>OY757015.1:32501540-32887699 GCA_963580285.1 Lucinisca nassula | reverse complement strand
TCATATTTCGAATAATGGATATCCATAATTCACCGTTCTATGGGGTGCCGTTTTACTATTAAATACAATTTCGAGATATCTAAAATTTTATTATAGATATCTACATTCAAATTATAGATATCTATAAATCAAATTATAGATATATATACTTAACATTATTGATATCTATAATTATCAGTATTTTTTGATATCATAAAATGTAATCAATGATATGTAATATATGTTTCTTGATATTTTATGATATCCATTATTCCGTTGCATATATAGATATCTAAAATCAAATTAAAGTAAAAAGGGGCGTGTTTGGTCAATAACTTCCTTATTTTTAAATAGATTTTAAAATTACTTAGCAAAAATGTTAACCTCCTTGAGACAATTCGTTGCGCGCATGACCCAGTTTGGTACCTCAAAGGTCAAGGTCATACTTAGAGGTCAAAGGTAAAAAGGGGCCTTTTTGTGTTCGGTCATTACCTTTCGCCTGCTACACCAGCTGGGCCCCGGCATCTAATGACGACCAAAAAATACAAAGACTGACAATGTTACCCCAGAATTCAAGCCCATGTAACTGGCTAAATGGTCTTGACCTAAATCTTTTTTTCTAAAACCCAAAGAAACCCTACAAAATGAAAATCTAAACAAAAAATATTCCCAGCCAATGATGTAACAAGAAAAATTCAGAGAACGCCCATCCCATAGTTTGCCTTACTCCCACGGACTCTGTTCAAATCGGGCCAAACCATAATTTATAAATTTTTTAGGATAGTATAGTTGTGGGATACAGTTTCTATTTAAAAATATAATTCTAATTATGGATATCCATATTTCGATTTTATGATATCAATAATTCAGCCCAATTATTGATATCTATAATTCAAATTGTAGATATCTATAATTTATAGATATCCATAATTCTAATTATTGATATCATTTAATCAAATCATTGATATCAATAATTCAGTCATATTTATTGGTATCATTAATTCCAATTATTCATATCATAAAGTCGAATTATATATATCAAAAATTGAATTGTGGATATCCATAAATTATTTTAATTATTGATATCATAATTAGAATCATTGATATCCATATATAGGATAAATGATATCTATAAATCTGACTTATTTATTGATATCCATTGTTGGAATTAGTGATATCCGAATTTCCACAGGAGACTCAAGTATTGATGCACATACTATTTATAGATATCCATAATTAGACCTATTGATATCAATAAATGGGCCAAATTATTGATATCTATTATTTGAATAATTGATATCATTTATTTAAATTAAAGATATCTAAATAGCTAGCGGATTAAAGATATCATTATTATGAATTGTTGATATCATTATTTCTATATAATGATATCATTAATCAGAATTTTTGATATCATTCAATTGGCTGAATAAATGATATCTACAATCTGAATAAATGATATCAATAAATAGGTTAATTAATATCAATAATTGAGATTTAAGATACCAATAAATCAATTAGAATTATTGATACCTGTAATTCGAATTATGGATATCAATTATTTGATTTATGGCTATCCATAATATTTCAAGGGCGGGGCGCAATTCTGTAAATATGCCATTTATCCCTCCTCCTGCTGAATAGTTATGTCCCCCCCCCCCACTTAAAATTATTTTCGGGGAGGCAAATTGTTTTTTCCCCGGGCGTCTGTCTGTCTGTCCGTCTGTCTATCCGTCCGTCACAAAATCGTGTTCCCTCTTCAACTTGAAAACCGTTCAAGCTATCTTCACGAAAAAGTGGAGCGATGTGCTGCTGTGGTAAAGCATCAGATTTGAGATCGAAAGGTAGCCGGTTCAATCCTCAAAGGCGCCACGTGTTGTTTCCTTTCAAGAGCAAGAAACTTTATCCACATTGCTTAGTACCGGTTCCTACCCAGGAAAAGAGGGCCCCATGGAAGATTAGTACTAGTACTAAATGTGTTACCCTCTATAAATAAGGTCGATTATTATTTATTATTTTAAACTTCATATAAATATTTATCAATATTAGACGACATGTAGAGCGCAAGAACTATAACTCTCGCATTTATACTTTTGAGTTATCTCCCTTGGAAGTTTGTCGGTATGTATGTATGTATGTATGTATGTATGTATGTATGTATGTATGTATGTATGTATGTATGTATGTATGTATGTATGTATGTATGTATGTATGTATGTATGTGTGTGTGTGTGTGTGTGTGTATGTATGTATGTATGTATGTATGTATGTATGTATGTATGTATGTATGTATGTATGTATGTATGTATGTATGTATGTATGTACATTGTATGTATGTATGTAATGTATGTATGTATGTATGTATGTATGTATGTATGTATGTATGTATGTATGTATGTATGTATGTATGTATGTATGTATGTATGTTTGTATGTATGGGCAAATCGTCCGGTCAATAGCTTTCTTAGTTTTAGATGGATTTTGGAATTACTTCGCCGATATGTTAACCACCATAAGACGATATGTTGCGTGCATGACTCAGGTTGGTACCTCAAAGGTCAAGGTCATACTTAGAGGTCAAATGTAAAAAGGGGTCTTTTTCGTGTTTTGTCAATTACTTTCTTATTTTCGATAGAATTTGAAATTACTTGGCAGAAATGTTAACTACCATGAGACGATATGTTACATGCGTGATTCAGGTTGGTACCTTAAAGGTCAAGGTCATACATGAAGGTAAGCCCCCGCCCATTTGGGCTTGAAGAAATATATGGGCTGCATGATGCTTCCACGCAGAGCTGAATCCGGCCCGCACACTAGTACTGGTAAACCGCATAGAGGATCTAAGCCTGTCCAGGAACCGCGGTGCGAGGCGGACCGTCCATGCTAATAAACCCTATTGGTTTCATTGGGCGACAGGACTTGAGATGTCATTTCATCTCAATGTCGGGTAAAAGTCCCACAAAATTGGAAGCAACGTCTCCAAAATGACCTTTACAGTGTTGACGGGGACGTTAAACCTCAAATCAAACAAACAAACATACATGAAGGTCAAAGGTGAAAAGGGGCCTTTTTTCGTGTATGGTCAATAACTTTCTTATTTTTAGATGGATTTTGAAATTGTTTGGCAGAAATGTTAACCACCATGAGACGATTCGTTGCGCGCATGACACAGTTTGGTACCTCAAAGGTCAAGGTCATACTTAGAGGTCAAAGGTAAAAAGGGGCCTTTTTGTGTTCGGTCATTACCTTTCTTATTTTTAGATGGATGGGCGCAGGGCTTGAGATGTCACTTCATCTCAATGTCGATTAAAAGTCCCACAAAATTGGAAGCAATGTCTCCAAAATGACCTATACAGTTTTGATGGGGACGTTAAACCTCAAGTCAAACAAAATCAAACAAACACATCGCATAGTGGGGTCGGGGGATAGTACTCTGAATTTTGCCTGCTACACCAGCTGGGCCCCGGCATCTAATGACGACCAAAATATACAAAGACTGACAATGTTACCCCAGAATTCAAGCCCATGTAACTGGCTAAATGGTCTTGACCTAAATCTTTTTCTCTAAACCCCAAAGAAACACTACAAAATGAAAATCTAAACAAAAAAATATTCCCAGCCCATGTAACAAGGAAAATTCAGAGTACGCCCATCCTATATTTTGCCTTACTCCCACGGACTCTGTTCAAATCTGGCCAAACCATAATTTATATTTTTTTTAGGATAGTATAGTTGTGGGATACAGTTTCTATTTAAAAATATAATTCTAATTATGGATATCCATATTTCGATATTATGATATCAATAATTCAGCCCAATTATTGATATCTATAATTCAATCGAATAATAGATATCAATAATTCAGTCCTATTTATTGATATCATTAATTCCAATTATTGATATCATAAAGTCGAATTATAGATATCAAAAATTGAATTATGGATATCTATTAATCATATTAATTATTGATATCATAAATTCGAATGATAGATATCCATATATAGGGTAAATGATATCTATAAATCTGACTTATTGATATCCATTTCTGGAATTAGTGATATCTAAATTTCTCCACTGAGACTCAAGTATTGATGCACATATTATTTATAGATATCCATAATTAGACTCATTGATATCAATAAATGGGCCAATTATTGATATCTATTATTCGAATAATTGATTTCATTTATTCAAATTAAAGATATCTAAATATTTAAAGAATTTATGGATATTATTATTATGAATTTTTGATATCAGTTAATTGACTGGATAAATGATATCTATAATCTGAATAATTGATATCCATAAATAGAGTAATTGATATAAATAATTGAGGTTTATGATATCAATAAATCAATTAGAATTATTGATATCTATAATTCGAATTATGGATATCATCTGATTTATGGATATCCATAATTCAATAAGGGCGGGGCGCAATTCTGTAAATATTTAATTTATCCCTTGTCCTGCCTTGTTAAGCCACACCCATTATCAGCCATCAGATTACTTTATATGTTATAGTAATTGGTTTAACAAACTGCATCACAAACATTGTAGATCCTGATAAGATTGATTCTGTTTGCAAAGATAGGGGTTTTCGAGAACAGCAGGATAAGGGTTAATGTTAAATATTATTCTGATTCTAACACTATTTTTTGAGACATTGCTTCTAGCTTTGTGGGACTTCAATCCGGCATTGAGATGAATGACGTCTCAACCCGTGCCAAATTTATATGTAGGGACGGTCTGACTCGCACCACTTTGCCGGAGCAGGCTTATAGGCCATCTTATTGGTTTAACACCGGTATAAATGTGCTGTCGGTTTCAACCCTACGTAGAAACGTCAGGCAGCTCAATGGATCTCTCCAAGACTCGCTGGGCGGTTGTCGCTCATTTAAAATTAGAACTAGGGTGTCTAATATAGAGTGTGGTAATTATTTTGTAAATGATAGGGTAGCTCTTGATGAGTTGTGCTGTTTGTTTCATTTGTCTAGTTGAAACCTGACACATACATATCATTTGAGCCTTATGGCTTCAAGTATGTATCTTACAGTCACTAACTCTGGACACATCACAATGTGGGGTGGAGGTGGTGGTATGTGTGTGTGGGCGGGGGCGGTTACACTGAATTTTGCCTGCAACATAGGTTGGGCCCCGGCATCTAAAGGTGACCCTAAACAATACCAAGACTGACAATGTGCCCTAAAGAATTCCAGCTCATGTAAAAAGGAAAATTCAGAGTTCGCCGCTCCCGTGGGAGTCACAAGTGTTCTTCGAAACTGGGCACAGATGAAAGACAACAAACTTTACTTGACATTGTTAAAGTGTTATTGACTAGAAGATCCATATACGCAAGCATCTAAAATTGTATTAAAAGATATATAATATTCTGAGAGTTTTGGATATCTAAATTTATATTTCATGATATCAATAATTAGATTTATGGATATATGTAATATAATTATAGATATCATTCAAAGGTCTGAATTATAGATATCGCCGTTTTCAATAATGGATAGCAAAAATATATTATGGATATCAATAAATGTAATTATTGTTATCATAAAATCTTCTTCAAGATTTGGTATCTATAAATGGAATAATAGATATCTATAAATCGAACAATAGATATCTATAATTGGAATTATAGATAGCATTAAACATATAATTGATATCATAAAATGAATACTAGATATCTAATGTTATTTAAAGATATATAATAATATTTATGGATATCCAATATACTTATTATAGATATCATGAATTTTATTTATAGATACCTTGAAATTGAATTAAATAGTAAAACGGCACCCCATACCGTTCAGTCATTATTTCGTGTATTTATTTGCCAAAACGAATTATAGATATCCATAAATCGAATTATGGATATCCATAAATGGACCGAATTATAGATATCCATAATTCGAATAAATGATATCCATAATTCGAATTATTGATATCCATAAATCGATCTGAATTATGGATATCCATAAATCGATCTGAATTATGGATATCCATAAATCGATCTGAATTATGGATATCCATACATCGATTTATGGATGTCCATAATTCGAATTATGGATATTCATAGTTCGACTGATTTATGGATATTCATAATTCGAATTATAGATATCCATAATTCAGATCGACTTATGGATATCATTTATTCGAATTATGGATATCATTAATTCGAATTATGGATATCATAAATAATTATAGATATCCATAAATAATGATGGATATCTCTTATTCGAATTATTGATATTCATAAATAATTTAAGGATATCTATAAATAGGGAATAAATAGTAAAAGGACGCCCCATACAATTCTAATCGATCATACAAAGTGCAGCTATTTCATAACGAAAACACGCCTATATAAGTTTGACCCTCTTGAACCCCACTTTTATATAGTAAAACTGGGGTTTACAGGGGTACACATGATTTTTCTTGTTTCTGCTGTAATATAGATTGTGGGTAACAATTTTTCATCTTAAAATACCTTTATTTTCTTGTTTATGCTCTAAAATATAGCTTGTTGGTAGTAATTAGAACCGCCTCGCGGAGGCGGTTCTAACGAGTATCCACAATCTATGTTTTGAGCAGAAATAAGAAAAATGTCATAATTTTTTTATCTGAAAATTTTCATTTTTCGGTGGTAAAATTTACAATGCATTTGTATTGGCATGTTTTTGTAATGTTCGCCGGCCTCGGTAGTTCAGTCGGATGCGCGTCTGACTGGTATTCAGGAGGACGGGTACTTATTGATGTAACGAGGAAGCTGTACTGAAGAAGCTGAATGTAGCCAAAGAGAAGATTGTAATTGTAAATGTATTAAAGATTAAAGTTATTGCGCAATACTTGTCTATTGTACAAAGTGCAGATATTTACAGGCGGTAATCAGAGACTGAGAAAATGTTTATACAAGGAAGAACCGTTACTTACTGTGAAAATTGTATGGCTATTGAACACCATGCTTAGCTGGCCTCGGTAGTTAAGTCGTATGCCCGTCTGACTGGTATTCAGGAGGACGCGGGTTCGATACATGCTGGGGTGGGCCAACATCCTTACGTGGAGATTGATCATGAAATCTTTTCTACGGTCATTCTCTCCCCTCCGCTGATTCAAGAAGACAGACTAGTTTCTTACGAAATAATGTGCACTGTTTTGGTTATGGCAGGGTGACAATCTGGACCAAAAAAATGGGAACCAATACCCCCCCCCCCCCCCCGTATAACAAGACAAGTCATAAACCAAAATGTTCGTCAGGATCCTCCGTAGTATCTCAAACTGCCGGCATAAATTGGCATAAATGATGGGGAGCTGAGAAATCCAATATGGCGTCCAAGATGGCCGCCCTAGCCGTAAACTCCAGTGTTTCGTAAAATATGAATACAAATACCACAAATCATCTTACAAACTTATTTTAATTTATTTTTCTGGTGTAGAAAGAAGATTTGTGCTAGAATATAGATCAATTTTTTAGGTTTGACTTAAAAACCGGTGAAAAAATGATATTTTATTGTTTTTGTGTCTAGTTTCATAGGTGGTACATGAAAGCAATTCTGATGTTTAAAAAATTAAACAGTTTTAACATATCTATTGTTTTATTTTAACTAAGACACTATTCTAAAAATACATTTAACACTATTCTAAAATACATTTATGGTTGGTTATGACTTTTTTACCATCAATTTAGCCCCAGAATTACCCCACCCACTCAGTTTACCAGTAAAATGCTCACACACAAGGGATTTGTAGGCGTGTGCTTCATTTTAGACAATTAAGTAGTAGTGGGCATTCACAATAATGCTTAGTTCTGTTTTTATATCGCCACGAAAACATGCCCATATGTTTTTGATCCCCTTGAAACTCACTTTTATATAGAAAAACTAGGGTTTTCAGAGGTGAGCATTATTTTTCTAATTTACGCTTAAGGACATAGCTTGTGGGTGTTTGACAGCATCACCACGTTGAGAGGGTTCTAAGGAGTCCCCGCAATCTATGTTTTGAACAGAAATATCATTCATTTTTATCTGGATTTTTTTTGTGGGGGTGGGGGGGGGGGTGTGGGTGAGGGGGTGATAGTAAACTCTTCCAATGGATTTGAATTATGTGTGTTTTCGTAATGTTATGTATTTAGCCATTTGAAACACCACCTCTTAATAATACTGTTTTCTGAATCCAAGCATAAACCTCTAAGTTAAACAGTTATATATCCAAACAAAAAGGTAGAATAGAGTAAAATAACTTCCTTTACATGTTTTTGTCATTTTTTCAATGCAATAAGTTAGGGGTTTTGGCTTTGAACAGTGTTTAGAAAAAATGTGTTATAAAACGATTGTGCTGTACTAATAGGCCATATGAGACTACAAGTACATGTTTTAAAACTGTCATTGTCCTCGGTATGAACATGAGCTAGTATTGTAAACAAGTTCTTACAAATGTTAGTTTTTGTTTGTTTGTTTGTTTGTTTGAATTGGGGTTTAACGTCCCTGTCGACACTATTATGGTCATTTTGGAGACGTTCCTTCCAGTTTTGTGGGACTTTTACCCGACATTGAGATGAAATGACATCTCAAACCCTACCGCCCAATGAAACCAGAAGGCTTATATGCATTGGATCTGACACACACCGCTTTGCCTGGGCAGGCATAGTCTTTCTTAAAAGCAGTTTACCAGTACTCGTGTGTGGTCAGATTCAGCTCTTCGTGGAAGCACCATGCAGCCCAATCTATTTTTCCATGCCCCTATGGGCGGGGGCGACTTAGTTTGCTTGTTTGTATTGGGGTTTAACCGCCCAGTCAACACTATTTAGGTCATTTTTGAGCTTGTCAATTTACTTATCCACACTTTTCCTGGGCAGGCTTATACGTACGTGATTAACCAGTACAGTGCACATTCTTTCGCTATAAACTGACAACTGCCCTTCTTGAATCAGCGGAAGCGAGATAATGACCGTAGAAAAGATTTCATGATCAATCTCCACGAAAGAATGTTGCCGACCCCGGCAGGTATCAAACCCGCTTCCTACTGATCACCATTTAGGCACTTACAAATGTAAGACATATTCAAACATGCTTTAGTACTTGCAAGCTTGAATACATGGTTTTACTTTCTATGAGCAAATGCAGTCACCACTACACTGATCAGGCTATTTACAACCATATCAGTTAATAGAGGGAGGCTGCTTGTATCTGCGTTGAATAACCCAGTTCCAGGATCATCCATATGCCCTAGGTCTATAGGGCTAGGCAAATTAATCTATATTTTATAGCTCCCCATCAAATCAGTAGCTGATATGTACACCTGTACAAATGGAGCAAAAACTATTAGTTGTTGGTATATGAAGAGGTCTAACTCTGGATTTTTGGAGCTGGAGCACCATTGTTGTCTAATGTGTTTGTCTGAACAGCAAACCTACAGAAAAATTGCTGCTGCCTTAACTGGCCCTGAGACATTTTACTCAATATCAAGATCTGAAATCTCTTGAAGCTTGAAGTCTGATTCAGGCATTCTTCTTACCTATACTATGTAAAGAAGAGCAGGTATCACATCCTGTAAGGTAGTCCCCGCCCATAGGGGCTTGAAGAAATATATGGGCTGCATGATGCTTCCACGCAGAGCTGAATCCGGCCCGCACACTAGTACTGGTAAACCGCTTAGAGGATCTAAGCCTACCCAGGAACCGCGGTGCGAGGCGAACCGTCCATGCTCATAAACCCTATTGGTTTCATTGGGCGACAGGGCTTGAGATGTCATTTCATCTCAATGTCGGGTAAAAGTCCCACAAAATTGGAAGCACCGTCTCCAAAATGACCTTTACAGTGTTGACGGGACGTTAAACCTCAAATCAACCAACATCCTGTAAGGTAATACAGACAGCATAATTGCCCTTTCATCTGGCTGTAGCTTCCTGAAAACAGTGTGAACTGAAATACCTGGTGCAGTCAGCATGAATACCCTTCCTGCCTGTCCTGAAGAATATGTTATCAACAATAAGCTGGCTAAAGTGAAGCAGAAGTAGAATGAAAACATGGGTATATGGACTGACCAGAACAGCTGTGTTAACTCCCAGAGAACCTGCAAACTGCAGGTGCAAAATCATTCTACTATCGGCTTCTTCATAGTTGTAATCGAGTTAATGCTGAGCAGCAACAACCTCACTGGATACTTTTAGAGATTTGTTCTCAAAATAGAAGTAAAGCAATGCTCAAGAATCGATACAATTAATTTACACCTCCCATCAACGACTCTAAAGGGAAAGAAACACAAACATGAAGTAACTAGAACTTAATGGAAACAGCAACAGAGGAACGCCAAAAGGACAGTTACTGTCCCACAAAATGGCAAACTGGCTATCCAGTTATATTATAGGAATCACCCACAATGAAGTTATGAACAAGCCCTTATAAGATGTTTTCTATCAAGACTCATTACTGCTAAGTATGCCATGCATAGTTGCAAGCTCTAACAAACACCATACCAATACACAGGCTTATAATAAGTCTATTATTTATTTCACAATGACAGTTTAAAATTTATTGGACCGTTTTTCCTGACATTTGGACAATTTTGTTTGCTGTTTTATTTGAAGTTTAACGTCCCCATCAACACTGTATAGGTCATTTTGGAGACGTTGCTTCCAATTTTGTGGGACTTTTACCCGACATTGAGATGAAATGACTTCTCAAGCCCTGTCCCCCACTGAAACCAATACAGCTTATAAGTATGGACGGTCCGACTTGCACCGCTTTGCATGGACAGGCTTAGATCCTCTAAGGGGTTTACCAATACTCATGTGCGGTCAGATTCAGCTCTGCGTGGAAGCATCATGCAGCCCATCTATTTCTTCAAGCCCTGATGGGCCGGGGGGGGGGGGGGGGCGAAGACATTTGGACAATATAGCTACTGGAGATAAGTTCCTCAAGGGAAAGAGAAGTTTGATAAATTGCCATAAAATTGGTCAAAAGCCATTTGAGTCATTCATGCAGGAAAGGCTCATACCCATAGCTTGTTAGGCCATCCAAAGAACAATCTTATGAGCCTTTGCCTGGGTCAAAACTCGAGACTGTGTGTGTGTGTATGTGTGTGTGTGTATGTGCGAGAGAGAGAGAGAGACTTCGGGTTTAACGTCGCTTTCAACAATTTTTCAGTCATATCACGACAGTGTCTGGTTGCGACAGGGAACTCAATGCTCACTTTTATAGTGCTGCCTCACTGAAGTATCATGTCCCAGACACATTACATGATACCCCACTCAGTTACATTATCCTGACACTGGGTCGACCAGTCCTAGCTCTACCCCGTAAATCTGAGTGCCAAGCGAGGAGCAGCTAGTACCATTTTTAACGACTTTGGTATGTCGCGGCCCGGGATCGAACCCGTGACCTCTCGTTCCCCGGAGCGGACACTCTACCAACTGAGCTATCGGGGCCGGTACCAGACTATGAGTGATATCAGGTCAATGGCACAGGTGTCTGGGGAAACCAGTTTGAGGACCTGACTGCCACCGGTGAAGAGATACATGCTTTCTATACATCAGTTCATTCATTCAAGGTCTTGTCTTTCAAAAATGCTCATGGTCACGCGAGATTGTTTACAGATGAAGAATGTATGATGTCCACCAAAAAGTCTGATTTCCTTGAAAAACTAGAAAGACTTGCTGGTTGTATAGTATTTTTGGCGGGATGTCTGTACTTTAAATGTTGCAGCATTCATCATGTTTCAAACTGACATATCAACAGATGGCTGCTATGTTTTGGTCTTACAGTCTTCTTACCATTATTTGGGTAGCCACCATTCACGTCGGTTTTGAGAGGAATGAGGCAAACAGTCTCAAATCACAGACCCAACAAAAGGGTGGAAAGAATATTTCTTCACACGCGCCTGTGTCTACGAGGAAAAATATAGTAACTGGTGATTGATAGAAACTTTCAAGCAGTAAAAGCAAGAACTTAACACTAGATAACTTAACGAGAATTGCCATGAGCTTCTTAAGAAGAATGCTACTGTTGTTGGTGGAGGTTGACTTGAGAACAATGCTCTGAAGTTTCTGCTGATGTTGTTCCTGTTCAGCATGAACTTTATTCCAACCGTGAAGAAGCTGATAGTAGAATGATTTGCAACTAGCCGTTGCAGGTTCTCTTGTTGTCAGTTCTGATACCGATGTTTTCTTTCCACTTGTGCATCACTTTAACCTGCTTTATGCTGGTGACAGGCAGAAAAGGTATTCATGCTGACTGCACCAGGTATATTCCAGTTCACACTGTTTTCAGGAAGCTAGAGCCAGATGAAAGGGCAATGATGCTGTCTGTATTGTCTTATGGGTTGTGATACCTGCTCTTCTTTACATAGTACAGGCAAGAAAAAGGTAATTCATGTTCTGCCTAAACCAGACTTCCAGCTTCATGAGATTTCAGATCTTGGGACTGAGTCAAATGTCTCAGGGTTAGTTAAAGCAGCAGCAATTTCTTTTTAGTGCCCAGGTGTGCATATCAGCTACCGATTTGATGGGGAGCTATAAAATCTAAGATTAACTTGCCTAGCCCAGTAGACCTAGGGTATACAGAGTAAACCGCTTAGAGATTCTAACCATGCCCAGTAAAAGTGGTGCGAGTTGGACCATCCTTGCATATAAAACCTTTTGGTTTAAATGTGTGGCGGGGCTTGAGATGTCATTTCATCTCAATGTCGGGGAAAGTCCCACAAAAAAAAATTGGAAGCAATGTCTCCAAAATGCAAAAAGACTGATACAGTGTTGACGGGGAAGTTGTACCTCAAATCAAACAAAATATAACCTAATTATATAGCATATCCTCTTTATAACACATTTTTATAACATAGTTTTGGATATAACACTTTAAAACCCCCAAAACCTAGCCAGTTACACAGCAAAAATGACAATAAAAGTCATTTTAGATCAATTTGATAAACACTATGTTGCTGTTTGTTTGGATGTAGCACTGCTTAATTAAGACGGTTAATGCTCATATCCCGAAAACATTGTTATAAAGAGGTGGTGTTTCCTAATGGCTGATCATATAATATAGTATGAAAACATAACTTAGCACTAGTTTCAATGCCCTCTTCTACTTGTTGTGTAAAATGAAATCCTCGCCTGCAAATCCCTTGAGTATGAGTATTATGTGAATGAATTGTACTGGTAAACTGAGTGGGTGGGGTAATCCTGGGGCTAAATTTATGGAAAAAAAGTCATAACAAACCATGAATGTACTTGGGAATAGTGTTAAATGTATTTTAGAATAGTGTCTTAGTTAAAATAAAACAATCGATAAATAAAAACTGTTTAACATTTTGAAACATCAGCATTGCCTTTATTTAACACCTATGAAACTAGACACAAAAACGATGGAATGTCTTTTATTTCACCGGTTTTCAAGTCAAACCTAAAATGCTGATCAATATTCTAGCACAAGTAGTCTTTCTATACCAGAAAAATAAATTAAAATAAGTTTGTTAGATGATTTGTGGCAATATTATGTGAATGAATTATACTGGTAAACTGAGTGGGTGGGGTAATCCTGGGGCTAAATTGATGGTAAAAAAGTCCAAATCAACCAAAAATGTACTTCAGAATAGTGTTAAATGTATTTAAGAATAGTGTCTTAATTAAAATAAAACAATAGATATGAAAAAACTGTTTAAATTTTGAAACATCAGAATTGCTTTCATGTACCACCTATGAAACTAGACACAAAAACAATAAAATATCATTATTTTTTTTCACCGGTTTTCAAGTCAAATCTAAAAAAATGATCTATATTCTAGCATAAATCTTCTTTCTACACCAGAAAAATAAATTAAAATAAGTTTGTAAGATGATTTGTGGCAGTATTATGTGAATGAATTATACTGGTAAACTGAGTGGGTGGGGTAATCCTGGGGCTAAATTGATGGTAAAAAAGTCAAAATCAACCATAAATGTACTTCAGAATAGTGTTAAATGTATTTAAGAATAGTGTCTTAGTTAAAATAAAACAATAGATATGAAAAAACTGTTTAAATTTTGAAACATCAGAATTGCTCTCATGTACCACCTATGAAACTAGACACAAAAACAATAAAATATCTTTTTGTTCACCGGTTTTCAAGTCAAACCTAAAATATTGATCTTTATTCTAGCACAAATCTTCTTTCTACACCAGAAAAATAAATTAAAATAAGTTTGTAAGATGATTTGTGGTATTTATATTCAACTCATTGCCAAATAAAAGGCAATTTTGCCATTCGATGGTCTTTTCAGTCGCTTTTCGACCATATTTCATGCTAAAAATGCTAGTGTTTGTCAACTGTTAGTGTTCGAAAACATATAAAAACAGCCTTCGTTACGGACAAACATCGGAATATTCCGATAATAATCGGAATATTCCGATGATAAATTTTCAAAACTGAAGCAGGATAAAGAAAAAAGCAAGAATAAATGTCACTTTTAATGATAAAAAAAGACAGCAATACATATCAACCAAATATTCTCTTTCGGAATATTCCGATGATGTGACATCAAATCTTTCCTCATCGGAATGTTCCGATATCAGGTCTTGACTCTGATCAGAACTGACTGTGAAATTTTGCAGAGTCAAGATCTGGTATCGGAACATTCCGATGAGGTAGCAGCAAATTTTTCAACATCAGAATGTTCCGATACAGGATCTTGAATCTGGTCAAAACTAACAATGATTGTAAAATACCTTTAGCAGAGTCAAGATCTAGTATCGGAACAATCCGATGATGAAGCAGCAAACCTTTCATCATCGGAATGTTCCGATACCAGATTTGGCATCTGCTAGAACTAATACTAACTAAAATAACTTTTGCAGAATCAAGATCTGGTATCGGAACATTCCGATGATCTAAGCAGCAAACATTTCATCATAGGAAATTCAGATACCAGATCTTGAATCTGATCAGAACTAATGCTGATTTTAAAATACCTTTTGCAGAGGCAAGATCTTGTATCGGAACATTCCGATGAGGTAGCAGCAAAGCTTTCAACATCGGAATGTTCCGATAAAGGATCTTGAATCTGGTCAAAACTAACAATGATTGTAAAATACCTTTAGCAGAGTCAAGATCTAGTATCGGAACATTCCGATGATGTAGCTGCAAACCTTTCTTCATCGGAATGTTCCGATACCAGATTTGGCATCTGCTAGAACTAACACTAATTAAAATAACTTTTGTAGAATCAAGATCTGGTATCGGAACATTCCGATGATCTAAGCAGCAAACATTTCATCGTAGGGAAGTTCAGATACCAGATCTTGAATCTGATCAGAACTAATGCTGATTTTTAAATACATTTTGCAGAGGCAAGATTGGTATCGGAACATTCCGATGAGGAAGCAGCAAAGCTTTCAACATCGGAATGTTCCGATACAGGATCTTGAATCTGGTCAGAACAGCAATGATTGTAAAATACCTTTACTAGAGTCAAGATCTAGTATCGGAACATTCCGATTATGTAGCAGCAAACCTTTCATCATCGGAAAGTTCTGATACCAGATTTGGCATCTGCTAGAACTAATACTAACTAAAATAACTTTTGCAGAATCAAGATCTGGTATCGGAACATTCCGATGATCTAAGCAGCAAACATTTCATCATAGAAAAGTTCAGATACCATATCTTGAATCTGATCAGAACTAATGCTGATTTTAAAATACCTTTTGCAGAGGCAAGATTGGTATCGGAACATTCCGATGAGGTAGCAGCAAAGCTTTCAACATCGGAATGTTCCGATACAGGATCTTGAATCTGGTCAGAACAGCAATGATTGTAAAATACCTTTAGCAGAGTCAAGAATCAAGATCTAGTATCGGAACATTCTGATGATGTAGCAGCAAACCTTTCATCATCGGAATGTTCCGATACCAGATTGAACTAACACTGTTTATAAAATAACATTTGCAGAGTCAAGATCTGGTATCGGAACATTCCGATGATCTAAGCAGCAAACATTTCATCATTGGAATGTTCAGATACCAGATCTTGAATTTGATCAGAATCCACTGACTGTACAATAACTTGTTCAGAGTCAAGATCTTGTATCGGAACATTCTGATGATATAGACAGCAAGTTGATCAGAACTAACACTGATTGTAAAATAACTTTTGCAGAGTCAAGATCTGGTATCGGAACATTCCGATGATGTAGGCAGCTAACTTTTCATCATCGGAATGTTCCGATACCAGATCTGGAATCGGATCAGAACTAATACTTATTGTAAAATAACTTTTGCAGAGTCATGAAATAGTGTTGGAACATTCCGATGATGTACATGTAGCGGGCAAACCTTTCATCATCGGAATGTTCCAATACCAGATCTTGCACCTGATTATAACTTACACTGATTGTTAAATAACTTTTGCTGAGTCAAGATCTGGTATAGGTACATTCCGATGATCTAGGCAGCAAACCTTTCATCATCAGAATGTTCCAATACCAGATCTTGAATTTGATCAGAGTCCACTGATTGTACAATAACTTGTTCAGAGTCAAGATCTTGTATCGGAACATTCCGATGATGTAGACAGCAAGTTGATCAGAATTAACACTGATTGTAAAATACCTTTTGCATAGGCAAGATCTGGTATGGGAACAACGGATGTAGACAGCAAGTTGATCAGAACTAACACTGATTGTAAAATAATTATTGAAGAGTCAAGATCTAGTATCTGAACATTCCAATGATGTAGGAAGCAAACCTCTCATCATCGGAAGTTCCGATTCCAAATCTTGCATCTGACAGAAAACGTTTGCAAGCGGATTCAGAACTTTGGGGTTGAGACACACTGATGAAGATTAAATATCAGAAAGGCCCCTGTGTCACTAAATTTGGTATAGTTACGCATTATTTGCAGAGTCAAGAAATGGTATCGGAACATTCCGATGATGTAGGCAGCAAACCTTTCATCATAGGAATCTTCCGATACTAGATCTTGAATTTGATCAGAACCCATAGATTGTACAATAACTTTTGCAGAGACATGATCTGGTATCAGAACATTCTGATGATGTAGGCGGCAAACCTTTCATCATCAGAATGTTCTGATACCAGATCTTAAATGCGATCAGAAAACTGATTGAAAGATAACTTTTTCAGAGTCAATATCTGGTATCAGAACAAGCCAATGATGTGGGCAGCAAACCTTTCATCATCGAAATGTTCCGATACCACATCTTGCATCTGATCAGAACTCTAATAAGACTTTCGGGTGAGTCTTTAAAGCCGAGGTCCAGTCTCCGTATCCTTAGCTGTTGGTGGGACGTAAAACTCAAACACTCACTCACTCTGATATTAAAATAGTTTTTGCAGGGTTAAGATCAAATCTGACTTAGTGACCTAGCTTTTGATCTGATATGACCCATATCCAAACTTGATCACAGTATGATCAAGTCAAAATATTCTGGTAAAGTGTCATGGAGATTGAGGTAAAAATGTTGCCTATACAGCCGGGGTGGACAAGGTTACAATGAAATTAAACCTAGTGACCTGATTTTGATCTGAGGGAAACCATACTCCAATGTGATCGAGATACCTTTATTTCACAACCATTCTGATATAGTTTCATGACAACTAAAGCAAAACTATGCCCTGTAGAGGGCGAAAAAGGTTTCAAAATAGTTTGACCTGTGAGTAAACCCCCTGCTTGCATAAAAGCATAGGGCTGTGAGAAGTTTACTCAAGGAACATTTCAATAAAAAAATTGTAAAAGTATTTCCAACGACTTGGCAGTAAATGCAATTTTCCCCCATTGTAGGTTGTGGGAACTCTAAGTTGCCATAGCAACCAAACTAATGAGCCAAATTCCATAAAAAAACATAAACACATTTCTATTAAAGTTTTGTCAAAATGTCTGCAAAAGCTTGGCAGTTAATGCCATTTTTCGATTTACCTCACTGAGGCAATTTTAATAAGTATCCACAATGCCAGTAATGAATCATGAAGAATAGAACATTTTTATCACTACTCTAATGGAAACCATGTAATTTTGTTCCAGTCACGTTAAGATGTCAATATAAGCAATTAAACTAAATAAATATATAAATAAATGGTGAATTGGTGTCAGCAACAGCAGCACTAATTTAAGATCACAAGCTGCCTTGTACTGGCATGTCACTGTTGAGTTGTGCTCTACCGCTGTTCATCTCTGTCTGTCTCTGACTACCCTTCATCTTAGGTTGTAATACATGTCACTGGGCTGATTGGCCACCCCATTACAACAGTCAGTTTTGGACTGTGGCTACTTAATGGCATTTCCTCTGTATTAATAGCTCTCATCTGGCACCTGTACTATACTGGTGACTGTTGACCCAAAGCAGGAAACGTTGCAATGTGTGCAGGCTGTTTAATTCAACTGTATGTCTCTGTCCAAATGAAAGACAAGTTTTCCTTTGATGGTTTGATGTGACACAGTTCGAATAGATACATTTATTATTCGTCATTACCTCCTCCCTCATGTGTCTACAAAAAATGCATATGAGTGAATGACATTGTATTCATAACTGTTAATTTCCACCATCCAATTCCAGTGGGATAACAGGAAGCTTGTCCTGAAGATCATAACACACCCACACTGTACCAAGAGACCCCTTTAATAATTGCATATATATATTCCTCTTGCAGTCATGATTTTGGAATCGGCCATCTGATTGGAACAGAGTACATGCACACGTGTACAGGATGTGATACAAATCTGAAAAAGAACAGGAAATATTAAATAACAAGATGTAATTGTGAAACACTGATGCCCCCGGACAGCATGTTAAATATGAAAGCAGTATCACTAAGCAATTGAAAGGTATGGCCAATGTTCATCTTAAACAAGAGATGTCGCATGACAGCATAGCTCGCCTGTCTCACGCCTTCAAGATATAAGGTAAACCTATTGAACAATGAAATATAGATCACACTCACCTACATATATTTTGAGGTCAATCATCAGGTCACATGGAGTGGAGTGTTCGAGTTTCACGTCCCACCAACAGCTTAGGTCATACGGAGAGGGGACCTCGGTTTAAAGACTCATCCGAAAGTCTGGAGAAGCCCGGGATCGATCCTGCGATCCCTGGTTTACAAGGCGAGTAGGGTAACCACTGCACCACGGAGGCTTCTGATCAGGTCACATGGAACATATATTCCAGATATTACATTTCAGAATCAAATTGTGTCTGAATTATAAGGCTAATCATTGAACCATGAAAATAGGTCACACTGACCTACATGTAGATATATTTCTCTGTCAATCATCTGGTCACATGAAATTAAATATTTAGATATGAAGTTTCTCCATCCAATAGTATTCAAGATAAGTCAAAGTCACTGAACCATGTAATATAGGTCACACTGACCTAGATATATTTTGAGGTCAGTCATCTGGTTGCATTGATGTAATATCCCAGGTATAACATTTCATTATCAAAATGTTATTCAAGACAATAGGCAAAATCACTGAACCATGAAATATAGGTCACACTGACCTAGATATATTTTGAGGTCAATCAGCAGGTCACATGGAACTAATAATCAAGGTATGAGATTTCTTTATCAAATAGTATTCAAGATAATAGGCAAAATCATTGAACCATGAAATGTCGGTCACACTGACCTAGATATATTTTGAGGTATATCATAGGTCACATTAAACTAATAATCCAGTTATGACATTTCTCCATCAAATAGTATTCAAGATAATAGACAAAATCAATGAACCATGAAATATAGGTCACAGTGACTTAGATATATTTGGTGGTCAATTATCGGGTCACATGGAACTAATAATCCAGGCATGACCTTTGTCCTTTGAATAGTATTCAAGATAATAGGCAAAGTCACAGAACCATGAAATATAGGTCACAGTGGCCTAGATATATTTTGAGGTCAATCATGGGGTCACGAGGCACTAATATCAAAGGTATGACATTTCTCCAACAAATAGTCTTCAAGATATAAGGCAAAACCACTGAACCATGAAATATAGGTCATAGTGACCTAGATACATTTGGAGTCCAATCATGGGGTCACATGGTACTAATATCATAGGTATGACATTTCTCCAACAAATAGTCTTCAAGATATAAGGCGAAATCACTGGACCACGAAATATATGCCACAGTGACCTAGATATATTTTGAGGTCAAACGTCCTCTCAGGCATGAACCCAGGGGTGTGTTGTCTTGGAATCTCAGAATACATGCCCGGGTATCAAAGTTGTAAAATATGAATCCTTTGTGATGAGTGTCTGTTGAGATTAAAAAACTTTAACACGGTTCTAGAGAGGTGTTCTAGATTTTGACCCCTAGCCCCACCCCAGGGCATGAACCCAAGGGTATGTTGTCTTTGAACATCAGAATACACCCCAAGGTACTTAAGTTCCAAATATGAGTGCTCTGTGATGAGTGACTGTTGAGATATAAGCATTTGAAAAACACATTGTGACGGGAACGCATACGCAAAGGTGCACAAATGAGGTGACAACAATAGCTCTCCATGCACTTCGTACAGGAGAGCTAAAAATTAATTAAAAAAAAAACTCATTCTGAAATTGCACCAATATGGCGTTATAGGAGACACTCTAAAATGGATTAACGACTTTTGGACAATCGAAAAAAGTAGTCGTAATAAACTGGGAAAGTTCAGCTAGTATCTCAGTGTCCTCAGGCGTCCCATGTAATCGGTTTAGACATGAAAGGATTGTGTACATGTAAATAAGCAATAGCACTTTTTTACAAATAGCACTAGCACAAATAATACTAATAGACTAATAATTTTATCTGAGAGCTTCAAGTTCTACCATAATAAGGTCAACAACCTGTGCCCCCCGAAAAGTCAGCGGTGGAGCTTTACGAAACAACAACATGGCTCAGTTTTTGGACCAGTTCTCTTTCTTGCATACATCAATGACCTGGCTGAGCAGGTCAAATCAAGAGTCAGACTTTTCGCGGACTAAAGGTCAAGGTCACTGTGGCTATTTTTAGAAAAACATTGTCATCGCTCAAGGCTCCAGCGCTTACCGGTACATTTCTTCACCGATTTCAATATGGCGAGGTCTGCTGACAGCCAGCTGGCACCAGACTTTTGGGTCTAGTGACAGCCGGCTGTCACCAGACCTAAAAGTCTGCTGACAGCCAGCAATAATATTTCTTCAATACTAAGTACATTTTCATATTCTTATCTTCACCATATATCTGGATCCAATTATAGAACTAGAAATGTATAAAGTTTGATTAAAATTCATCAATTGGGGAAGAGCTTGGGCGCAGAAAACCAATTTTTGGCTGAAAATTTTCTGGGGCCTATGACCTTAAAAATTAGGACAAGGTCACCAAAGTCTAGTTAAATTTTTTGTTGCTGGTATATTGAAAAGTTGGACCAAAATCCATTGATTTGTTCATGAGATAGGGTGCAGACAAGCCATTTTTTGTCCAAAGTTGACAGTTTTTAGGGGCCTGTGCCTTTTGAAACCAAAACATGACTGATTTCCCACTCCTAGTGAACCATGTAAGATTGGTCACAAATCCACAATCCATCCATAGGTTCAGGAGATATAGTGCCTAAATCAGGATATGTCAAGCCGCTGTCGCTAATGCAAACAGGATCTGCACCTAAAACAACATATCCTTCTCCCCCCTGTTATTTTTTTTATCTCACCAGAGCCGAAGCTTATGGGATAGGCAGTTGTCTGTCATGGTCTGAGGTCAACACTTTTAAATGACAACTCCTCTGAAGCCACTGGGCCGATTCAGCGCAAACTTAATCTGTAGCATCCTTGGGCTGGGGATCGAAAGTTTGTGTTGTTGTTTTTTTTATGAAAATGGGCTCATTAGTTTGGTTGCTGTGGCAACTTGGAGTTTCCATGGGGAAAATGGCATTTACTGTCAAGCATTTGACAAAAAAATTTATAGAAATGTTCCTTGAGGAAATTTCTTTCAGCCATATACTTTTATGCCAACCTGGGGGTCCCCCAGGGTGTGCCGAGACCATGTCCCATCCCCTCCATTACATAAAAGACCATGTATCTTGGAAACCATTCAGATTCCCACCCCCAAACCATATAATATTATATTCTTGTTCTTTGTGATAAGACACACTCAGTGACACCAACCTGGGGATCCCCTGGTTGTGCTGAGGCCATGCCCCACCCCCTCCACTTAGTTAATCCAATATCTCAGAAACCGTTCAAATCCGCACCCCTAAACCATATATATTCTTGTTCCTTATAAGACACATTCAGTGATACCAACCTAGGGGTCTCCCAGGGTGTGCCTGAGTGTCATGTCCCGACCCTCCACTTCAAAAAAGGCAAAATATCTGAGAAACTGTTCAGGTTACCCCATCCCTAAACCACATTAATTTTTTTCCTTATGATAAGACGCATTCAGTGATACCAACATGTGGGCACAGGGGGTGTTCCGGATCCGCCGGCCCACCCCTCCACTTCATAAAAAGCCATACATTTCAGAAACCATTGAGATCCCTGCCCCTAAACCATATATTTTCTTATTCCTTATGGTAAGAATCATTCAGTCACACCAACCTGAGGGTCTCTTTGTGCTGCAGCAATGTGCTGGGGGCATGCCCGGCCCCTCCAATTCATAAAATGCCATATATCATAAAGCCATTCAGATCCCAGACCCATAATCATATGCAGTCTTATTCCTTATAATTAGACATATTAAATCACACCAAGTTGTGGGGTCCTCTCCCCTCCATTTCACAAAAGGGCCTCATATCTCAAAAACTATTCAAATCCCCACCCTTAAACCATATATTTTCTTGGTCCTTATGATAAGACACATTCAGAGACAACACAATCTAGAGCTTTTCTGGTGTCCAGCGGGGCCATTCCCCAACCCCTCCGATGCCGAAAAGGCCTCGTACCTCAAGAATCGTACATATCCCCACCCTTAATCCATATATATTCTTGTTCCTTTTGATATGGCACATTCAGTGATACCAACCATGGCTTCATTGGGTCCATGCCCCATCCCCGCCACTTCATAAAATAGCAAATATTTCAGATACAGTGTCAACATGGGTGCTCCGGGGTATGGTGATATGTTTGGGAGACTTTAAAATAAGATTTTCACTTATTTTGAGCTGGTTGTTAATCAGAGGTGGGCAAAAACCAGAGTTCCCAGATAAAAACCACATGACCGTCCCTTGCAGAACCTCCTAATGATTAACAGTTAATGCTTTTACCCACTAGGCCATGACGTCTATTTGTTGGGGGACATAATTCTGGTCATACTTGGTAGTCATAACAAAGCATTGATTCTACCTATGTACACTGACAGTATATTCTGGGATGTCTTAGAAGCTAGACTAATTATACCCCTGGCATATGAAGTATGCTATGGGGGTATATAGTTTTAGCCTGTCATTCAACCATTTGTCTGTCCATCCATCCATGTGTCAGTCTGTCTGTCCGTCCGGTAACATTTTGGTTAAAGTTTTTGTTTTGTTGAGTTGCGGTTTTACATCCCCATCAACACTATTAAGGTAATTTTGGAGACATTGCTTCCAATTTTGTGGGACTTTTACCCGACATTCAGAGATGAAATGACATCTCAAGCCCTACCACCCATAAAAACCGTTAGGGTTTAAGGAGCCGTCCGACTTGCATCACTTTTCCTGGGCAGA
This sequence comes from Lucinisca nassula, assembly GCA_963580285.1. Lineage (NCBI taxonomy): Eukaryota > Metazoa > Mollusca > Bivalvia > Lucinida > Lucinidae > Lucinisca > Lucinisca nassula. The sequence continues at coordinate 32,864,051 of OY757015.1, read as the reverse complement.
CTTAGACCTAAGCTGTTTACTAGTATTCATTTTCGTTCGGTTTCAGTTCTGCACGGAAGCACCGTGAAGCAATCTATTTCTCCAGACCCCGATGGGGGGTGGGGGGAGGGAGGGGGGGTGGGGGGCTTGGTTAAAGCTTTGCGTCAAAGTTTCTAAGAGATTTTATCTTCTGAACCCTTTGATAGATATAGTTGATACTTACATTGAAGATACATACTGGTCTCAAAATTTCATTGATGCATGTCCCACCCCCACCTTTAGGTCAAGGTCACAGACTCAGTAATTTTACATTAGGTTAAAGTTTAAAGACAAAGTTTTTAGATGCGTGTATGTTCTAAACTCTAAGACAAACTCAGTTGATACTTGCATCAATGTTGCATACCAGTACAAAGATTTTGTGATGTATGTCCCTTCCCCCATCCACGGTGACCGTGACCTCAAGGTCACATACTTAGAAATTTTACATTTAGTTAAAGTTTTATGACAAAGTTTATACATGTAGATGCCTGTATTTTCTAAACTCTAAGACAAATTCAATTGATACTTGCATCGATGTTGCATACCAGTCCAAAGATTTCATTGATGTATACCCCACCCTGCTGCTTCAGTAACATGGATGCCCCCACCCTTCAGTAACTTTGATGCCCTCACTCCATTGGTCCATTTAGAAATTTTATGTTTGGTTTAGCTTTTGCAAGCACATTTGTAGATTCTTATAGCTTCTTGACTTCTCCATTCATATTACATAAAGCTTGAAAGATATATCAAAGGGTGGCGCTGACCGGGGATATGCGTGACTCTTTCTCTAGTTCTTAAGCACTCATATTTTCCAACCAATTTGATGGATTGGGTCCATATTTGGAATGTGTTTGTTTGAATTGAGGTTTAACATCCATGTCAACACTTATTTAGGTCATTTTGGAGACGTTGCTTCCAATTTTGTGGGACTTTTACCTGACATTGAGATGAAATGACATCTCAAGCCCTGCCGCCAAATGAAACCAAGGCTTATATGCAATGGACAGTCTGACTCATTCCACTTTACCTTGGCAGGCTTAGTCCTTCGAATCGGTTCACCAGTACTCATGTGTGGTCAGTTTCAGCTCTGCGTGGAAGCACCATGCAGCCCAATTTATTTCTCCAAGCCCCGATGGGCGGGTGCAGGTCCATATTTGGAATGATCATAGTTATTTTTATACCATATTTGGAATGATCATAGTTATTTTTATAAAGTTTAATCAGCAATACGCCCCACTACCACACTACCACCTATGCCAATAACCTCAAAGACACTATTCCAGGCGAGATATGCTGTCTGATGACAACTTTTGTTACATGACTTTTTTGGGGTGAGGTGAGCCCCTAGACGGGGGCATCTGTGTCGTATTGACACATTTCTAGTTCTGTCAGTGCTGTTCAAACCCAGATGAAGTGTGTGCCCACCAATCTTCTCAAGTTTGTGCATGTAAGTTCTGCTGATGGTATGCCTAGAAATCACCTTATGATTGATGATTTAGAACTAAGCTGCAATAATACCAGCATTGTTACACAAAGTCTGAACAAAAATACAAGTCCCAATTAGAAATTATTGCATTCTTCACTGTTCAACAAAGTTCTGTAAGCAGTATAGTAGCTCATGAAACAGAATAAGTTATTTAGTTAAAAAGAATATGCTTATTATTGAGTAAATATTATAGCCGCTGTCAGTAGACCTCGACAATATCTTGTGCGAGTTCGACTTTCAAAGTTGTGACCTCAAGTTCACCAAAATCTAATCAAATCTGCATGGACAAGGGTTAATCGTTATGGGCCTGGGAGTTTTACTATGTCAGTTTGTCCTATAAAAGTGTTAACTTTCCATATGCATGACTGGCCATGATGTGATGCATTGATAACTTGTGAAAAAAACTCAATGGCCTCAGTCACAGGCAAAGCAGTAAATATTTGTTTGCATTAAGAAGATAAATAAGGCTTCACAATATTCTAAGTCATAGACATGGTATGTATCAGAAAATAAACAGTCACCAAATCAATGGAACAGCTGGTAATATCACTACCTTTGCAAGTTCCATGGTAAAGACCAACAGATGGGATAATGTCAGTACCTGAAGCCATTATATAATGAATTATATTAAATAACCTGTTCATAAATGTGTATAAAGTTAAGCATACAATAAATTTGCAATATGAGTATGCTAAATACCCATTTTCATCAATTTAGTTTGCTGGCTGTCAATAGCGAATTGGCTATTGACAGCCGGCTGTCAATAGCGATCGCCATGATATATTGTACAAAGTTTGACGAAATTTAGTCAATTTGTTAATGAGATACAGTGCAGAAAAGTGACTGTTTTTGGGTTGCTGTGACGTAATTCGTACCTTGAAAATGAGGTTTATATTACGGTCACCAAATCTGAACAAATCTGTAGTATGTTGTAATGATATACTGTACCAAGTTTGACTAAAATCAATCAATTCAAAAATGAGATACATATAGAGTGCAGACAAGCCATTTTTGGCCCAAAAATGGCTGTTTTATGGCTGTTTTATGGTGGCCGTTAAAGCTGACAGGATTAATCGTATAATCGGTTAATCGATCGATAAACCCCACAAAAATGATTATCATAAATTTCTGATTTGCTTTTAATCGATTACTTGATAGGTACAGTTTACTACTCAAAGTTATGCCTAAAATAGATGAATGAGTGGCAAATAGTGCAGACCCTGATGAGACGTCGCATTATGCGGCGTCTCATCTGGGTCTGCACTGTTTGCTCAGGCCTGTCTGTTCAAATATACATATGGTAAAGTGCAACATATGGTAAGAGTCATGCTCAGACAGAAAGCCAGACAGGTAAAATTATGACAGAAACCTTAACGATTACTAATCGATTATCGATCGCAATGGCAGGACTGATAATCGATTATCTTTTCAGCTCGGATTAGCCAGCCCTAGTGGCCGCGACAATGAAAATGAGGTCAAGTTCACCAATTTCTATCCAAATGTGCGGTACATGTATGTTGTGATGACATATTGAACCAAGTTTGACAAAAATTAATCAATTTGTTGATGAGACAGAGTGCAGACAAGCCTTAGAGGATCTAAGCCTGCCCAGGCAAAGCTGTGCGAGTCGACCCATCCATTTTAATGAACCTTATTGGTTTAACCTGCCGACGGGTCGAGATGTCATCTCATATCAATGTCGGATAAAAGTCCCAAAATTGGAAGCAACGTTTCCAAAATGACCTATACATTTTTTATTGTGTTTTAGGTCTTACGACCCTGTCAAGATTATTTCCATATTCACTATTAACCCATATGGTTGGTTGGTTGATTTGAGGTTAACGTCCCTGTCAACACTGTAAAGGTCATCTTGGAGACGTTGCTTCCAATTTTGTAGGACTTTAACAGACACTGAGATGAAATGAAATCTCAAGCCCTGTCGCCCAATGAAACCAATAGAGTTTATTAGCACGGACTGTCCGCCTCGCACCGGGGTTCCTGGACAGGCTTAGATTGTGTTTTACCAGTACTAGTTTGTGGGCCAGATTCAGCTCTGCGTGGAAGCATCATGTTAGCGTTCATTTTATGAGATATTGGCAAACAGAGCATCTGGTTTTATGGCCCTTTCAAGATTGTGTATCTTGATTTTGGTTTTACGACCCTTTCAATAACGCTGCATCTGATCAGGGTCTACACTGCTGGGTTAAAGGACATGCATTTCTGTAAAACTTATCACAAACAAAACAAACCTGATACCACTAAATTTGGAAATGGACCACTCCAACTTGATCAGATGGACAATTTTTCATAGCTCTCTCAAACTCAACGGGTAAGTACCCACAATATAATTTACGTCCCTTTCGATAACCCTGTGTCTGATCAGGGTCTACACCGTTTGCTTAAAGGACATGTTTTCCAACGGGTCAGACCCACCATACAATTTTATGTTTTTATTTATTTTATCATATATATATGTACTTTTTTTTTGGGCGACGGCTACTGACAACCGGTTGTCAGCAGCCTGTGAGGCTACAGACAACCGGTTGTCACCAGCATGAATGCTTCTGGAACTGGAGGGGGTGAGGCATACCACTCTGAATGGTTTCTGAGATACAATTAAGTCTATAATTTTATGAACTGGAGGGATTGGAGCATACCCCCAGGGGTCCAAGGTTGGTGTCAGTGAATTTGTCTTTTCGAGTACCAGGGTTGTCAAATATTTGACTCGGCTCATTAATCAGTATTGCAGATGATATAATGAAAATGTCTTCAGACAATCCACACCGGCCACCGGTGCTATTATTAAATAGTTAGATATTTTCCCAGGCTCAAAATTTGAAACAAACTGATAGCTGCACATACTGGTAGGCTCCACATACGGGTAGCCTGATTGTTATTCTTTATGGTTACTCACAAATACATGTACTTTTCCATCCAAAACCTTAACTGACACAAGAACCCATTCAGAAATAGTCAAACAAACAAAAACCACAGTTGCAGACTCAAGACCATGTCCTTCAGAACATCAATTTTTTTCCAGGCAGCCAGTATCAGCCCAAATTGATGATAGCGTAGCAAACATAACTTAAAAGTTCTATTTCTACATCATGTCAAATGAAACCCTATCATTGTAAACAAGTTTTATATCAGCTGGTTGTCAGCAGCCTCACAGGCTGGTGACAACCGGTTGTCAGCAGCCTAACAGGCTGGTGACAACCAGTTGTCAGCAGCCAGTTACTTTTTTTTTTTTTTTTTTTTGAACGATTTATGTTGGTATTTCGGCCCTTCCATGAATGTTCGAGCTCCTGTTTTATAACAGGACATGCATTTTAACGGGTAGGTACCCACTATTCAATGGTATGTTTTTATTTATTTTATTATTGAATAAATCATTCATGTTGGTTATACAGCCATGAAGGTTTAACCTATATCGAGCTCCTGTTTCCTAACAGGACATGTGTTCCCAAAATACAAATTTATGTTATATAAATACTAAATATTCATATTTTCTCATGAAACTTGGCTCTAAATGTATAAAATGTATATTAACATTTTAGTCAGTATGCAAGAACAATTTTTGCCTGTTTTTGTAATTGTGTTTTTATGGGTTGATTTCGCTAAATACGGCTGACTTCACAAAATCAAGTAGATTTCATATATTATACATGTACCTACCCCTAGGCATCTATATCAGTATATGCCACGATACTGCCATTAATGGATTCCATCACGAAAACATGCCAAAAAATACATTGTAAACTTTTATGCCAAAAAAAAAACAACAAAAATTTAAGATGAACAATTGTGATATTTTTCTTATTTCTGCTCAAAATATAGATTGTGGGTACACTATGGAACTGCCTTATCGAGGTGCTTCTAACAAGTACCCAACGGGCCTCCGTGGCCTAGTGGATAAGAGCGCTGACTCTTAGTCATTAGGTCTCTCACCGCCGTAGGTTCCAGCCTCGCTCGGGCCACGTGTGAGACGCTAAGTTCTGCAACGGAAGGTCAGGTGGTTTTTCTCCGGGTACCCCGGTTTTCGCCCACCTCTGATTAACGATCGGCTTGATATGAGTGAAATAATCTTGAAAGGGCCGTAAAACCGAAACCAAAAACAAATCTAACAAGTACCCACAATATGTATTTTCGAGCAGAAATAAAAAAATAAAGATTACCCCTGTAAACCCCCGTTTTACTATATAAAATCCTCCCCGCCCATAAGGGCTTGAAGAAATATATGGGTTGCATGATGTTTCCACGCAGAGGTGAATCCGGCCCGCACACTAGTACTGGTAAACCGCTTAGTTGGTCTAAGCCAGTCCAGGAACCGCAGTGCGAGGCAAACCGTCCATGCTAATAAACCCTTTTGGTTTCATTGGGCGACATTTCATCTCAATGTCGGGTAAAAGTCCCACAAAATTGGAAGCAATGTCTCCAAAATGACCTTTACAGTGTTGACAGGGACGTTAAACCTCAAATCAATCAATCAAATTACTATGTAAAAGTGGGGTTCAAGGGGGTCAGAATAATAATGTGTTTTCGTGATGTTTGGGCGGCAGGGCTTGAGATGTAATTTTAATCTCAATGTTGGTTAAAGTCCCACAAAATTGGAAGCAACATCTCCACAATGACCTAAATTAAATGTTGAAGGGGATATTAAGCTTCAAAAAACAATGTTTCACAGTAATCATGTAATTGGTAGGAATATTTAATCCGAACAGATACTCAGTCTAATTGCAGGAGAAAAATCTGTAAAGAAAAACCCAATCAAGTGCCAAGAGCGACCCTTGGGTTACAAAGTGAGTGACAAAACCAATAAACGACAACCGTCTCAAAAATGGGCCCCAAAATGACCTTATAGCTAGCTAGACGAGTCTGTTTTTTGATTCGAGGTTTAACGTCCCCGTCAACACTGTAAAGGTCATTTTGGAGATGTTGCTACCAATATTGTGGGACTTTTACCCAACATTGAGATGAAATGACATCTCAAGCCCTGTCGCCAAAAGAAACCAATTAGGTTTATTAGCATGGACGGTCCGCCTCACACCAGGACAGGCTTAGATCCTCTAAGCGGTTTACCAGTACTAGTGAGCGGGCCGGAGTCACCTAGCTCTGTGTGGAAGCATCATGCAGCCTAGTCCAACAAGTTAGACGTACGCATGCACTCATTTATAGATTTGTTTTTTTTTATAGATGTGCATGCGTTCCGAAGAATAACAAAAACATAAATATCAGCATATAAATATAAAATATGAATGTCTGGAACGCAGAACTCTCATGTATGGGAGTACATGCAGCCCATATATTTCTTCAAGCCCCTATGGGCGGACTAGACCAGTCTGAATACCTAGACAATATACAAATTCTTAAAAAAAATGCTACGGCCAATGTGAAGTTGACGTAAAAGTCACAGAATCGGGAACTCACCAAAAATGTACCCAAGAATAATGGTTCCAGGGTTGGCGACTGTGTTCATAGTCCATGGTTGGGCCAAGACATCATCGATATTAATCGCCAAGGTTTTTTCTTGCTGTTATTATTTTTCCCCTGAATGAACGTCTCTAGTCCATCTATCCTATCGGACGAATTGACCCAGTCAGAAATATTATCACGAGACACTGGATGCTTTCATTATGTTTAAAGGGGAGAGACGGTTGCTTCGAGTTTTTTCTGTTTGTCTATCTCTTGGTGTATCTAATTAGGAAAATATCAAACCATTTCTTATTCTGTATAATATTCCAGAGAGGGAAAAAATAAATCGAAAAAAAAAAAAAATAATAAAAAAGATAAAACGGATTTTTTTTTTTATTTTCTTCCTGCCCTGATAAAATGGACGCTCCCGTGTTGTGTATGACCTTGTCTATTCAATGCCGCGTAACTTCAAAGGTTGGCTACTAAGTCTACACAATATTGCATTGCTGTTTGGTGTTTATTGCTCATGTAAAACATGCGATTAGAACACGAGAATGTAACATGTAGACGCCAACATCATAATGGTTGCGAGACGGAGTAGAGTCTAAAATAATGCACAACCATGTCCTTGCAGGTGAGTTTCTTGTTATTACATATATCCTACAATAATACATGTGCGCCCAGTAAAAACTCAGATCAGCCGGCGCAGTCTGATCAGTCTCCGTTGTGCGCACGTAAGGATAGCTACAAGTGTACAAAGGCGAATAGAACACTTGGTTTCCTGAGGCGAAATCTTCATCAGTGTCCTCGGGATATGAAAGAGCATATAGGGGACGGCCCCCGCCCATCGGGGCTTGAAGAAATAGATATGGTTGCATGATGGTTCCATGCAGAGCTGAAACCGACCTGCACATGAGTACTGGTAATCTGCTTAGAGGATCTTAGCCTGCCAAGCCAAAGCGGTGCGACTAGACGTCCATGCTTATAAACCCTTTTGGTTTCATTGGGCAACAGGGCTTGAGATGTCATTTCATCCCAATGTCAGGTAAAAGTCCCAAAAATTAATTTGGATGCAACATCTCCAAAATGACCTTTACAGTGTTGACGGGGACATTAAACCTCACATTACGAAAACACGCCTATAGATCTATACAAATACATTGCAATCTTTATCGCCGAAAAATGTAAATCTTAGGATGAAATATTCAATATTGTAATATTTTTCTTATTTCTGCTCAAAATATAGATTGTGGGTACTCATTAGAACCACCTCGAGGAGGCGGTTCTAACGAGTACCCACAATCTATATTTTAGAGCAGAAATAAGAAAAATAAGGGTTACCCCTGCAAACCCCAGTTTTACTAAATATAAAAGTGGGGTTCAAGGGGTTTAAAATAATATAGGTGCGTTTTCATGAAATCAAACAAACAAAGCATATTAGTATTATTAATATACGGGCCTTGTTCGCCAAATCTTGGAATATAGTAATTGCATCTGGGACCCAAGTGGATTGTCTTTGAGTGTATGTCAAAGAAATAGACCTGGACTGTGATTTAACCCTTTCCCACTCAGATACGTGTTTTTACGTGTCTGCACCCCTTTCCCCCCCCCCCCCATTTTAAGCCCCAGAAGCACCTAAAATCTGCATTTCTACCCCTGGATAGTTATGTTTGCTTTAAGATTTGTTGGGCAAAAAAGTGACCTGTTTTTTCGCGCGCCTCCCCACTAAAAATATTCTGGGGGGGATTGAGTTGCCCCCCTCACATCCCGAAAAATTTGGTGTATGGCCCATCCGGCCGCTAAAATTTATACCTGAGGGTGTCTGGGGTCAAAAATGCCTGAAAATTGATGCTGATAAAACATGCTGCCAACAGTGAAAATGGCCAATGCCAAACACCTTAATTGTTGCCTTGACAGCTAAAATGTGGTCAAAAATTCATGTGAAAACATACTTTTTACCAACTTTGAGATGCCCCCTCTTTACCATGACAACAATGATCAAGTCTTGAAAGGTTGCATTTGAAAGGCTACTGCCCAATGAACATTCATACCGAGTTTGGTGTAAAACAGACCATCCATTATGAAACAATGGCTAGTTGAAGTTGTTGTCAGGTGCAACACTCTGAAAATCAGCGAAATTCACAAAATCCCTGAGTGGTAAAGGGTTAAACTCTTTCATTTAACCCTGGAATTCTGGGTTTAAAGCAAATGGTGAAGATCTTGATCAGACGCCACATTCTGTGGCCTCTGGTCTTGGTCAACACTGTTTGCCAAACCCAGATAACCCTCTAACGCAACACGCTGACCTCACTGCAGCTATTCCGACGGGTCGGTGATGGTCACATGGAATTGAGCACTGAAGAGCTTTCTGTTTAGTAATTTGGGTCGATTGACAATCGAGCTGACTATAGCCGTGTTATTTGTTCAACTCTGAGGTCAGACCAGAAGCCGTTGTGGTGCAGTGGTTACACTACTCACATTATAAACCATGGGTCGCAGGATTGATCCCGGGCTTCTCCAGACTTTCGGATGAGTCTTTAAACCGAGGTCCTACTCCCACCTATGTATGACCTTAGCTGTTAGTGAGACGTAAAACTTAAACACTCACTCATTGAAACTCTGAGGTCAGAGGCTTGCGTACATGTATGTAAGAGTAATATCTATAAAATTTGGACTGGAATCATGTTTTGGGTTTGGGAAACTTTAGACACAGGACAGAGCTTTTCCACATATAAAGTTCAATAATCAAAGTACTGGGCCTACACTGTTTGCCAAGCCCAGATAACCCTCTTACGCAACGCTCTGACCTCACTGCCGCTATATTCTATAAAAGAAGTAATTCCGACGGGTCGGTGATGGTCATATGGACTTGAGCACTGAAGAGCTTTCTGCTTAAGTAATTTGGGTCGATTGACAATCGACCCAGCTATAACCCTGTAATATTGTTCAACTCTGAGGACTAGGAGGTTTGCGCACATGTATGTAAGAGTAATCGTAAAATCTAGACTGGAATCATGTGTTTGGGTTTGGGAAACAGTGTAGACCCAGGAAAGAATTTTTTCACACATAAAGTTCGATAATCAAAACGCAGAGAGTACTGGTCGATAGTTTCTGATTGTACATGTTTGTGAAAGAAATAGTCTTGGACTGTGATTTTATTCATTTGAACTGAGGTTTAACGTCCCTGTCAACACTATTTAGGTCATTTTAGAGAAGTTGCTTCCAATTTTGTGGGACTTTTACCTGACATTGAGATGAGATGACATCTCAAGCCCTGCTGCGCAATGAAATCAAAAGGCTTATTTATGCAATGGGCGATCTGACTCCCACCGCTTTGCCTATGAAATCACATCTCAAGCCCTGCTGCCCAATGAAATCAAAAGGCTTATATGCAATTGGCGATCTTACTCACACCGCATTGCCAAGGCAGGCTTAATCCTTCTAAGCGGTTTACCAGTACTCATCTGTGGTCAGTTTCAGTTCTGCATGGAAGCATCATGCCCAATCTATTTCTTCAAGCCCCAATGGCCAGGGGTGGTCAGACTATGATTTAAACTGTTTCGTTTAACTCTGAAACTCCCGGTTTTGAAGTGCATGACCACCTTTTTTTTTCTCGGATCCATTTTATAATAACACCATTGAGGAATGATAAAATCATATTCTTCTCCTAAACTGTTTATCTAATAAACTGTAATGGCTCATCAAAGTTGTTTATAGGGTGCCAAACATTTTTACAGATTATATCTCCTGCAGTGAGTGAGTGTTTTGAGTTTTATGTCCCACCAACAGCTCAGGTCAGAGACGGGACCTGGGTTTAAAGACTCATCCGAAAGTCTGGAGAAGCCCGGGATCGATCCTGTGATCCCTGGCCTGGTTTACAAGGCGAGTAGCGTAACCACTACACCACGGAGGCTTCTATCTCCTGCAGTGACCTCATGGAAACTGTACAGTTCATGTACTGACAGCTAACAATTTTTGGGATTTTAAAGGTGAAAGTGAACTGTAATAAAATTCTTGTAAGGCCAAATACTGCACTGTGAATTAGCTGTGTTGCTATCCCTGACCTAAGAAAAATAGAGAGTTATGTGATAAATGGATACATAATCTTGGAAGAGAGACTCTTAACATCAAGACATTTGTTTATGCAAAGCTAAACAGTGGACTTGAAAGTTTGTTGATTACTTGTTAGCTCACCAGAGCCAAAGACTCGGGGGGGAGCTTATAGTATGGACATTGTCCGTCGTCGTCTGCGTCGTTAACACTTTCAAACGACATCTCTGAAGCCACTGGGCCGATTGGACCCAAATTTTATCTGTAGCATCCTTGGGCTAGGGGATTGAAAGTTGTGTTTTTTTTATGAAAATCGGCTCATTAGTTTGGTTGCTATGGCAACTTAGAGTTTCCATAGACTTGTAATGGGGAAAATGGAAAAATAGCATCTTTCTGCCAAGTCATTGCAGATGTTTTGACAAAACTTTCATAGAAATGTTCCTTAGGCAATCTGCTATCTGCCATATGATTTTAGGCCTACTGCTCATTTCTATTGGTTGCCATGGAAACCAAAATAAAAAAAAAAATAGAAAAAAAAAAATACTTAAAAAATCATCTCCTCAGAAACTGAATGCTCTATTAGGCTGAGAGTTTGTGGAAATATTCACCATATTTGCCTTTACAGGTTTTGTGTTTTTTTAGCTCACCAGAGCCGAAGGCTCCAGGGGAGCTTATAGGATAGGCAGTTGTCCGTCGTCGTCTGTGTCGTCTGGCGTCAACACTTTCAAACGACATCTCCTCTGAAGCCACTTGGCCCCAATAGAAATGTTCCTTCAGCAGTCTTCTATCTTCCATATGATTTTAGGCCTACTGCTTATTAGCTCACCTGTCACGTAGTGACAAGGTGAGCTTTTGTGATCACTTTTCGTCCGTCGTCTGTCATCAGTGCATGCGTGCGTGTGTGCGTAAACTTTTTCTTCAAATGACATCTCCTCCTTAACCACTGATCAGATTTTGACCAAACTTCACAGGAATGATCCTTAGGTGGTCCCCTTTCAAAGTTGTTCAAATGGTTCCTGTCCATTGCACATCTAGGTCACAGGAGCTAAAAATAGATTTTTTAACCGAAAACTTTAAAAATCTTCTTCTCTGAAACCGCAAGGACCAGGTCTTCGATATTTGGTATGAAGCTTCATCTAGTAGATCTCTACCAAGATTGTTCAAATTATAGCCCTGGGGCCAAAATGCCCCCGCCCCGGGAGCCTTTGGTTTTACATAGGCTTATATAGGGAAAATCATTAAAAAATCTTCTTCTCTGAAACCGCAAGGCCCAGGTCTTTAATATTTGCTGAAAGCTTTACGTGGTGGACCTCTACTAAGATTGTTCAAATTATAGCCTTGGGGTCAAAAATGCCCCGCCCCGGGAGCCTTTGGTTTTGCATAGGCTTATGTAGGGAAAATCTTTAAAAATCTTCATCTCTGAAACCGCAAGGCCCAGATCTTTGAAATTTGGTGTGAAGCTTCATCTAGTGGACCTCTACCAAGATTGTTCAAATTATAGCCCTGGGGGCCAAAATGCCCCCACCCCGGGGGCCTATGTTTTTACATACGCTTATAAATATAGGGAAAATCATTAAAAAATCTTCTTCTATGAAACCACAGGGCTCAGGTCTTTAATATTTTGTGTGAAGCTTTACCTGGAGGACCTCTACTAAGGTTGTTCAAATTATAGCCTTGGGCCCAAAAATGCCCCTGCCCCGGGGGCCATTGGTTTTACATAGGCTTATACAGGGAAAATCTTGAAAAAAACCTTTATCTCTGAAACTGTAAGGCCCAGATCTTTGATATTTGGTGTGAAGCTTTATCTAGTGGACCTCTACCAGGATTGTTCAAATTATAGCCCTATGGGCCGAAATGCCCCTGCCCCGGGGGCCTTTGGTTTTACATAGGCTTATATAGGAAAAATCATTAAAAAATCCTCTACTCCGAAACCACAAGGCCCAGGTCTTTAATATTTGGTGTGAAGCTTTACCTGGTGGACCTATACTAAGATTGTTCAAATTATAGCCTTGGGGCCAAAAATGTCCCCGCCCCGGGGGCCTTTGGTTTTTACATACATGTAGCCTCTATCAAGATTGTTCAAATTATAGCCCTAGGACCAAAAATGCCCCCACCCCGGGACCCTTTGGTTTTTCATTGGCTTAATTAGGGAATATCTTTAAAAATCTTCTTCCCTGGGACCGCAAGGCCCAGATCTTTGATATTTGGTGTGAAGCTTCATCTAGTGGACCTCTACCAAGATTGTTCAAATTAAAGCCCTGGGGGCCAAAACGCCCCCGCCCCGGGGGTCTATGATTTTACATAGGCTTATATAGGGAAAATCATTAAAAAATCTTCTTCTCTGAAGCCACAATCCCACTTCTTTAATATTTTGTGTGAAGCTTTACCTGGTGGACCTCTACTAAGATTGTTCAAATTAAAGCCTTTGGGCCAAAAATGTCCCCGCCGCGGGGGCCTTTGGTTTTATATAGGCTTATACAGGGCTTATCTTTAAAAATCTTCTGCTCTGAAACTGCAAGGCCCAGATCTTTGATATTTGATGTGAAGCTTCATCTAGTGGACCTCTTTCAAGATTGTACAAATTATAGCCCTGGGGGCGGAAAATGGCCCCACCCTTGGACCCTTTGGTTTTTCATAGGCATATATAGGGAAACCTTTAAAAAATCTTTTTCTCTGAAACCACAAGGCCCAGGTCTTTGATATTTGGTATGAAGCTTCACCTAGTGGACATTTTCCAAGATTGTTCAAATTATAGCCCTTGGGCCAAAAATGCCCCCACCCAGGGGGCCTTTGGTTTTACCTAAGCTTATATAGGGGAAATCTTTAAAACTTTTCTTCCCTGAAACAGAAAAGGCCCAGGTCATTGATATTTGGTGTGAAGCTTAGTCTAATGGACCTCTACCAAGATTGCTCAAATTATAGCCCTGGGGCCAAAAATGCCCCCGCCCCGGGGGCCTTTTGTTTTACAGGGAAAATCTTAAAAAAAAAACTTCTTCTCAGAAACTGCAAGGCCAAGGTCTTAGATATTTGGTGTGAAGCTTCATCTGTTGGACCTCTATCAAGATTGTTAAAATTATAGCCCTAGGACCAAAATGCCCCCATCCCGGGAACCTTTGGTTTTTCATAGGCTTAATTAGGGAAAATATTTAAAATTCTTCTTCTGATACCGCAAGGTCCGTCTCTATGCTATTTGATATGAAGTTTCAACTAGTGGACCTCTACCAAGATTGTTCAAATTATAGCCCTGGGGCCAAAACTGCCCCCACCCCTGGGGCCTTTGGTTTTACATAGGCTTATACATGGAAAATCTTGCAAAACTTCATCTTCTCTGAATCCACAAGGCCCATATCTTTGGTATTTGATGTGGAGCTTCATCTAGATTGTTCAAATTATAGCCCTGGGGTCAAAAATGCCCCCGCCCAGGGACCCTTTGGTTTTTCATAGGCTTATATAGGGAAAACCTTTAAAAATCTTCTTGTCTGAAACCAGAAGGCCCAGGTCTTTGATATTTGGTATGATGCTTCATCTAGTGGACCATTACCAAGTTTGTCAAATTATAGCCCTTGGGCCTATAATGTACTGGAGACACTAATTCTCAGGTGAGCGATTCATGGCCTCAGGGCCCTCGCGGCCCTCTTGTTTTTATTGGTTGCCATGGAAACCAAAGTGCAAAACAATAGAAAAAAAATACTCAAAAAATTATCTCCTTAGAAACCATGTGCTCTGAGGCTGAGACTCTGTTGAAAATATTCACCTCATTTGCCTCATTAGGTTTTGTGTTTTAAGCTTACCATAGCAGAAGGCTCCTGGGAAGCATAAAGGATAGGCAGTTGCCCTTCGTCCTCTGGCGTCAACATATTTAACATCTCCACTGAAGCCACTGAGCAGATTGGGCCCAAATTCCATCTGTAGCATCCTTTGGCTTGGGGCTTGAAAGTTTATGTTTTTTATGGAATTTGGCTCATTAGTTTGGTTGCTATATGGCACCTTAGAGTTCCCACAACTTATAATGGGGGAAAATTGCATTTACTGCCAAGTCATTGGAAGTACTTTGACAATTTTTTTTCATAGAAATGTTCCTTGAGTAAACTTCTCACAGCCCTATGCTTTTATGCCAACAGGGGGTTTGCTGACAGGTCAAACTATTTTGAAACCTTTTTCACCCTCTACAGGGCATAGTTTTGCTTTAGTTGTCATGAAATTATACCAGAATGGTTGTAAAATAAAGGTATCTCAATCACATTGGAGTATGGGTTCCCTCAGATCAAAAGTTAGGTCACTAGGTGGCACTGTGTCATTGGTTCAAGTGTAAAAGGGTGAAGGTCATGGTGACCTACATTTCACGGTCCAGTGATATTGCCTTATATCTTGAAGACTATATGTTGGAGAAATGTCATACCTGAAATATTAGCACCATGTGACCCCATGATTGACCTCAAAATATATCTAGGTCACTGTGACATATATTTCGTGGTCCAGTGATTTTGCCTTTTATCTTGAAGACTATTTGTTGGAGAAATGTCATACCTATGATATTAGTACCATGTGATCCCATGATTGGACTCCAAATATATCTAGGTCACTGTGACCTATATTTCATGGTTCAGTGGTTTTGCCTTATATCGTAAAGACTATTTGTTGGAAAAATGTCATACCTTTGATATTAGTGCCTTGTGACCCCATGATTGACCTCAAAATATATCTAGGTCACTGTGACCTATATTTCATGGTTCTTAGACTTTGCCTATTATCTTGAATACTATCCAAAGGTGAAATGCCATGCCTGGATTAGTTCCATGAGACCCGATAATTGACCACCAAATATATCTAGGTCAGTGTGACCTATATCTCATGGTTCACTGATTTTGCCTATTATCTTGAATACTACTTGATAAAGAAATATCACACCTTGATTATGAGTTCCATGTGACCTGCTGATTGACCTCAAAATATATCTATGTCAGTGTTACCTATGTTTCATGGTTCAGTGATTTTGCCAATTGTCTTGAATAATATTTTGATAACGAAATGTTATACCTGGGATATTACGTCAATGCAACCAGATGATTGACCTCAAAATATATCTAGGTCAGTTTGACCTATATTACATGGTTCAGTGACTTTGACTTATATCTTGAATACTGTTGGATGGAGAAACTTCATATCTAAATATTTAATTTCATGTGACCAGATGATTGACATTGAAATATATCTAGGTCAGTGTGACCTATTTTCATGGTTCAATGATTAGCCTTATAATTCAGACACAATTTTATTCTGAAATGTAATATCTGGAATATATGTTCCGTGTGACCTGATGATTGACCTCAAAATATATGTAGGTGAGTGTGATCTATATTTCAATGTTCGATATATATAGTTTTACCTTATATCTTGAAGGCGTGAAACAGGCGAGCTATGCTGTCATGTGACATCTCTTGTTTAAGATGAACATTGGCCATACCTTTCAATTGCTTAGTGATACTGCTTTCATATTTGACATGCTGTCCGGGGGCATCAGTGTTTCACAAACACATCCTGTTATTTAATATTTCCTGTTCTTTTTCAGATTTGTATCACATCCCGTACACGTGGCATGTACTCTGTTAAAATCAGATGGCCGATTCCAAAATCATGACTTCAAGAGGAATACATTTGTATATATATGCAGTTATTAAAGGGGTCTCTTGGTACAGTGTGGGTGTGTTATGATCTTCAGGACAAGCTTCTCTGTTATCCCACTGGAATTGGATGGTGGAAATTAACAGTTATGAATACAATGTTGACCATTCACTCATATGCATTTTTGTCGACACATGAGGGAGGAGGTAATGACGAATAATAAATGTATCTATTCGAACTGTGTCACATCAAACCATCAAAGGAAAACTTGTCTTTCATTTGGACAGAGACATACAGTTGAATTAAACAGCCTGCACACATTGCAACCTTTCCTGCTTTAGGTCAACAGTCATCAGTATAGTACAGGTGCCAGATGAGAGCTATTAATACAGAGGAAATGCCATTAAGTAGCCACAGTCCAAAACTTACTGTTGTAATGGGGTGGCCAATCAGCCCAGTGACATGTATTACAACCTAAGATGAAGGGTAGTCAGAGACAGACAGAGATGAACAGCGGTAGAGCACAACTCAACAGTGACATGCCAGTACAAGGCAGCTTGTGATCTTAAATTAGTGCTGCTGTTGCTGACACCAATTCACCATTTATTTATATATTTATTTAGTTTAATTGCTTATATTGACATCTAAACCTGACTGGAACAAAATAACATGGTTTCCATTAGAGTAGTGATAAAATGTTCTATTCTTCATGATTCATTACTGGCATTGTGGATACTTATTAAAATTGCCTCAGTGAGGTAAATCGAAAAATGGCATTAACTGCCAAGCTTTTGCAGACATTTTGACAAAACTCTAATAGAAATGTGTTTATGTTTTTTTTATGGAGTTTGGCTCATTAGTTTGGTTGCTATGGCAACTTAGAGTTCCCACAACTTACAATGGGGGGAAATTGCATTTACTGCCAAGTCATTGGAAATACTTTGACATTTTTTTTATAGAAATGTTCCTTGAGTAAACTTCTCACAGCCCTATGCTTTTATGCAAGCAGGGGGTTTACTCACAGGTCAAACTATTTTGAAACCTTTTTCACCCTCTACAGGGCATAGTTTTGCTTTAGTTGTCATGAAACTATACCAGAATGGTTGTGAAATAAAGGTATCTCGATCACATAGGAGTATGGTTTCCCTCAGATCAAAATCAGGTCACTAGGTTTAATTTCATTGTAACCTTGTCCACCCCGGCTGTATAGGCAACATTTTTACCTCAATCTCCATGACACTTTACCAGAATATTTTGACTTGATCATACTGTGATCAAGTTTGAATATGGGTCATATCAGATCAAAAGCTAGGTCACTAAGTCAGATTTGATCTTAACCCTGCAAAAAAATATTTTAATATCAGAGTGAGTGAGTGTTTGAGTTTTACGTCCCACCAACAGCTAAGGATACGGAGACGGGACCTCGGCTTTAAAGACTCACCCGAAAGTCTTATTAGAGTTCTGATCAGATGCAAGATGTGGTATCGTAACATTTCGATGATGAAAGGTTTGCTGCCCACATCATTGGCTTGTTCTGATACCAGATATTGACTCTGAAAAAGTTATCTTTCAATCAGTTTTCTGATCGCATTTAAGATCTGGTATCAGAACATTCTGATGATGAAAGGTTTGCCGCCTACATCATCAGAATGTTCTGATACCAGATCATGTCTCTGCAAAAGTTATTGTACAATCTATGGGTTCTGATCAAATTCAAGATCTAGTATCGGAAGATTCCTATGATGAAAGGTTTGCTGCCTACATCATCGGAATGTTCCGATACCATTTCTTGACTCTGCACATAATAAGTAACTATACCAAATTTAGTGACACAGGGGCCTTTCTGATATTTAATCTTCATCAGTGTGTCTCAACCCCAAAGTTCTGAATCCGCTTGCAAACGTTTTCTGTCAGATGCAAGATTTGGAATCGGAACTTCCGATGATGAGAGGTTTGCTTCCTACATCATTGGAATGTTCAGATACTAGATCTTGACTCTTCAAAAGTTATTTTACAATCAGTGTTAGTTCTGATCAACTTGCTGTCTACATCTGTTGTTCCCATACCAGATCTTGCCTATGCAAAAGGTATTTTACAATCAGTGTTAATTCTGATCAACTTGCTGTCTACATCATCGGAATGTTCCGATACAAGATCTTGACTCTGAACAAGTTATTGTACAATCAGTGGACTCTGATCAAATTCAAGATCTGGTATTGGAACATTCTGATGATGAAAGGTTTGCTGCCTAGATCATCGGAATGTACCTATACCAGACCTTGACTCAGCAAAAGTTATTTAACAATCAGTGTAAGTTCTAATCAGGTGCAAGATCTGGTATCAGAACATTCCGATGATGAAAGGTTTGCCCGCTACATGTACATCATCGGAATGTGCCAATACCATTTCATGACTCTGCAAAAGTTATTTTACAATAAGTATTAGTTCTGATCCGATTCCAGATCTGGTATAGGAACATTCCGATGATGAAAAGTTAGCTGCCTACATCATCGGAATGTTCCGATACCAGATCTTGACTCTGCAAAAGTTATTTTACAATCAGTGTTAGTTCTGATCAACTTGCTGTCTACATCATCGGAATGTTCCGATACAAGATCTTGACTCTGAACAAGTTATTGTAGAGTCAGTGGATTCTGATCAAATTCAAGATCTGGTATCTGAACATTCCAATGATGAAATGTTTGCTGCTTAGATCATCGGAATGTTCTGATACCAGATCTTGACTCTGCAAATGTTATTTTATAAACAGTGTTAGTTCAATCTGGTATCGGAACATTCCGATGATGAAAGGTTTGCTGCTACATCATCAGAATGTTCCGATACTAGATCTTGACTCTGCTAAAGTTATTTTACAATCATTGCTGTTCTGACCAGATTCAAGATCCTGTATCGGAACATTCCGATGTTGAAAGCTTTGCTGCTACCTCATCGGAATGTTCCGATACCAATCTTGCCTCTGCAAAAGGTATTTTAAAATCAGCATTAGTTCTGATCAGATTCAAGATCTAGTATCTGAACTTCCCTACGATGAAATGTTTGCTGCTTAGATCATCGGAATGTTCCGATACCAGATCTTGATTCTGCAAAAGTTATTTTAATTAGTGTTAGTTCTAGCAGATGCCAAATCTGGTATCGGAACATTCCGATGAAGAAAGGTTTGCAGCTACATCATCGGAATGTTCCGATACTAGATCTTGACTCTGCTAAAGGTATTTTACAATCATTGCTGTTCTGACCAGATTCAAGATCCTTTATCGGAACATTCCGATGTTGAAAGCTTTGCTGCTACCTCATCGGAATGTTCCGATACCAATCTTGCCGTGCAAAAGGTATTTTAAAATCAGCATTAGTTCTGATCAGATTCAAGATATGGTATCTGAACTTTTCTATGATGAAACGTTTGCTGCTTAGATCATCGGAATGTTCCGATACCAGATCTTGATTCTGCAAAAGTTATTTTAGTTAGTATTAGTTCTAGCAGATGCCAAATCTGGTATCGGAACATTCCGATGATGAAAGGTTTGCTGCTACATCATCGGAATGTTCCGATACTAGATCTTGACTCTGCTAAAGGTATTTTACAATCATTGCTGTTCTGACCAGATTCAAGATCCTGTATCGGAACATTCCGATGTTGAAAGCTTTGCTGCTTCCTCATCGGAATGTTCCGATACCAATCTTGCCTCTGCAAAATGTATTTTAAAATCAGCATTAGTTCTGATCAGATTCAAGATCTGGTATCTGAACTTCCCTACGATGAAATGTTTGCTGCTTAGATCATCGGAATGTTCCGATACCAGATCTTGATTCTACAAAAGTTATTTTAATTAGTGTTAGTTCTAGCAGATGCCAAATCTGGTATCGGAACAATCCGTTGAAGAAAGGTTTGCAGCTACATCATTGGAATGTTCCGATACTAGATCTTGACTCTGCTAAAGGTATTTTACAATCATTGTTAGTTTTGACCAGATTCAAGATCCTTTATCGGAACATTCCGATGTTGAAAGCTTTGCTGCTACCTCATCGGAATGTTCCGATACAAGATCTTAACTCTGCAAAAGGTATTTTAAAATCAGCATTAGTTCTGATCAGATTCAAGATCTGGTATCTGAACTTTTCTATGATGAAATGTTTGCTGCTTAGATCATCGGAATGTTCCGATACCAGATCTTGATTCTGCAAAAGTTATTTTAGTTAGTATTAGTTCTAGCAGATGCCAAATCTGGTATCGGAACATTCCGATGATGAAAGGTTTGCTGCTTCATCATCGGAATGTTCCGATACTAGATCTTGACTCTGCTAAAGGTATTTTACAATCATTGTTAGTTTTGACCAGATTCAAAATCCTGTATCGGAACATTCTGATGTTGAAAAATTTGCTGCTACCTCATCGGAATGTTCCGATACCAGATCTTGACTCTGCAAAATTTCACAGTCAGTTCTGATCAGAGTCAAGACCTGATATCGGAACATTCCGATGAGGAAAGATTTGATGTCACATCATCGGAATATTCCGAAAGAGAATATTTGGTTGATATGTTTTGCTGTCTTTTTTTATCATTAAAAGTGACATTTATTCTTGCTTTTTTCTTTATCCTGCTTCAGTTTTGAAAATATATCATCGGAATATTCCGATTATCATCGGAATATTCCGATGTTTGTCCGTAACGAAGGCTGTTTTTATATGTTTTCGAACACTAACAGTTGACGAACACTAGCATTTTTAGCATGAAATATGGCCGAAAAGCGACTGAAAAGACCATCGAATGGCAAAATTGCCTTTTATTTGGCAATGAGTTATTCATAGTTTACGAAAAACTGGAATTTACAGCTATGGCGGCCATCTTGGACGCCATCTTGGATTTCTCAGCTCGCCATCATTTATGCCAATTTATGCCGGCAGTTTCAGATACTACGGATGCGGACGAACATTTTGGTATATGACATGTTTTGTTATACGGGGGGGGGGGTGTATGTGTTACTACAAGAAATAGTGGACTTTTTGGCCCATTGTCACCCTACCATTAACCGCGTACGTTTAAGCTTTCCTGGCTCAAAAAATGACCAAAATAGTGTCGAATGGGCCGTTAAACTTCAATACAAACAAACCGTTAAACATCATGCTTAAATCGATAGGAAACATATCCTACCACTGGCAGTTGAAAAAGTTACAAATATATCGCGTCATCACGAAAACACGCCTTTATACTTTGACCTCCACCAACCTCCACTACTGTATACATGTAGTAAAACTAGGGTTTAGAGGTATATATTATTTTTCCTATGTCTGTTAAAAAATCCAAAAAGATTGTGGGAACTCGTTAGAACTGGCTCAGAACCGAGGTTTTAACGACTTCCCACAACCTTCTTCTGAGCTGAAAAAAGCATAATTTTTATCCTATTTTTCAATTTTTGGTGGTAAAACTTCCAATAAATTTCAATATGCGTGGTTTCATAATGATACATAACATTTGACTGCCATAAATTCTGTTTAACAGGAGAATGTTTAAATTGTCAATGGAAATATGTTTTTGAAAACTTCATTAAAATTGTGAAGAATCATGCAGTCCATCCTTAATTTTGTTTTTTCTTCTAGCTACGCCACTGACAAATGGTAGATATGTGGTAATTTATTTACGATGACAAATGCCCTGGAAAGACACTTGGAGATACACGTGGAACTCAGAAGATATAACGTGTGGAGGTGTACAATATATTTCACAAACCTGACAGTCTGAGGAGACATTCACTGTTTCACACTGGAAAGAAAGCTCACCCATGTCGGATATGCGGTGCATCATTTCCAGTGTCGAGCACAATCGGCTGACATAAGTTACTTCATACTAGTGAGAAACTGTGACGTTTGCAGTGTCCCATACACAGTCGGACAGCCTAATGAAACATATAATGTTTCACAGCGGCGAGTAAAACTCTGAAATATGCAGTATGTGGTATATTTTTCACAGTGTCAGACAAGTAGAGCAAGCACGTGATGATTCATAGTAACGTAAAAACTCACAAGTGTGGCTTGTGTTGCAAATCCTTTACACAGTCAGGCACCCTAAGTAAGCATCTGATGATTCATACAGGTGAAAAACCTCACAGGTGTGCATTATGTGGCAGATCATTTTCAAAGTCAGGCAACCTTAGTAAGCATATGATGATTCACAGCGATGAAAAACCTCACAAGTGTTCATTATGTGGTAAATCATTTACACATTCAGACAGCCTTAAGCGGCATATTCTGATTCACAGTGGCGTGAAACCTCACGTGTGTACATTATGTGGTAAATCATTTACACAGTCAAGCCATCTTAGAACGCATATGGTGATACACAGCGGCGAAAAACCTTTCAAGTGTACAGTATGTGGTAAATCATTTACAGAATCCGGCAGCCTTAATAAGCATATGATGATTCACAGCGGTGAAAAGCCTCATACATGTGCTGTATGTTGTAAATCATTTAGACTGTCAGGTAGCCTAAGTAAGCATATGATGATCCACAGCGGTGAAAAACCTCACAAGTGTGCAGTATGTGGTAAATCATTTACAGTGTCCAGCAGCCTTAGTAAGCATATGATGATTCACAATGGCGAAAAACCTTACACTTGTGCATTATGTGGTAAATTATTTAGACAGTCAGGTAACCTTAAGCAGCACATTCTGATTCACAGCGGCGTTAAACCTCACAAGTGTTCATTCTGTGGTAAATCATTTACACAGTCAGGTAACCTTAAGCAGCATATTCTGGTTCACAGCGGCGTTAAACCTCACAAGTGTGAAGTATGTGATAAATCATTTACACAGTCAGGCATCCTTAAGACTCATATGATGATTCACAGCGGCGAAAAACCTTACTCATGTGGAATATGTGGTAAATCATTTGCACAGTCATGCAGCCTTAGTGTGCATATGAGGATTCACAGCGGCGTAAAACCTCACAAGTGAGTAGTATGTGGTAAATCATTTACACAGTCAGGCACCCTGAGTACCCATATGTTGATTCACAGCGGCGAAAAACCTCAAAATTGTGCAGTCTGTGGTAAACTATTTGCACGATCAGCTAGCCTTGGTAGGCATTTGATGATTCACAGCGGCAAAAATCCTCATGTGTGTACAGTATGTGGTAAATCATTTAGACAGTCTGCAGGCTCTTACCGCAATAAGTTGATAAATACTGATGTAAAACCTCACAAGTGCGGAATATGCGATAAATAATTACGCCAGACAGCCTGAGAAAACATATGATGATTATCAGCGGCGAAAGACCTACCAAGTGTGCATTATGAGGTAAATTATTTACAAAAGCAGGCCGAAGCCGTTTGTTGATTCAGATGGGCGAAAATCCTCACACGTTTGCAAAATTTTGTTTTGTTTGATTTGAGGTTTAACGTCCCCGTCAACAATGAATAGGTCATTTTGAAGACGCTGCTTCCAATTGTGTGGACGTTTTACCCGACATTGAGATGAAATGACATCTCAAGACCTGTCACCCAATGAAACCAATAGGGTTTATAGGCATGGACGGTCCGACACTCACCGGCTTAGATCCTCTAAGTGGATTACCATTGGCTCAAAAATGACCTGAAATACTGTTGACTGGGCCGTTAATCTCCAATACAAAAACAAAACCAGAACTCGTGTGGGGTCGGTTTCAGCTCTGCGTGAAAGCATCATGCAGCACATCTATTTCTTCAAGCCCCGATGGGCGGGGCCGAACAAGTATGTGGTAAACTATTTGCACAGTCAGCTGGCCGTGCTGCAGTTTATTTTTGTTATGGTTTGTCTTAGAGTGTTTGTATCGCTTATATTATTTTGTTTTGGATAGCCAATTTGCCTTTTTTGGGGAAGTTACTGTCCTTTTGGCTTTTCGCTATTGATGATTCCATTAGGGTCTGTTGTTTCATGTTTGTGTTTCTCTCAGTAGTATATATTATGTAGGTTCTGGGACAAAATTCTGAGACACGCACCATTCAGCAAATAAAGTCTCCCAACATCCAAACATTAGGTTCTGAGACACGCTCCATTCAGCAAATAAAGCCTCCCAGCACCTAAACATTTCGCCGCAAGCGCCCACCCCACCAACCCAATCCCCCAAAAATCGTAGACAATGGGGGGGGGGGGGGGGGTTCAATGTCAACTTTTTGGGGCATAAAGAACTTGGGCCCCCCCCCCCCCGGCGGGCCACAGTTCCAAGACAAATCCGAGGCCTAATAAGGAAGTAACCTATTAAGACCCATACTTGTAACAGATATACTGGTTTTAGCCTCGTTTATTTCAAACCTTGCCTAAGGGACACAACACTTGCAAATGGCTGACAGTTAGCTCGATAGCGTTCTGTGATAAGAGTTGTTTGGGAGAGGACTGTAAAATTCACCTCATGCGTCTCCGCAAGGGTTCATGCACGCGGCCATGCAGGGTCTGTGGGGTAGGGATTACAAACAAACAACAACTTTGTTAGCCGTGTGGATATGCAAGTGCGTGTGGTCGTGCAACCAGAGCGGTGCAGAAGGAATTTAGGCGTCTGGTCGCCATCGATATTTCTATTTAGGGGATGCAATTATAAAGTGTATCCCTATTCAGTAACATGGCTACTATGGAAGAATACATAGAGCAGTTACTGGCAGAAATACATGAGACGAATTCGACTCTCCATCATGTGGTTCAAAACATCTTGGATGAGCCTATCCCAGATACTGTCAAAGGGCAGTTGTTAAAGCCTTTAAAGCCTGAAAAATATCGACCTACCCCCGCACCACTCAAAAAGAAGGCCGCCAAGAGAAAGGCCATTGAGGAGGAATTTGACCCTATCTCCCGCAAGAAAGTCCTGAGATCTATGAAGGAGTATCAATATGAGATCCTGGACTTGTTTACATCTGCTGAGCAGACAAAAGAAACCATAGTCTTCAGTCAGACCCCATGGATCATTGGCGACTTCTTAAGAGGCTGGCAGATGGACAGTCCTGCCAATAATCCCCATAGTGCAGACCCCAGGACTTTCCTAGAGGCTGTGGTGCCCCGAATCAGTATCAAGCTCGAGGAAGCGATCGAGGCTCTGGGTGGCGTGAAGTTCCAGTCTGCGCCCAGGGTTCAGCTTCGGATGGACAACCCAGGCGGTAGTGAGGAATACACAACCCCCGTGCTGCTGCCGATCCTTTCCCGCAAGCATCGTATTCTCCGTCATCATCGTATGATGAATTGATGGGGCAGCAATGTTCAAATCTGGTATGCTTGAGAGTGATTTACTTTGCGGTGAGTGGAGCTAACCACTTGCCATAGCGGTTGTAGAGTTCGCTGGCAGCGCCTTGAAGTGCGCTACCTAGAAACGGATCGATTTCAAGATCGCGAATGAGCCCTTGTTGGTCAGGAATCGGGACGAACACCCCGGCCAGTCCAGCATACAAGCCGAGAGCCCCGTTCGAAATCGTCTGCCCCTAATCGGGCGGAGTAACGGGCGTAGAGCCTTTCGACCTTAGAGTCACTCAGCTTCGCGACCTGGTCGACGGTCAAGGCCTTTCCGTGAGCCACAATTCCGTATTTCCTGGCCGACCCTCCTGCTACTGTTGCAGCGAGCCTTTTGCGGTATTCTCGCATCCTGTCATGTTTCCGTTGCCCTTGTTGTTGCTCTGCAACATGCTTCGCAGCCGTGTCTGGCGCCACTGGGTCGTCAAGCATCTTGTATATCAGCTCGTCACAGTCCATTCCTATCATGGTGTTGCAACAAGGGTGGACCCGTCTAAAATGGGGACGCAGGTATGCGCATGTTCGCAAATCGAACATCTTTATGTGCCTTATCGCCCGAGAAGGACCAAAACGACAGCGAAAAGCAGCGCCACATGCAGGCAAAGTACAGCGATTAGCAGCCATACAGCCGCCTCTGAGCACATCGATGTTGTTGCTACGCAACGGCTAAGCAACAATAATCACGTAATGATGATATAATCAGTGGGTTTATCAGTTAAGCGTGTTTTGTCTCGGCTAGCTGCTGCCGCACCAACTCCCGTCCTCGTGCGGGGATCACGTCATTTTCACGCAGACAGTCTTCGAACGAGTCACGATCCTTGCAGTGGAACAAACAGACCCAGCGCGTCTGCTCGCGCAAGTCTTTTAAGACGTAGTTGTACTTCTGCGTGAGGACCCAGACAGACTATTCCGCGTGGCGGCCCGAAAACGCCAGCTCTGACATGTCTTTCTTGTTCTTTAGCGCTGCAGTCGTCTATGATGTATAGAGTCGGCACGCCAATAAACACCCGGTGAAGCGTTCGCAAGTAATCGTGAAGACGCTCACCGGGGTCTAGAACGTAAATCTCAGGGTCCGTCCAGATCCAGGGGCTCTGCTGGTACGTCCTGTTGTGCAGTATGGTGGGGCACAGAACCAATACATGCTGAAATTCCCCCGGTAGGGGCCTTCGAGCAGATCGAGGATAAAAGCGGTTTTTCCGCATCCCGTCTGCCCGCAGATTATCCCCGAATGGGCCGTGACCGATAGGAGCTCTTTTAATCGTTCCTCCGGAACATCTTTTAATCGTTCCTCCGGAATATTAATAAACCGCTACGACGAACCGGCCATATTCGATGTTAAGCTGTGCATATATAATGACGTATGAGGCAGATGCGCCAGCCGCCTCGGCTCTATTCGTTATCTGGATGGCCACACCTTTGCTTGCATTCTCTATCCGTCTGCCTGAGCCGTGAAGCTGGTCGTCGTCGTTTGTCCTGAGATCAAGCCACAGCGCGTACTTGCTGGTGAAGTATTCTGCAAGGCTGACGTCGGCTAGGGCCACGTCTTTTTCGACCGTTGCCACTTCAGGGTGTCGCTTGCTGCCGGCCCCGTAGAGCTCCCTCGCGTCATCAAACATCTAGTCAGAGCGCATCCCTTGGCTGAAGAGTTGGTTGGGGACCCTTCGATGGTGACCTCGGCCTTGCTGATTTTCGGGTTATAGAAGGCCTCAGTATTGCGAGCGAAGGGCTGTTGCGCGGCTACATCCTCAAAGAGCATCAGGATACCCTTCATGCTGCGGGCGGGCACGTTGAGATTGATATTCCAGAGGGTATCGCTCTTGTCTTTGCCGATTTTGCGGTGCCGCAGTACCCTGTCATACAGGATCGCAACGCGGCCTCTGTACTGGTTGTTGATCATTTGGGCAAGCTCTGGCAGGGTAACCATGTCATACTCAAGACATGTTTCCAATGTCGAAAGAGGCACCTCTGCCTATGGCCTGGATAACACGGTTGTAGTCGTTGAACGTGAGCTCATACTCGAGCCGGTCGCCCAGCGCGCTCTGGTAGAATGGCATGTGACTCTCGAGCAGCTCGAAGTCCAGTGGGATATAGAAGCGATTGCCGAAAGCATCGGCGAAGGCTTTGTCCGCTGAAACAGACTCGTCTTTGTTCCAAGCATTGATTCGGATTCTCGTCGCATTTCGGTTATTCGACGTATCAATGCCATGGTACTGGTCGTTTTTCCTCTCTGAAGCCGTCCTCCAGAGATCGCGGTAGCAGTGGTAAACGTCACTGTCGTCGATGATGAAGACCGCATTCACTGAAATCTTAATTACGTCCTTTTTCACGAGGGCGCAGCCTAGGTTCTGAACCAAGGTCCGATTGGCATCTCCTTTTTCTTCGCTGTGCAGCGTGATCATGCAGGCCAACCACGCGGTCCCGGGGGCGATGGCATCATATTGGCCGAGGTTGAGGAATCGAACCAGAAGCTGCTGGTTCGGACCGATCGTGCTGGGGTTGTTAGTTATCGTCACCGATTGCCTCGCCCCTTTCAGCCCAAGGGGTTCGCGGAGACAGGTCCGACCCTTATGACTGGGATGCCGCTTATAACGACGACGATGACCCGCTTTCGTTCAACATGCCCGAGGCTGGTATGGACCCACCAAAGGTCGTTCGAGCAATGGATACTGCGGGGGGGGGGGGGCAATATTCAGAAGCTGCGAGGCGAGTTAAGACGGACAGCACTTGATGACCAGGAGGGCGCCTTGTCGATACTTTCCACAAAGAAGTGAGCCGTCTCTATAAGGGGTTGCCCCTCGAAAGCAGTATCGACTATGACCAGTTTGGGATTGATGAGAACGGGAAAACACTACTGGACCCCGACGACAAAAAGATTTCTATCACTGCGACAAGGGAGGATTCCGGTTTCTGGCTCTGTCCACACTGGCCTCGAAATATTGAACGGACGTCATAAATGCTATTCGGCAATCACTGGGGCTCGCTGACTATAAATCGAATATGCCGCGTCTTAACAAAGAGACTGTGG
Organism: Lucinisca nassula; assembly: GCA_963580285.1. NCBI lineage: Eukaryota > Metazoa > Mollusca > Bivalvia > Lucinida > Lucinidae > Lucinisca > Lucinisca nassula. The sequence goes on along the minus strand of OY757015.1, from coordinate 32,835,173 downwards.
AAACACTCCAAAAATCAGAGGAAACCCTCCCAAAAATCACTGAATCCATCGAGATGACAGAGCTCCCCTGCGTAGACCACAACGTTTTTCAAACAACAGGAGATGTCGAGACTGCAGTGAAGACAGTTGATGATCAGCCCATCGACACCGCGAGGGTCACCCAGGCCAAAAAAGGAGCTTGCTGGGCTTGAAAAGGCTATGACTCGAACCTGTGACGAGCTCATGAACAACATGGCGAAGCTCTCGGAGGTCAAAATCCAGACATTCGAGGCTAAAAACGCTTGGCCCGGGAGCAACAAAAACTGACGGAGACGAACGACCCCGAGATGCAGCAAGAGATTCAAGACCGAATCAGAAAGCTTAAGGCCGATCTCTCTGACATCGAACTTGAAAGGCATGCAAGGCTCGAAGTCGCCTCTACGAACAGAGAAGCTCACCGGTCCCAGACTCCCGAATCCGTGAGACGTTCAGGCAGATGCTCCATGAAGACAAGACGCTGGCTGAGCGAATATGGACACTCTTCCGCGAACAGGGGATAACGATCGTGAGCATCCTTACAGCGATTGGGATGACAATATCGACCCTAGTGCTTGTGCTCACCATTGGCGGGGGGAGTGTACCGGCGCCGGCTCCCATTCCACCGACAAGGGCTGGATCAAGGAGTGGGTAAAAAGCATCTACAGTCCCTCGGGCGTGCCCTGGCCAATTTGGCCGGCAAGGCCGTGGCTGCCCTGCCCGGAATCATCGGGTCCATCGACTCTTGGCTCTTGAGCACGCTAGGGAAGGCCGCTTCATGGCTCGCAGATAATGTGTGGGCCTTGGTCATCGGCCTGGGGGCCCTTCTTCTCATGGCTGCAAGGGACTGGCTAGCGAGACTGCGCGACCAACCAAAGGTCTACTTAGCCAATCCCGATTCCTGCGACTATGAGAGCTGTTTTTTTCTTCTTCATGGTCGAGACCGGATTTCCAGTCTGCTGGCGACACTACCGGAGCAACCGCGGCAGACGTAGGAGACCCTTCGGGTCTGCCGCTCGGTGGCCCCATGTTATCAGTCCCGGCTGGTGAGGCAATTTCCCCTGGAATGTCCTATCGACTTTGGAGGCAGGATTGATCGGTACTGCCTCTTTTGTTCCTGGTTTGTGGCCGATGACCGCGTCTGGCCCTGCTATTTGGATTTGGTTATTATAACCTTGGACTTTGCCGGGATGGATTGCCATGTCGCCCGGCATCAAGTAGAGCCATTTCCCGCAGACATAATCCAGTGGTGTGGATGCATATTGCAGCACCTTTTGATAGTGATCGATGCTGCTGGTGATGGTGACGGATGAGGCGATGGCGTTTTCAAGATTCGCTTTAAATTTCGTTTGAGCGTCGAACCCCGTCCCGACTTTGAGACTTTTAGCTCCCCATGCAGACGCCTCGTCGTATAACAGACATGAAAGCAATACAGGCTTGCAAGAAGGGGCTCCTCTGCTTGGAGATGGTCCTGGACTAAAACACCACATCCAGCGGTGGCGCACCAAACCGCAAAGTTCAGCTGGCACTGCCACCCGCTGAAGGGGGCGTGCTGCCAGCTGTCTCACGCCTTGTTTGCCATAGTGACGTCCCGGTAAACGGAGGGTTTTGATAGTCTGCGAAGACGTCTGCGTACTTGAAAAGGAAGAGACTTCCCTTATCTTCGACCATTATGCCCAGGATAGGCGCCCCTGCTGCTGACTCCTTATATTTGAAATGGCCGACTGTCTGATAATTCGCCGAGGTATTAAACGTAAATGCCTTTGTATGCATGTCCATTTTGGTGTTACACAAAGCAACTGTTCAAGTCAATATGTACGTCACGCTCACTGGTGTGCTAATCAATCTTGCAAGGACCCTGTCTGCGGGTGGGCTAGAAATTACTCTCTGCGAGTTGACGTATTATCACTGGTGGTACAACATATACATGGCGAAAAAGAACAATAAGGTCCCAAATTACGAGACTGAAAAAAAAATACCTGACGGGTATTATTACATCTGTGCGTTGAACGAAAAAGTGTTTCAGTGTTTGGGCGCCGAACTCACTCTAGATGAACCCTCTGGTCTACTACAATTAACGGTACTGCCCGGAAATACCATAAAACGAATCGCGAATTAGCTAATCTCTTAGGCTTTTCCACCAACGCTTTCAGAGCTCCTTCCACGACCGCAAGTGGATTGCCTTTGCAACACATAGAAAGAAACCGCTAAAAGACATTCAATACAGTTGAGCCACACAATCTGGCCGTCCATCGTGAGGTTTACTTTCACCTTGCTGAATTAAGTACTTCCGACAGTCTGCATATCGGTCGCCCCTCTACACTGCTTAGATCCATCCCTGCCGAAAACGAAAAGTGTGGAAAAACTGAATCATTTCCTGTCTTACAGTACAAGAGGCTGTCATCCGAGCCTATTTCACAGCTTACTATTTCTCTTACAGACACCAACGGGGAGATGTTACCATTCAAGTATATGAGTGCAACCCTACATATAAGGACTGGTTGACGCAAGCGGCCCGGTGGGTCAGAAAAGGCCCTGGGGTGGCTTTGGCTGATCTTGGTGACACCGAGGGGTTCGATAAGGACGGGAAGGAAGATCGATTGTATGCCTTCCAGCTCTCTGATGGGGTGTACAAAAGAAAATAGGTCACCCAAGCGGGGTCAGTGAAATTCGAAGAGTTGAGCGATGTAGATGTTTCACATGCCGTTCAAAATATGGATCATATGCTGGCGTTTACTGGGAGCAAGTGGGTTGCCTTTGCGGACCCCGTCCAACAAACAAGGTGACTTAATGACATACAAATCTCGTCTCCGTACGTTGTGACTGGAAAACAGCACAAAGTTAGGAAGGTAGTGAATAGTGGCACTCGACTGTGCTCGTTTTTGCCCGGGACGAAGAACACTGTCGTTTCCGAAGATAACGTGCTAAAGACAAGCAACAAGCGGCAGAGAATCCTGAAAATAGTCTAAGAATCCCCCCAGCGGGACTCATTGGTATGGACTTGCCAACATCAACGATCATCCTTGATCTATTTCTCAAAGATAGACCCGACTATGTTGATGCTTCATTCCCCCGTGGAGTCAAGCAAATGATAATAAAAAGTTGGGATTTACTAGTACAAGAAACGCCTCAAATGCAGTTTACTCTTGAATCAATCCAACACCAAGTTGAATACCGTCATTTAGACCTACATAATATTTTTATAGGCCAAGTGGCTCACAAAAGGATGCGATTTACGCCCGGTGAGCTCACAGCAGACCAAAGCACAGTCATTATCGGCCAGTAGGACAATTTAAACCCACCCAGCGGTGTAATATAACACGATGGGCCTCTACCCAGGACTTGAAACCGGAGATAATCACAGACTTCAGCATGTGGCCGAGGTCAGATTACGTCTCGAGAAGGAGCGGGACTACAGGGCCTCGGTCTACAAGAAGTACCGGCGCGGAGTTAATGTTGTAGCCGGGGTTGAGACCGCGTTTTCTGTGACCGGCGTTGGACTAGCTGCTTCTGTGGTCGGATTGCTCGCAACGATCATCGCGACGCATGTCGCCCTTGGCCTTCAAGCTGGGATGATTGTGTGTGGGTTGCTGGGTTTCGGCGGGAAATTTATAGGCCGGAGGCTCCAGGCGAAAGCTTAAAAACACGACGAGATTCGTATCTTGGCTGCGTCAAAGCTAAACTCAATCGCAGACCGCATTTTACGCGCTGAACGACGATTATATATCTGAAACAGACTTTTGCCTGATTCTGTGTGAAATCGACACGTTCAATCAGATGAAAGAACAAATTCGTGAGCGCCAGAAACAGGGCGTTAGCTTGTCAGAAGAGGAAAAAAGAAGCTATTTCAACCTGCGAAAGACGAGGCGTTAATGACGTCCCGTAACAAGCTGTTGGAATAGCTCCGCCAAGCTGGTGGCACCTCTCAATAAATATTTCTTGCTTGAGGGCGTATAAGAGCGCAGGCTGGGTCAGGACCGGCTCCCAATGAGCTGGTCCAATCGCAAACCCCTTAATTGTTTTCCTGGATCTGCTCGGTACGTACTAATCACCCATTTCTTGACAACAGCCATATGTCGCGGGGTGCGAGTACATATACCACACGCCGTCCTTTTCATATTCGCGAATGTCCAAATCAAACCCAGTTTTTAAGAACCTTTTGATTTTGCCCAGGCTCTTTTCACCAAAGAGCATTTTTACCTCCATCCCGCTCATGAGTTTTTCTGTTACCGAAATGTCTAAAACACATGCGTCTGATCAGTGTCTTTATGACGAAATGGGTACAATTAACTGGTTAGGACTAAATGGGCACAACTGGCTGGTAACATCTGACCAGTGTCTTTAGGACGAAATCGGTACAACTGACTGGTTAGGACCGAATGGGCACAACTGGCTGGTTACATCTGATCAGTGTATTTAGGACGAAATCGGTACAACTGACTGGTTAGGACCGAATGGGCACAACTGGCTGGTTACATCTGATCAGTGTCTTTAGGGCGAAATGTATACAACTGACTGGTTAGGACCGAATAGGCACAACTGGCTGGTTACATCTGATCAGTGTCTTTAGAACGAAATGGGTACAACTGGCTGGTTAGGACCGAATGGGCACAACTGGCTGGTTATAACTGGCTTGTCAGGGTGCACATTACTTCCTGGAGCATACTAAGAAATCCAACTCTTCTTTCTCAGTTTTAAATTTGGTATAGTGACGCCTTAATTGACCTAATAGTCCGGCAGTTACCTCCCTCACTCGCTTGTTAGCGACCTGTCAGCTTCGAGAAAGTGAAAAGTTTTATTGTCGCACAAATATTAATTGTTGCTCTTTTCATAGGATTATTTTTGTCAGGTCCAATAAAATTTGTCAGCTTCGATTTTTCTTGTCAGCTTCGATTTTTCTCGTCAGAAATGATCGAACTGACGATTAAATCGCAAAGCGCAGAAAAAGAAATGTATCACAAACTGTCTGTTTACCTCATAAAAATCAGTATTGACACTCTTTTATGGGCGAGCGATACGTTCTTTTTCCTATACAGTAATAGGCAATATCACGCGGCCCTATTGATTTCGTATTACATCTCTAAACGTGTCGAGCACAAGTTTCGGAGACGACGAATCCATACACTCAATGCCGTGGGGGTGGGCCGTCCTAAGGTGGGCCAGGGAGGATGATCTAGATTGGGAATGTATTCTAGAACTGGGGCCCGCCAGGGGGGATGGGGCGGGTCCCAGTTCGTTTTGCCCCAAAAAGTTGTCCTTGAACACCCCATTGTCTACGATTTTTGGGGGTGGGTTTGGTGGGCTAGGGGCGCTTGCGACAAAATGTTTGGGTGCTGGGATGCTTTATTTGCTGAATGGAGCGTGTCCCAGAATCTAATTTTTGGGTGTTGGGAGGCTTTATTTGCTGAATGGAGCGTGTCTCAGAATTTTGTCCTAAAACCTACATAGTATATACTACTGTCTCTGATGGGAGCTGTGGGTTAATTGTATCGATTCCTGATCATTGCCTTCACTTCTATTTGGTATGCATATGGTATTTCACGTGGAACCTCACGAGTGTAGAGTATGTGGTAAATCAATTACACAGTCTTGCGACCTTAGTAAGCATATGATTATTCACAGAGACAAACAATTCTCAAGCGTGCATTATGTTATTAACACTGGGCAATCTGATTAAGCGTATGTTGATTCATAGTTGCGAAAAATCGCAGATGTTCAGGATGTGATGATTTTGTTTATCATATGAAGTCGCGCCTGACAGTGTAATAACGCCATGTAATATTTTCACTAATGGATTACATATGCAAATTAGCTAGATACGTCGCGTAACGTTACATGTACGACGACCTTAAAGACGTCGCGTTTACTAATGGTGGAATATTGACATTTTTATAAACAATAATGAATAAAATGCGCTTTAAATGCCATATGATAAATAGAACCTTGCATTCGTGCTCATGTATTATTGAATTTATGCAGCTCGTTGAGGAAAAGGGATAAAATGCTCTGCATATCCTTTTCCTCAACTCGTTTAATAAATCCAATTGTACATGAACACTCATGTGAGATCCTCTATTTCACTGTCAGGCAACCCGAGTAAGCATACATGTATGATTATTCATGTCAACGAAAAAGCTCAACCTCACAAGTGTGCAGTATGCGGTATATTTACAATGTCAGAAGGTTTTAGACACTATATGTTGATTCATACTCAGACATATTTAGAGACTAAATGTTGATTCATACTCAGTCTGGCGAAAGTCCGCTCATGTGTACACGTATATGGTAAATCATATAGACAGTTCGGAGGCTCTTACCGCCATAAGTTGATAAATACTGATGTGTGTTTGTTTGTTTATTTGTTTGTTTGTTTGTGTTGGAGTTTAAGGGCCCAGTCAACATTAGTTTAGGTCATTTTTGAGCCGGTCAGTTTACCTATCCACACTTTCCCCAAGCAAGCTTATACATACATGTAAGCTGTTAACCAGTATAGCGCACACTCTTTCGCCAGAAACTGACATCTGCCCTTCTTGGATCAGCGGATAGGAATGAATGACCGTAGAAAAGATTTTATGATCAATTTCCGCGAAAGAATATTGCCGACCCCGGCAGGTATCGAACCCGCGTCCTCCTGATCGACCGTCAGACGCGCATCCGACTAGCTGACCGGCCATAAATAGTGATGTGAAACCCCACAAATGTGGAATACGCGATAAATCATTTTCAACGTCAGACAGCCTGGGAAAACCATGATGTGCATTTTCAGGTAAATTATTTTCGGGCAATTTTAGAAACCATTTGATGATACATACTGGTGAGAAATCTGACGTGTGTGGAGTACGTGCTAAATCATATAACAGTCAGACAAACAATGTAGCCAAGAATGTATGGTCGTTTATTAATTGATTATCCTATATTACACAAGGTCAACCAATATTCAAAAATCATAAACCATGCTTTTAATTGCGTCAATTAATAAAATTGTCATTAATCAAGTAATTTCGTATTGGCAAAGTTACAGGTCCACGGTCAGATGTATTGGCCTCGGCCTTCGGCCTCGGGCCAATACAGCAGACCTCGGACCTGTAACTAGGCCAATACGAAATTATTTGATTAATAACATTATATTACTGCGGCGATTTACCTCACAAGTTAGACTGGAATACAGAAGTGAAGGCAATGGGTCGCCTGATATAACATGTAACACTCAGTTATTTACAGTTGCAACAGGTACATTTAATGAAAAAAGGTTAATAATAATACACAGCTAAGCACAGTTATTAATGAGTGGGCAAAAATCTTGGACAAAGGGGGACAGGTGGACACATTTATTCTGGACTTCGAGAAGGCTTTTGACGCCCCTCCTCATGAACTACTTAAATCTTAAGTTATTTGGTTATGGAATTGGGGGAAAGACCCTCAAATGGATAGATTCCTTTCTTTGCTACAGAAAACAGCGGGTTGTTGTTAATGGTGAATCTTCGGAGTGGGCTCCAGTTTTGTCTGGAGTCCCGCAAGGGACCGTTCTTGGTCCACTTTTGTTCTCCCTGTACATAAATGATATTTCCACTGGCATTGACTCAGAAATAAGACTATTCGCAGATGACTGTGTTTGTTACCGGGAAATTAGAGATACAGATGACTCATTGAAACTTCAGGCTGACATCCCGGGGAGCGGGAGGTCTGGGGTTCGATCCCGGGCCGCGACATACCAAAGTCGTTACAAATGGTACTAGCTGCTCCTCGCTTGGCACTCTGATTTACGGGGAAGAGCTAGGACTGGTCGATCCGGTGTCAGGATAATGTGACTGGGTGTGGTATCATGTAATGTGTCTGGGACATGATACTTCAGTGAGGCAGCACTATAAACGTGAGCATTGAGCTCCCTGTCGCAACCAGACACCGTCGTGATATGACTGAAAAATTGTTGAAAGCGACGTTAAACCCGAATTCACACACACACACACACACACACACACGTAAATGGGGCATGAGATTTCAGCCAGTTAAATGCAATATTATGCAGATAACTAGGAAGAGATCTAATAAAGTTGAAGCTTCTTACACCTTAGAGGGAACGGTCCTCGAGAATGTTGACTCCATTAAATACCTTGGAGGGACAATCTCACACAACTTGAGATGGAATACTCATATTAGCAACATGTGTACTAAGGCAAATAGAACGCTTGGTTTCCTGAGGCGAAATCTTCATCAGTGCCCTCAGGATGTAAAAGAGGCAGCATATAAAGGTCTTGTTCGCCCAATCTTTGAATATGGTAGTTGTATCTGGGACCCCAGTTGAGTGGTCCTTAACGATGAAATTGAGACAGTTCAGAATAGAGCTGCTAGATTTGTAACAGGCACTTACTGCTTTGAAACTGGGAGCATGACTGGAATACTTGGAAAATTAAAATGGGAGTCTCTCAAGAAAAGGAGAAAAGACAGTAGGCTAATCCTTTTATACAAAGGTTTAAAGAGTGCTGCCAGCATTCCAACAGATGACCTTGTTCCCCCAGCTAGACACTGTAGAAATCACCATTCGTTGGCGTTTCAGACCCTTAGCGCAAGAACTGTCATTTATAAAGAGTCGTTCCTCCCAAGAACCATTAGAGATTGGAATGCCCTTCCCGATTCGATTATTTCGACAGCTGAAGGTGCTGATGATTGTGTAGCTAAATTTACCTCTTTGGTCAGAGCTAGGGACTAACTTCCCACATTACAGGTCCTGGTGTATGAATGTCATTTGACATGTCACCAGTAACAATTCTGATTCTGATGCTAGAGGCCCCCCTGTTCGGTAGTAGCGATAAAACTTTGTTTTCCGATTTTGCTCCATTGGAATCGTTTGCACGGACGAGTACCACCAAAGTGTCCCGTCCATAACAAGGAAGGGCGGTCAAAACCAGGGGTGGTTTTAACCGGCAGCCAATTGCATATTTTAATAGTCTTGAAAGGCCAAAGCCACTGTAACTAGGCTGTTGCAGTTTTGGCCTCTTTGCTAGCGGCTGATCACTTGATAGAATTTCAGGTTCAGATGTTCTTTCTTCAAGCGGCCTCTTAGCAATACGTTTTGGCTTTTTTAGCCCTAGGCATTTTTTCTAATACTCATCAGTATTAATATCTTAGCACTAACTTCAATATTACAGTCTTTTGCACATCATGCACATTGCACTATTTTTTTTTGTTGTTGTTTTGTTGTTTTTTTTGTGTGTTTTTTTTTTTTTTTTTTTGTTGCTGTTTTTTGGTGTGTGTGTTTTTTTTTTTTTTTTCTAAAGTGAAGAAGTTCCAAATAATGTCTTAATTGTTTCATTCATTTTGACACCTTCAGTAATTCTAGCTTGATGATAAGATACTCCCTAGATTGCAGATAAATAAAAATTTCACTCGTAAGGAATAATTGATTGAATTGGTTTTAAAGGAAATCCGGCCGCTAGAAGTACATTGGTGCTACCCCATATCATAAGGAGTAAAGCCTGGTGTTATTGTGTAATACCCCTATTTTGGACATAGTTATGATTGGTCACTTTGGCAATTATATATCACGATGAGCTGTATATGCTTAAGTGAATAAATTTAATTGATTGATTGATATTTACCACACCCACTGCAAGACGGGCCTCCGTGGCCTAATGGATAAGAGCGCTGACTCTTAGTCATTAGGTCTCTCACCGCCGTGGGTTCGAGCCTCGCTCGGGTCACGTGTGAGACGCAAGTTCTGCAACGGAAGGTCAGGTGGTTTTTCTCCGGGTACTCCGGTTTTCGCCCACCTATGATTAACGATCGGCTTGATATGAGTGAAATAATCTTGAAAGGGCCGTAAAACCCAAACAAAAAAAAAATATTTACCACACCCACTGCATTGGAATGAGACAGCTTTTACACCTTTTAATCTGTGTTGACAACAATTTACAGGTGTTGCAGTTACTTAAATATACTTCAAAGACATCAGTGAATCTTCAAACATTGTTTGGTTATTTAGGTACAGCCGTTTACAGATGAACTACATCACAGGCCTAAAGATTAATCACAGGTGTATTTCACGCTTGTCAATATGTGTTTGTGACAATTTTCTGCAAAAACATCAAAGTTATATTAAAATGCATTTTATTAACCTTTAAAATTTTATGATCAAATAATATGTAAATAATTGATAATTTCAAAGTAAGATGGAAGAAGATTGGGGGAAGGGAGAGAGGTGAGTGGTACAATCTGGAACAACAATTCTTCGTTTCTGACCTTTCATAAATCCTTCAAAATCCATGATAAATTCAGCTTATTCATATACCTGTAAATAAAAACATGAACAACTGACCTAACCTATAATCTATAAGTGTACATGTAGGATTGACTGAAAAGAACAGACCCGTCTACAGTTCAATTAGTCAATCCAAACCACTTCAGTTGACCAGCAATAATGTCTTTTGACTTCTGATCATATAAAGACCTCAAATAATTACTGTTATTAATAAAAACTATTTTGTCTTGTTCTCTGACGAGAATATACTATAGTTTAACCTTATGTACATGATGTAGGGGGGGGGGGGAGCTTTAAATTTAGACAAGATAGCAACAGGACAGAGGCATACACTCCACTGATTAAATCGACCCAATTGACCACCAATCGACCAGTAATGACCGGTTGAAACCGGTTTTAACCACCCGGCCCGGACAATTCTCCTATTGACCGGCTTTTTGTCAACCTTGGTACTTAACTGCAGGCCTTCTGTGCAGGGACTGTGGCTCCTTGTGCTGGTTTAAGAGCCCTAACCTTTCATCTCGCAAACCTGCAGTGTATGTACTGTACACCTGCGAGGGCCAGCCTTGTTAGCTCAGACGGACGGTGTCTGACTGGTGATCAGGAGGACACGAGTTCGATACCTGCCGGGATTGGCAACATTCTTCCATGGAGTTTGATCATGCAATCTTTTTCTATGGTCATTCTCTCCCTTCCGCTGATGCAAGAAGGGCAGTTGTCAGTTTCTTGGCAAAAGAATGTACACTGTACTGGTTAACCGCTTACGTATAAGCCTGGCCCGCAAAAGTGTGGATAGGTAAACCAACTGACTCAAAATGACCTAAATAGTGTTGACAGGGCCGTTATACGTCCAAACTGAGGTAATTGCCAAGTATGATCGACTCAATATATATGAAGATAGAATACAAAAAACACACACACGCGAGGATGAATGGATGCCATTTGACAAATCACCAGTAATAATCCTGATTCTGAGAAATGGCCAAATGTGACTCATCGCAATATTTGTATAAAAAATACAATAAGAGCACAATTTTCCGCCATTTTGCAAAGGAGGGGGCAACTTTCGGGTCTTGCTGTTCACTGCTCTATAGGCTCAGTCCAACTGAAGAAGGGGCCTACTCTTAAAGGAAAGAACGCCTACTCTTGTTCCTTAGGAGCACATTCTTTCCTTTAAAAGTTGACCCCTATTGACATGGGAGACAAAAATACTTTTGCAGGAGTTGCCTCCACTGATGGTGTATCCACTCCCCCTAAAAAAATAAAACTATCACTATTTACCAAGAGTGCGGTTTGTATCTTATGCTTTGTATTTTGCTGTAGACACCTGAAGTATAAAAGTCGTTATATGATAAACTTTTTCTTACACTCGTGGTCATTTCATATGAAATTTATGCAACTGGCTCTTTTCATAAATTTCTACGAGCAATGTAGCCTTGGCGTTGGAAAAAGAAGATCCATTTCCATTAAACGTCCCCTTGTAGGGCTCCAAAAAGGGTGGGGCGCATAGCTATCGAATCAAAAATTTCAACCATGGGATCCAACACTAGGAAAAGAGCATTTTAGACTTATCTGATGACGACCCTGAACCGGCAACTTTCAATTTTAAAGCAAACGAAAAATTTGCAAGATTTTTAGTGGTTACGAGCAACGAAGAAAAGGCCGTTATTACACTTTCACCGTTTGTCATAGAAAAACAAATTGAATCTCTAATCGGAACACCTAAAAATTAAAAATAAATGGAACACTGTTGATAGAAACCAGTAGAAAATCACAAACTGAAAACCTCCTTAAAATCAATAAATTCTTCAACCTTAACGTCTCTGTCACGAAACACAAAACATTAAATTCATGTAAAGGCATAATCCGTGACTGAATGCTAAAACAAGAATCAAAAGCCAGTATTGTCGAATATTTAAATGATCAAAGATTACACTTATTTTCAAATGAATTGGGATTTTAGCCGTTTAAAAAGTCAAATTATAAAATTACTTAGATTCAGTCACCGATACGTTCACAATAAAGTATCAACATGTACATATACTCAGTTAAAATTCCTTGATCAAGAAATGAGAAGTAATGTCACACCAACAGCTAGAAATATGTCGGTATTTTGATAAATTTTGATAGTGAGAAATGTACGCTACAATCTACTTGTTCGTTATCCCCTTCTATAACATCACAGAAATCAAGAGACCGCAGCTTGCAATGACAGAAAACCTCCGACGGGTTATTAAGCGGGAACAAAAATGAGCATATGATCATATATATTATGAAGAAATGAATAGCCATTTTGAATAAAATTCAGGGTGGGTTAGAGACGACAGAAAAAATAGTTTTCTGAAAATATACAAACTTGCGTTTTGTTTTAAAAGAAACACATAATAGCCAGAAAGTTTACGAATATTGTATTTAAACAGGTATTGTGTTTAATAAGGAACACAAGTAATATTACTTTGGTTACACGATCAACATAAGCAATAAGTTTATTTTTATTTGATTTATATGTAAAAAGTCGCGGACATTACAGTGATTTTGCTTCTATAAGTCAAGTAGTTTACTAAACGTGATTAACTGACAATATAGCTGTTAGTGTCATTTTCTTTCATTTTTGGATCTTACTAATGTTAAATTCATGTTCAGTCATATGCTTTTAAAACTGGGTGTTGCTATTAAGCAAAAAAGCCTCGGTATATACTTGCATGCATAAAATTGTTATCCTGACAGATAAACTGCTTTCTTAAAGCAGGTGAAACATTAAAAGACCTATCTATCACATATAAACACCCAACAACCGCATGGCCTTATGTACTCAACACTCAAGTATCTAAAATTAATGATGCACTGCGAGAACATAGTATCGAACATATCGCTGCATTCAGAGTAATACTTTGCTATACATAAGTCTGCAAAATGTAACCAATTTTGTCTACTAGCTGGAAGAAAGTAACACATCATGAGAAGTTTGTAAATAAGTTCTCAGAAATGTAAACAAATGCATGTTTGTAAATGGCAGCTATGATGGTCTCGGACATTACCATACAAGGTAAAGGGACATGTTATGCCACTTTACCATTTCTACCTGTAAAACTGAAAAGGAATCTGATATTATAGTTGTTGTATCTAGTTTACATAATCAAGAGTAAACCAGCACACTATAAAGTATACATATTTATTTTAGGTGGGGGTGTTCGATACAATTTGTAATGTTCGATACAATAATTTTAGTAGCATAAACTGCACTTGCATAATTTTTCTCAACTTTCAAGATATGCATTTGGAAATACAAATTGGAGAGTTGAAGTGCCTTCTTAACATGGCACATTTTATATTGAAAAATATTAATTCTGGCAAATACTATTTGGGAAAAGATTATAAGCTATGGGATTCAAATCCAAATTCGAAAATAAGTAATATTTAAATCAACATTGTTACCGTTTGCAGCTATCGGTAGAAATGTAGCAAACGTGTATATCACTAAACTTATTCATCTTACACAACCGAGGTTGCAAAATTCAAAATATTTCATTTAGTTGCAGTCATTATCCCTGGACAGTCAGCATACCAAACCTGTCATGTCCGATACCAAATGTAGCGGACATTTCATCGCATACAATAACTGCTTATTGCAACAGAATAATGATCTTGCGAACATGCAAATGTTCTTCATTAATATTGATTTTTGATGGCTTATTCTTAATTGAACAATATAAATTTGTGATAAATAATATTGGAAAAGGTATAAAGTCTCTGTGTAGATATTTAAAAACAATATTTGACTTTTGTTTTTCCTTTACTGTGATATTGTCTGTCGACTCCCTCACCCATCAAACACCCGAAAATGCAACCATGTCGTATGCAGACACTTTCTACTGCGTAATCTGGTAATGGAAAACTGCCATGTGCGAACAATGTGATCAAGCTGTTAAGCTGTTAGGCTAACAATTTTCGGTATTGAACATTATCGGTCTCGAACATTACAAAACATTGGAAATGAGGGAAATTCAACATCAAAATATTATGTTAGTTCCAGATAATGTGTTTGTGTTAGTCACACATTGCGGGAGTTTCTTTCAATCCAGCATTTTTTGTCGATACATATGTAATAAGCCTGGTATAATGATCGCGAACATTACATGCGTTTTTGCAACAAATTCATGCACATTTTTGTATGACATGTATTTTTAATTGCCTATTGTACAGGTAGCATCAAACGACCTTATTTGCTTATAATAGTATAGAACCTTGATTTGGTCACATTCCCGTGCATAAAAACTTCAACATTGTTTTGAAATGTCAAGAAGAAAAACGTCGTCTCGTTCATTACAATGCTTAATTTAATTTCGGCGACAGCCATAATCGGGGAGAAATACTTAGTAAGACTCCATGTGGTCCTGCTAAAGGTAGCCATTTCCATACCCAGAGTATGTAATTTTTTATGGACACCACCTAACCCTTTCCTTTCTAGTGGAATTGCAAATTTGTAAGTGCGCAAACAAAGAGAAATGGAAAAGCGACAGTATCGAACATTACAAAAATAGGTTTTCCCACGATTCATTTTCCTTGAAAAGGTACTTTTTGACAGGAGGTTTATCATGATATCTTTGGGACATGTTGTTCTGTCATATAAACGTATACATAGGTTAAAAATGCCTGCTTGATTTCAGAAAATGTACGGCGACTGCAATATCCCAATTCATTTGAGAATGAGTGATTAACGGCCTGCAAATGTTTCAAAATTAAAAAAGACGGAAATCTAATAGACACAAACACACTGCTTCCCACATTCAACACCACGTCGTTTCCGAAATCACTGAAAATTTTCTATCGAACAATACCGGTTGAAATCTATGTGCCAAAGCCCCTGCAATGTTGTAATTGTCAGAGGTTTGGGCCCCACGAGAATCATTGTACTGTTCCTGACGGATCAGTTTGTGAGAAATGCGATGGAACAGATCATCACACTCTCAAATGCAAGAACCCTCCAAACGTGAACTGCGGAATAAATCATCTCTAAAAAACAAATGTCTATGAAGTTTGGAAAACAGAAAAAGAAATTATAAAAATCAAAGTTACACAAAACATAACATATTTAGAAGCAAAGAAAATTCAACATAATAAACCAGAAACCACATTCGCAGAAGTTGTCCAATCCCTTGCCAACAAACCTGAAAAAAAAAAAAAAAAACATCCACGCAATTTAACGAAAAAGATTTTGAAATTAAACCTCATTCTAAAGTCATTACTTTTACTATTAAACCTCGCCTAGGTTACTAGAATGCATGATTGCGGTATAAAATTGGAAGCAACGTTTCCAAAATGACCTATACTGTGTTGACGGAGACGTAAAACCTCAAATCAAACCTCGATAGCAACACATGTCCTACCATTGACAGTTCAATTGTAACAAATATTGCGCGTCATCACGAAAACACGCCTTTATACTTTGGCCCTAACCAGCCCACTTGAAAAGTAGAAGTAAAACAAAGATCAGGAATCGATACAATTAACTTACTCCACCCATCAAAGACACCAAGGGGAAAGAAATACAAACATTAAGCGACCAGACCATAGTGGAAACCTAAACAAAGGAAGGCCATAAGGACAGTTACTTTCCCACAAAATGGCCATATGGCCATCCAAAATGGCCATATGGCATGCAGTATGAAGCCCACTTCTGTATAGTAAAACTAGGGTTTAGAGGTATACACTATTTTTTCTTATGTCTGTTAAAAAATAAAAAAAAGATTGTGGGAACTCGTTAGAACCGGCTCAGAACGACTTCCCACAACCTTCGTTCTGAGCTGAAAAAAGCAGTTTTTGTCCTATTTTTTCGATAATTGGTGTTAAAACTTCCAATAAATTTAAATATGCATCGTTTCTTAATGATACATAACATTTTACTGCCAAAGATTCTGTTTAACACTGAGATGGTTAAATTGCCAATGAAAATACATTTTTTGAAAACTTCATTAAAATTGTGAAAAATCATGTAGTCCATACTTAGTTTTGTTTTTTTCTTCTAGCTACGCCACTGACAAATGGTAGATATATGGTAATTTATTTAAGATGACAAATACCCTGAAAAGACACTTGGAGATACAGATGGAACTCAGAAGATAAAACGTGTGGCGGTATACTATATTTTACAAACCTGACAGTCTGAGGAGTTATTTACTGTTTCACACTGGAAAGAAAGCTCACAAATGTCGGATATGCGGTGCATAATTTCCAGTGTCGAGCACACTCGGCCGACATAGGGTACTTCATACTAGGGAGAAACCGGGACGTTTGCAGTGTCCTTTACACAATCGGATAGTCTAAGGAAACATACAATGTTTCGCAGCGGCGAGTAAAAAACTCACAATGTCAGACGAACGGAGCAAGCACGAAAAGATTCATAGTAACGTAAAAACTCACAAGTGTGCCTTGTGTTGCAAATCATTTACACAGTCAGGCAGCCTAAGTAAGCATATGATGATTCATACCGGTGAAAAACCTCACACGTGTGCATTATGTGGCAAAGCATTCACACAGTCAGGCACCTTGAGTAAGCATATGCTGATACACAGCGGCGAAAAACCTTTCAAGTGTACAGTATGTGGTAAATCATTTACAGAGTCCAGCAGCCTTAATAAGCATACGATGATTCACAGCGGTGAAAAGCCTCATAAGTGTGCTATATGTGGTAAGTCATTTACACTGTCATGCAACCTTAATAGGCATATGATGATTCACAGCGCCGAGAAGCCTCATACGTGTGCTATATGTGGTAAATCATTTACACAGTCAGGCACCTTGAGTAAGCATATGATGATTCATACCGGTGAAAAACCTCACACGTGTGCATTATGCGGCAGATCATTTACAAATTCAAGCAACCTTAGTAAGCATATGATGATCCACAGTGATGAAAAGCCTCACGTGTGTGCATTAAGTAATAAATCATTTACACAGTCATCCAACCTTAGTAAGCATATGCGGATACACAGCGGTGAAAAACCTTTCAAGTGTACAGAATGTGGTAAATCATTAACAGTGTCCAGCAGACTTAATAAGCATATAATGATTCACAGCGGTGAAAAGCTTCATTAGTGTGCAATATGTGGTAAATCATTTTCACTGTCATGCAACCTTACTGAGCATATGATGATTCATAGCGGCGAGAAGCCTTATACGTGTGCTGTATGTGGTAAATCATTTACACTGGCATGCAACCTTAGTAAGCATATGGTAATTCACAGTGGCGAAAAACCTTTCAAGTGTACAGTATGTGGTAAATCATTTACAGAGTCCAGCAGCCTTAGTAAGCATATGATGATTCACAGCGGCGTTAAACCTCACAAGTGTGAAGTATGTGGTAAATCATTTAGACTGCCAGGCAACCTCATTACGCATATAATGATTCACAATGGCGAAAAACTTTACACTTGTACATTATGTGGTAAATCATTAAGACATTCAAGCAGCCTAGATAAGCATATGTTGATTCACAGCGGCGTAAAACCTCACAAGTGTGCCTTGTGTGATAAATCATTTACACTGCCAGGCATCCTTAAGACCCATATGATGATTCACAGCGGCGAAAAACCTTACACATGTGGAATATGTGGTAAATCATTTGCACAGTCATGCAGCCTTAGCGTGCATATGGGGATTCACAGCGGCGTAAACCTCATAATGTCATAATGTCATTATCAAAAAACTTATTAATAATTTTAAAATCATGTGAAAAAAGAAATCCGGAACCTGATTCCCCTAAAACATGGAATAGTCTTGCCACGCTTGAACGTGAACTCTCAAAGGTCGTTGATAAACTATAATAAATATTCATGTTATTAGTAGTAGTAGTTGTCGTAGTAGTGTTTTTTTTGTGTTTTTTTTGGCATGCATGTTATGGGTCAAAATGTCCAGATACCTGTGTCATGAACATGAACATCCTTGTTAATTGGTAAGTTGGGAGTTTTCAAGAGTATATATTATATTCCCTTTTCTTGCTCAAAAACATAGCTGGGGATACTGGAAATACGTCCGAATCAGATGCAATTCTGTTGCATTACGAAAACACGCCTATACATATACATTGTAAATTTTACCACCAAATAAAGAAAATTTTTAGATAAAATTTGATATTTTTCTTATTTCTGCTCAAGACATAGATTGTGGATACTCGTTAGAAACGCCTCGGCGAGGCGGTTCTAACGAGTACCCACAATCTGTTTTTGATCAGAAATAAGAAAAAAAACCGATACCCCCCCCCCCCCCCCCCCCCCGTTTTAAAATATGAAAGTGTTTTCATTGCTCTTATAGGAACTCATTTTTGATTTTTATTATAGGGGGTCAAAGTTTCGTGATGGTCTGCCGAAGTCATAATTGACACCTTAAGAGTTAACATTACACCGATATACAGAATATTGCATAAGATATTTCCTGCATAATTAAAAGGAAGCCATAAAAAGTAACATGATAGGTAAACACATTTTGAAAAATGTTGTCTGCCCAAGTCATGATTGACAGCTTTATAGTTAACAATACACCGATATACAGTATATTGTATAAAATATTCAATGTCTATTGAATAGTTAAAAGGTCGCCATAAAAGTAACATAATAGGTAAACACAGATAAGCCTATTTATGTATTTATTTATTTATTAAAATAGACATTTCACTCATATTTGAAGTCATTTCACTCATATTTGAATCGGCTGTAATGATTGTCCTAAACAATTTTAACACAATTTCGAAAAATGTTGTTTGTCGAGTTATGATTGACACTTTAAGAAATCAAAGAAGATATATAAATGCCTAAAAAGTCGGTCACAGAAGGTGAATACAGATAATGCATATTTATTTATTTATTAAAATGAGGCATGTAATGTGAATGGGCTGTAATATTTTTATCATCACAAAAACACGCCTATATAATTTTGACCACATATTACCAACTTTTATTATTTTTCTTATTTCTGCTAAAACATAGATTGTGGTTTGCCATAAGAACCGCCTTGCTGAGGTGGTTCTAACGACTTCCATCAATCTATGTTTCGAGCAGAAATACGAAAAATTGCATTTTTTTTATCTGAATACTTTAATTTTTGGGTGGAAAAATTTTCAGTATTTTTTTAATAAATCAACTCAAAACCTGGAAAATGCCCTCTGCACTCGTTATGCTTTACACTTTATGAGTTAATAAAACTGTACATAATCCCTGAATAATAAAGCAAGCTACCACAAAAATTGTCTATCGAATCTATCACAAAAAGTGAATAAAGATGAAACTGCTCCCTTATTTATTTATTTATTTATTTATTTATTTATTTATTTATTTATTTATATATTTATTTAATTTAATTTAATTTAATTAATCAAACTGGTATCTTTTGTTTGGCACTTTAAGAGTAACACATGATTGACACTTTAACGAGTAACACATAGCGGGGCCAGACTGGCACGTGCCAACTCATTGTTAAATAAAAGCACGTTTGTAAACTTCGTCATCACGATAAGACAACTATATAATTCTGACCCGCGTGTACCCACTTTTATATAGAAAAACTGGGGTTTATAGTGGTATACATTATTTATCTGACTATTCCTCTAAAACCTCTAATCAAACAAACAAAAGAAATAGCTTAATTAAGCTATAAACAAAAGACATACCTTTGATATGCGGAAAATAGGGGGAAATTCCGACAGAAGACTTTAAACCGGTTTCTATTAAAGTAGACTCATTCATCTCTGAATTATTATAACAATTGTTTGTATCACCTTATATTGCCATTATGTATGATGGATTGAGAGAATAACATATTTGATTGATTGCTCCATCTCTCATCACAAAAACACACCTATATTATTGTGACTCCTTAAACCACACTTTTATACAGTAAAACTGGGGTTTGCCGAGGTGGTTCTGACGAGTTCTTATGATCTATTTTTGGAACAGAAGTACGAAAAATAGCAGAATTTTCTATCTTAACATTCAGGTTTTGTGTATTTTTTTTTAGGTAAAATTTGTTAGTATAGGCGTGATTTCGTAATGTGAATTTAGACAATACCATTTTTATTTACGGTGGTTTAGTCAAAGTCATCAACATAATGGCAAACAGTGTAGATCTAGAGTAAAGACGGCTCATCCTGAGCAGTCGCATCCTGAGTTACAATGTTTGCAAAGACAGAGTTGAAAATCATGTATAGGATAGCAAACGGTGTAGATCCAGATTAGGCGCCTCAGCTGAATCTACATTGTTTGCATAGAAATCTGTACCTATCAGTATGGCGATAACGGTTAAAACAGCATACAGACAGCCACATCTGGCTCTACACTGTAAAGTAGCGTCTTTTCCGATAAGTGAAAACACAAAATCATTCAGGACGGCAACCAGTGTAGATCCGGATGAGATGCTTCGTCTGGATGTACAACAATGAACAGAAATTTGATCTACACAGTTTGTAAAGTATCGGGTTGCAAATTCAATCAAGAACAGTAGAGATCCATAGGAGGCGGATCAACTTGAGCATCCTTATCCGTATCTACATTGCTTGCAGATATGTATGTACCCGGGCTTTACTTGCCGGCTTCGTTGGCTCAGTCGGATGCGCGTCTGACTGGTGATCAGATGGACGCGGGTTCGACTCCCGCCGGGGTCGGCAACATTCATTCATGGAGATTGATCATGAAATCTTTTCTAGGGTCATTCTCTCCCTTCCGCTGATTCAAGAAGGGCAGTTGTCAGTTTCTGGCGAAAGAATGTGCACTGTATTGGTTAACCGCTAACGTATAAGCCTGCCCAGGAAAGTGTTGATAGGTAAACTGACCGGCTCAAAAATGACATAATTAGTGTTGACTGGGCCGTAAAACTCCAATACAAACAAACAAAACCCGGGCTTTACACGGCCCCCGACAATTATTTATAAATGACCCTGGTGACAAAGCTGCGTTATTTAACATGTTTTTGAGTCTCAAACGTAATTAGATGACCAAGGGAAGGAAGCACCTATCTTGATCCGCCGCTAAACACTCTTGATATGATTAATTTAAACGCAGAAGAAATACTTGGTATTTTAAACTCACTTGTTGTCGGTAAGGACAGTGGCCACGGTTGTATTAATAATAGAATTTTCAAGGCAACAGCTGAAACTATATGTCATCCTCTAACAAACCTCTTTAATAGGTCACTTAGAACTTCGACAGTCCCTGATACTTGGAAAAGGGCAAACGTGAGCCCTATCCATAAGAAAGATGATAAAAATTCTGTCGAAAATTACAGACCGATATCACTGATTAGTTCGGTTGGCAAAACATTTGAAAAGGCTATTTATAAATATGTACATAACCATCTACTTGATAATCAAATTATAACTCCATTCCAGTCTGGGTTTACTCGTGGAGATTCCCCTATTAATCAACTTGTAGATATCTATAACACCTTTTGCCGGGCCCTGGATGAAGGCAAGGAAGTCCGTGCAGTTTTCTGTGATATTAGTAAAGCCTTCGACAGGGTCTGGCACCGTGGTCTTATAGCTAAATTACATCACTATGGAATCAGTGGTCCTCTCCTGGATCGATTTAAAAGTTACCTGTCTAATAGATGTCAGAGAGTAGTAATTCCAGGTGGTAACTCAGACTGGAAGGAAATCAAAGCTGGGGTGCCACAGGGTTCTATTTTAGGCCCGCTTCAGTTCATTATTTACATCAGTGACATTGTAAATGAAATTCGATCTTCTATTCGTCTGTTTGCCGACGATACTACCCTTTATATTATTGTTGACTTGTCTGAATCTGCAGAAACTGTTTTTGGGTACAAATGATTCCCCCCTCTTATTAGTCGTTTGAAAAGCTTTACCCCACCCACTGATTCAAGAAAGAATTTCGTTTGTTTGTTGTGAATGTATGTACAGTGTGCTGGTTAATCTATGCCAAGAAACAATGTGGTTAGGTAGACTACCCATCAGGCACATGACGTAAAAGTGACGTCACATCAACGTTGGTGCAACGTCATCACGTTTATACAACGTCATGACGTTTCACCGACCTTGATTTGACGTTGTCCTAGCGACGTGTGCCTGCTGGGTAACTGCCCCAGCAGTGATGATACCGTTGTGGTTATGACTGGGCTGTAAAACAACAACAACAAAATCAACAACAACAAGATGAAACCTCGTCAGACAGAAAAGAGTGTATTGAATAGTATATGGAATATACTGCATGAAAATCTGAAAAAAAAATATGCGAAAACATCTGACGCTAAGGCAAAAAGGCATTTTTCACGTTTTATACTAAACAAACAAACAAACAAAAAATAAATAATTGAATAAATAAACTTACTGGGATATACCATGTGACAGACTGCTGATGTAATACACTGCTTCACGGATTTCTGCTAGATAAACGAGTTCGGGTTTCCATCGGGACTTATGTGCACGTACGTGATGCTTCCACCAAGAGCTGAAACCAACCGCGCATGAGTACTGGTAAACCGCTTAGAGGTATATCCCTCCCCAGGCAAAGTAGTGCGAGTAGGACCCTTCCAACATACCTTTCGGGTTGTTTATGCGCAGGGCTCCAGGTGTCATTTCAATTCAGTGTCAGGTAAAAGTCCAACGGAGTTGGAAGCAACGTTTCCACAATGACCTTAATAGTGTTGACGGGGATATAAAACGTCATTTCAAACACGCAAACAAACATCTGACAGGACCTCATAAGATCAGATGGTCGCGGGTTCAATACCTGCCGGGTCGGCAGCCCACTTGATACGCATTGTTAATACTAAGTCGTACCGACGTCGACGCAACGTCATGTCCGCTTGGACTATTCTTGTGGTTGATTATTAAATTATTTCATCATTCCCTTCCGCTGAATTAACATGTTCAAAAAGGTCAGTTGTCGGGTTCTGCCGAAATAAATGTGCACTGTTCTGGTTAACCATTTTGCATAAACCTGGCTGCGAGGTTATAAAACATTTTCATGCTCAACTCAGCTCACATGAAAGTTGTTATGCTTATTACAATTAAAATACAAACGCTTTTTACAATTAAAATACAAACAAATTCGTCAATTTCCTGCTCTTATCAGCACAGAATGTCCTTTATCCTACTCAGCTGAGTTGGGCATGAATTTCTGAGATAAGGTGCAGTTGCAACTGTAGATAATTTGTATTTATTGTAAAAGAGTTACTAGACTTTGCAAAGTGAAAGATGGCAATAGTAAATATCGGGAAATCTTATCTCTAGTAGCAACAGATATATTTACCCACGTGACCTAGGGACAAGCTTTCTGTGCTGCAGAGATAAAATCTGTGTATTGATATAGAAATCAGTGAGTTTGCATGGAATCAGTTTTATAATTTTCACAGTTTTTTCATGTTAAATCAAAATTTCAACAAAAATGTTCTTGGGGACGGTGTAATAGTGAGAGCAGATATGCAGACAGGCCACACATGGAAAAAAGTTGACTTTGTGGCATTTCCAATGCTCACAAAAAGCATGGAAAAGTGAGCTTCGAACAACTTAATGCCAATAGAATCAATGCCTACAGATATGTATGCATGAATTTTCTTCAGTAAGGAGTGTCACTGCTCTCTGAGTCAAAGCTACCATTGATACTTAAAAGTATTAAAAAAAACTTAAATCTATGATACTTTTTGGAGCGTAGCTGTTGCAGCGTAGCTCCAGTGAGATGAGAAGTGATTTTGGCACTCATTTTGGTGTTACTGCATATGACCCAATCACCAGGGAGAACATAGTACCCCGTGTTAACGTAGTAGATTATTACGCCATGCGGTATCTTCTTATAGACTGCTTCACATACCATCTATTTCAAACGGAATAGATGAATATTTTTAATAGATGAACTGTGCAGCAGTCTAATCGTTTTATAGTTCAGTTTATATAACCCAGTTTACAGTCCATTTGTACCATAAAATCCCAAACCTGGCAACTTGCAAACAGGACAGACCCAGATCAGATACCACAGAACGCGGAGTCTCATTATGCCCTTCACTGCATGCTTACAAAAAGGTTCAGCTATTTTTGCAAAATATTTCGTGGAAGCCACAACCTGACATCCCTGATTTTAAAATGAACTCATTCCATACTGATAAGGTGTTGAGGACTCCATTCGTTTAAAATGGGTTAAAAGTACGCAGTGTGGGTCGATAATGTATTACCAAAATAAGACAGTTGGAATGTGTTTGGACAGGTGCACCTCAAGGCTTACATTGTAAGAAGTAAATTTTGCAGTTTAGACACAGATGAGACGCCACTTGTTGTAGCGTCTGATCTGGGTCTGCTATGTTTGTCCCTAAAAACTAAAAAGGCAGCTAGACATATACTCAGAGCAAGGGTTAATGTGTGTGTTTGTGTGTGTGTGTGGGGGGGGGGCAATGTGAATCAGTGAATCTTCAAACATTGTTTGGTTATTTAGGTACAGCCGTTTACAGATGAACTACATCACAGGCCTAAAGATTAATCACAGGTGTATTTCACGCTTGTCAATATGTGTTTGTGACAATTTTCTGCAAAAACATCAAAGTTATATTAAAATGCATTTTATTAACCTTTAAAATTTTATGATCAAATAATATGTAAATAATTGATAATTTCAAAGTGAGATGGAAGAAGATTGGGGGAAGGGAGAGAGGTGAGTGGTACAATCTGGAACAACAATTCTTCGTTTCTGACCTTTCATAAATCTTTCAAAATCCATGATAAATTCAGCTTATTCATATACCTGTAAATAAAAATATGAACAACTGACCTAACCTATAATCTATAATTGTACATGTAGGATTGATTGAAAAGAACAGACCCGTCTACAGTTCAATTAGTCAATCCAAACCACTTCAGTTGACCAGCAATAATGTCTTTTGACTTCTGATCATATAAAGACCTCAAATAATTACTGTTATTAATAAAAACTATTTTGCCTTGTTCTCTGATGAGAATATACTATAGTTTAACCTTATGTACATGATGTAGGGGGAGGGGGGGGGCTTTAAATTTAGACAAGATAGCAACAGGACAGAGGCATACACTCCACTGATTAAATCGACCCAATTGTCCACCAATCGACCAGTAATGACCGGTTGAAACCGGTTTTAACCACCCGGCCCGGACAATTCTCCTATTGACCGGCTTTTTGCCAACCTTGGTACTTAACTGCAGGCCTTCTGTGCAGGGACTGTGGTTCCTTGTGCTGGTTTAAGAGCCCTAACCTTTCATCTCGCAAACCTGCAGTGTATGTACTGTACACCTGCGAGGGCCAGCCTTGTTAGCTCAGACGGACGGTGTCTGACTGGTGATCAGGAGGATACGAGTTCGATACCTGCCGGGATTGGCAACATTCTTCCATGGAGTTTGATCATGCAATCTTTTTCTATGGTCATTCTCTCCCTTCCGCTGATGCAAGAAGGGCAGTTGTCAGTTTCTTGGCAAAAGAATGTACACTGTACTGGTTAACCGCTTACGTATAAGCCTGGCCCGCAAAAGTGTGGCTAGGTAAACTAACTGGCTCAAAATGACCTAAATAGTGTTGACAGGGCCGTTATACGTCCAAACTGAGGTAATGGCCAAGTATGATATATGAAGATAGAATACAAAAAAAAAAAAACACACACGCGAGGATGAATGGATGCCATTTGACAAATCACCAGTAATAATCCTGATTCTGAGAAAAGGCCAAATGTGACTCATCGCAATATTTGTATAAAAAAATACAATAAGAGCACAATTTTCCGCCATTTTGCAAAGGAGGGGGCAACTTTCGGGTCTTGCTGTTCACTGCTCTATAGGCTCAGTCCAACTGAAGAAGGGGCCTACTCTTAAAGGAAAGAACGCCTACTCTTGTTCCTTAGGATCACATTCTTTCCTTTAAAAGTTGACCCCTATTGACATGGAAGACAAAAATACTTTTGCAGGAGTTGCCTCCACTGATGGTGTATCCACTCCCCCTAAAAAATAAAAGTATCACTATTTACCAGGAATGCGGTTTGTATCTTATGCTTTGTATTTTGCTGTAGACACCTGAAGTATAAAAGTCGTTATATGATAAACATTTTCTTACACTCGTGGTCATTTCATGTGAAATTTATGCAACTGGCTCTTTTCATAAATTTCTACCAGCAATGTAGCCTTAGCATTGGACAAAGGGGATTCATTTCCATTAAACGTCCCCTTGTAGGGCTACAAAAAGGGTGGGGCGCATAGCTATCGAATCAAAAATTTCAACCATGGGATCCAACACTAGGAAAAGAGCATTTTAGACTTATCTGATGAGGACCCTGAACCGGCAACTTTCAATTTTAAAGCAAACGAAAAATTTGCAAGATTTTTAGTGGTTACGAGCAACGACGAAAAGGCCGTTATTATACTTTCACCGTTTGTCATAGAAAAAACAAATTGAATCTCTAATCGGAACACCTAAAATTTAAAATAAATGGAACACTGTTGATAGAAACCAGTAGAAAATCACAAACTGAAAACCTCCTTAAAATCAATAAATTCTTCAACCTTAACGTCTCTGTCACAGAACACAAAACATTAAATTCATGTAAAGGCATAATCCGTGACTGAATGCTAAAACAAGGATCAAAAGCCAGTATTGTCGAATATTTAAATGATCAAGGATTAACGGCCTGCAAATGTTTCAAAATTAAAAAAGACGGAAATCTAATAGACACAAACACACTGCTTCCCACATTCAACACCACGTCGTTTCCGAAATCACTGAAAATTTTCTATCGAATAATACCGGTTGAAATCTACGTGCCAAATCCCCTGCAATGTTGTAATTGTCAGAGGCTTGGGCCCCACGAGAATCATTGTACTGTTCCTGACGGATCAGTTTGTGAGAAATGCGGTGGAACAGATCATAACACTCTCAAATGCAAGAACCCTCCAAACGTGAACTGCGGAATAAATCATCTCTAAAAAACAAATGTCTATGAAGTTTGGAAAACAGAAAAAGAAATTATAAAAATCAAAGTTACACAAAACATAACATATTTAGAAGCAAAGAAAATTCAACATAATAAACCAGAAACAACATTCGCAGAAGTTGTCCAATCCTTTGCCAACAAACCTGAAAAAAAAACATCCACGCAATTTAACGAAAAAGATTTTGAAATTAAACCTCATTCTAAAGTCATTACTTTTACTATTAAACCTCGCCCCGCCAATCGGGGCTTGAAGAAATAAATAGATGGGATACATGATGCTTCCACGCAGAGCTGAAACCGTCCGCACACTAGAATTGGTAAACCGCTTACAGGATCTAGCCTTTCCAGAAACCGCGGTGCGAGGCGGACCGTCCGTGCTTATAAACCCTATTGTTTTCACTGGGCGACAGGTTTTGAGATGTCATTTCATCTCATGGTCGGATAAAAGTCCCTCAAATAGTAAATACATGGTTAGTGTATTTAATAATAAAATATAATCGGTGAGCCTTAGACAATTTTATAGGGGCATTTTTTGTCGGAGCGAACCGAGTATATTTTATTATTAAAGACACTAATCATGTATTTAGTGTTTACCGCAATTCAAAATAATCAATGGGTTTTGTAGTATTATAGCAAATTTAAGCGAAAAGGACAACAAGCAGAGTGGCATGTTAAACGACATTCAGTGCCATGGCGCGCACACGTAGTCTAACGTGACGTCAACGAGTGCAAAGTTTCTGACATCACCGCACCACAAAGACGAAGGAAACAACATGGACGCTCGAATAAAAGTTTCTCAGCGCTGTACTTTCTGTATGAAAACCTGCAAATGAATAGTTTATTTTAGCTTTAAAAGATATTTTCGAGGTTGAGACGCAACTGCGATAGCAGTGCGCAGTTATTCCAACGGGCCATTCAAACCAGGAAAGGCCGAGAAAGTAAGACTTTAGCTAAAATTTCTGAAAATCTGTCTAAATAAATATTGCAAAGATTTTAACTTTCAGTTTCGTTGTTTTCCCACGTATAAAAGGTTGCATGTTATTGTTTACACTTGCAAATTATGGACCTGAAAAGTAGGGCCGGTCTATAAACGGTCACTAGACGTATTACACGTCAGTAGAAGGTATTATAGGTCACTAGCGATTATAGCGTGCAGTTATTTGACCCCCTTTATTAGGTTACTAGAATGCATGATTGCGGTATAAAATTTGAAGCAACGTTTCCAAAATGACCTATACTGTGTTGACGGAGACGTAAAACCTCAAATCAAACCTCGATAGCAACACATGTCCTACCATTGACCGTTCAAATGTAACAAATATTGCGCGTCATCACGAAAACACGCCTTTATACTTTGGCCCTAACCAGCCCACTTGAAAAGTAGAAGTAAAACAAAGATCAGGAATCGATACAATTAACTTACTCCACCCATCAAAGACACCAAAGGGAAAGAAATACAAACATTAAGCGACCAGACCATAGTGGAAACCTAAACAAAGGAAGGCCAAAAGGACAGTTACTTTCCCACAAAATGGCCATATGGCCATCCAAAATGGCCATATGGCATGCAGTATGAAGCCCACTTCTGTATAGTAAAACTAGGGTTTAGAGGTATACACGATTTTTCTTATGTCTGTTAAAAAAAAAAAAAAAAAAAAAAAAAGATTGTGGGAACTCGTTAGAACCGGCTGAGAACGACTTCCCACAACCTTCGTTTTGAGCTGAAAAAAGCAGTTTTTTGTCCTATTTTTCAATAATTGGTGTTAAAACTTCCAATAAATTTAAATATGCATCGTTTCTTAATGATACATAACATTTGACTGCCAAAGATTCTGTTTAACACTGAGATGGTTCAATTGTCAATGAAAATACATTTTTTGAAAACTTCATTAAAATTGTGAAAAATCATGTAGTCCATACTTAATTTTGTTTTTTTCTTCTAGCTACGCCACTGACAAATGGTAGATATATGGTTATTTATTTACGACGATAAATACCCTGAAAAGACACTTGGAGATACAGATGGAACTCAGAAGATAAAACGTGTGGCGGTATACTATATTTTACAAACCTGACAGTCTGAGGAGTTATTTACTGTTTCACACTGGAAAGAAAGCTCACAAATGTTGGATATGCGGTGCATAATTTCCAGTGTCGAGCACACTCGGCCGACATAGGGTACTTCATACTAGGGAGAAACCGGGACGTTCGCAGTGTCCTTTACACAGTCGGATAGTCTAAGGAAACATACAATGTTTCACAGCGGCGAGTAAAAAACTCACAATGTCAGACGAACGGAGCAAGCACGAAAAGATTCATAGTAACGTAAAAACTCACAAGTGTGCCTTGTGTTGCAAATCATTTACACAGTCAGGCAGCCTAAGTAAGCATATGATGATTCATACCGGTGAAAAACCTCACACGTGTGCATTATGTGGCAAATCATTCACACAGTCAGGCACCTTGAGTAAGCATATGCTGATACACAGCGGCGAAAAACCTTTCAAGTGTACAGTATGTGGTAAATCATTTACAGAGTCCAGCAGCCTTAATAAGCATACGATGATTCACAGCGGTGAAAAGCCTCATAAGTGTTCTATATGTGGTAAGTCATTTACACTGTCATGCAACCTTAATAGGCATATGATGATTCACAGCGGCGAGAAGCCTCATACGTGTGCTGTATGTGGTAAATCATTTACACAGTCAGGCACCTTGAGTAAGCATATGATGATTCATACCGGTGAAAAACCTCACACGTGTGCATTATGCGGCAGATCATTTACAAATTCAAGCAACCTTAGTAAGCATATGATGATCCACAGTGATGAAAAGCCTCACAAATGTTCATTATGTGGTCAATCATTTACGCATTCAGGCAACC
The DNA here is from genome assembly GCA_963580285.1 of Lucinisca nassula. NCBI lineage: Eukaryota > Metazoa > Mollusca > Bivalvia > Lucinida > Lucinidae > Lucinisca > Lucinisca nassula. The sequence continues at coordinate 32,805,081 of OY757015.1, read as the reverse complement.
TTAAGCAGCATATTCTGATTCACAGCGGCGTAAAACTTCACGTGTGTGCATTAAGTAATAAATCATTTACACAGTCATCCAACCTCAGTAAGCATATGCGGATACACAACGGTGAAAAACCTTTCAAGTGTACAGTATGTGGTAAATCATTTACAGTGTCCAGCAGCCTTAATAAGCATATGATGATTCACAGCGGTGAAAAGCGTCATGAGTGTGCCGTATGTGGTAAATCATTTTCACTGTCATGCAACCTTAGTAAGCATATGATGATTCATAGCGGCGAGAAGCCTTATACGTGTGCTGTATGTGGTAAATCATTTACACTGGCATGCAACCTTAGTAAGCATATGGTAATTCACAGCGGCGAAAAACCTTTCAGGTGTACAGTATGTGGTAAATCATTTACAGAGTCCAGCAGCCTTAGTAATCATATGATGATTCACAGCGGCGTTAAACCTCACAAGTGTGAAGTATGTGGTAAATCATTTAGACTGTCAGGCAACTTCAATACGCATATAATGATTCACAATGGCGAAAAACTTTACACTTGTACATTATGTGGTAAATCATTAAGGCATTCAAGTAGCCTAGATAAGCATATGTTGATTCACAGCGGCGTAAAACCTCACACGTGTGCCTTGTGTGATAAATCATTATACCCCCGGCATACGAAGTATGTCAGGGGGTATATAGTTTTCGTCTTTCCGTCCGTTCGTCCGTTCGTTGGTTCGTTCGTATGTTCGTTTGTTCGTTCGTTCGTTCGTACGTTCGTTCGTCAATCTTTACGTCAAAGTTTTGTGTTAAACCTTTTTGATTGCTAATATCTCTGTAACCACAGGTTGGATTCTCTTCATATTTGGTACAGGATATCTCTATACCATTAACTTTCATACGGAATATCTAAGCCCCTGGGTCAAGCCCCTGGGTGGGTTGTCTGTCTGTCCGTCTGTCTGTCTGTTCATCTACTTTTACGTCAAAGTTTTATGTTAAACCTTTGTCATTGCTGATATCTCTGTAACCACATGTTAGATTCTCTTCATATTTGGTAAAGGATATCTCTATGCCATTATCTTTCATATGGAATATCTAAGCCCCTGGGTGGGTTGTCTGTCTGTCCGTCTGTCTGTCTGTTCATCTACTTTTACTTCAAAGTTTTGTGTTAAACCTTTTTCATTGCTGATATCTCTGTAACCACATGTTACATTCTCTTCATATTTGGTAAAGGATATCTCTATACCATTATCTTTCATATGGAATATCTAAGCCCCTGGGTCCAGCCCCTGGGTGGGTTGTCTGTCTGTCCGTCTGTCTGTTCATCTACTTTTACGTCAAAGTTTTGTGTTAAACCTTTTTCATTGCTGATATCTCTGTAACCACATGTTACATTCTCTTCATATTTGGTAAAGGATATCTCTATACCATTACCTTTCATATGGAATATCTAAGTCCCTCGGTCAAGCCCCTCGATAGGCTGTCCGTCCGTTTGTCAACTTTTACGTTAAAGTTTTGTGTTAAACCTTTTTCATTCTCATATCTCTGTAACCACACGCTACATTCTTTTCATATTTATACCCCCGGCATAAGAAGTATGTCATTATACCCCCGGCATACGAAGTATGTCAGGGGGTATATAGTTTTCGTCTTTCCGTCCGTTCGTTGGTTCGTTCGTTTGTTCGTTCGTTCGTTTGTTCGTATGTTCGTTCGTCAACCTTTACGTCAAAGTTTTGCGTTAAACCTTTTTGATTGCTCATATCTCTGTAACCACAGGTTGGATTCTCTTCATATTTGGTACAGGATACCTCTATAGCATTACCGTTCATATGAAATATATAAGCCCCTGGGTCAAGCCCCTTGGTGGGTTGTCTGTCTGTCCGTCTGTCTGTTCATCTACTTTTACGTCCAAGTTTTGTGTTAAACCTTTTTCATTGCTGATATCTCTGTAACCACATGTTAGATTCTCTTCATGTTTGGTAAAGGATATCTCTATAGCATTACCTTTCATATGGAATATCTAAGCCCCTGGGTCAAGCCCGTGGGTGGTCTGTCTGTCTGTCTGTTCATCTAATTTTACGTCTAAAGTTTTGTGTTAAACCTTTTTCATTGCTGATATCTCTGTATCCACATGTTAGATTCTCTTCATGCTTGGTAAAGGATATCTCTATAGCATTACCTTTCATATGGAATATCTAAGTCTCTGGGTCAAGCCTCTGGGTCAAGCCCCTGGGTGGGCTGTCTGTCTGTCTGTTCATCTACTTTTACGTCAAAGTTTTGTGTTAAACCTTTTTCATGGTTGATATCTCTGTAACCACATGTTGGAATCTCTTCATGTTTGATAAATGATTTCCTGATGCCTGTCCCTTCCCCCACCCATGGTGACCTTGACCTCAAGGGCACAGACTTAGAAATTTTACATTTGGTTAAAGTTTTATGTCGAAGTTTATAGATGCCTGTATGTTCTATTTGATGCCCTCACTCCCTTAGTCCATTTAGAAATTTTGTGTTTGGTTTAGCTTTTACAAGCACATTTATAGATTCTTATAGCTTCTTGACTTCATTCATATTACATACAAGCTCGAAAGATATATCAGACGGTGATGCTGGCCGGGTGTATACGTGACCCACTGGTCACTTTCTCTAGTTTACACTGCCAGGCATCCTTAAGACCCATATGATGATTCACAGCGGCGAAAAACCTTACACATGTGGAATATGTTGTAAATCATTTGCACAGTCATGCAGCCTTAGCGTGCATATGAGGATTCACAGCGGCGTAAACCTCATAAGTGTGCAGTATGTGGTAAATCATTTACACAGTCAGGCGCCCTGAGTAGCCATATGTTGATTCACAGCGACGAAAAATCTCACAGGTGTGCAGTCTGTGGTAAACTATTTGCACACTCAGCCCACCTCGGTAGGCATATGATGATTCACAGCGGCAAACTTCCTCATGAGTGTACAGTAAGAGCCTCCGGACTGTTTAAATGATTTACCACGTGTGGTACGTGGTAAATCATTTAGACAATCCGGAGGCTCTTACCGCCATAAGTTGATAAATACTGATGTAAAACATCACAAGTGTGGAATATGCGATAAATAATTTACAAAGTCAGACAGCCTGAGTAAACATATGATGATTTACAGCGGCGAAACTCCTACCAAGTGTGCATTATGAGGTAAACTATTTACACCGGCACCCTGGGTAGCCGTATGTTGATTCAAATCGGCGAAAATCCTCACAAGTTTGCAGTATTATGTTTTGTTTGATTTGAGGTTTAACGTCGCCGTCAACAATGAATAGGTCATTTTGAAGACACTGATTCAAATTTTGTGGACGTTTTACCCGACATTGAGATGAAATGGCATCTCAAGACCTGTCGCCCAATTAAACCAATAGGGTTATAGGCATGGACGGTCCGACCCTCACCGCTTTCCTTTGGCAGGCTTAGCTCCTCTAAGTGGTTTACTACTTGCTCAAAAATGACTTAAACTACTGTTGACTGAGCCGTTAATCTCCAATACAAAAACAAACCAGAACCCGTGTGGAGTCGGTTTCAGCTCTGCGCTGAAGCATCATGCAGCCCATCGTTTTCTTCAAGCCCCGATGGACTGGGGCCGAACGAGTTTGCAGTATGTGGTAAATTATTTGCACACCCAGCTAGCCTTGTTGTGGTTAATTTTCGTTATGGTTTGTCTTGGAGTGTTTGTATCGCTTATATTATTTTGTTTTGGATAGCCCATTGGCCTTATTGTGGGAAAGTACAAAAAATGAAACTGTCCTTTTGGCTTTCTGCTATTGATGTTTCCATTTGTGTCTGTTGTTTCGTGTTTGTGTTTCTTTCCCTTTGGTGTCTCTGATGGGAGCTGTGGGTTAATTGTTCTACATAATGGCATTATTAAAAAACTTATTAATAATTTTAAAATCATGTGAAAAAAGAAATCCGGAACCTGATTCCCCTAAAACATGGAATAGTCTTGCCACGCTTGAACGTTGAACTCTCAAAGGTCGTTGATAAACTATAATAAATATTCATGTTATTATACCCCCGGCATACGAAGTATGCAATGGGGGTATATAGTTTTTGTCTTTTCCGTCTGTCTGTGTGTCCGTAAACAATTATTTTGTGTCAAAGATATCTCAGGAACTGCTTCACATAGAAACTTGAAATTTTGCACACATGATCAGTATGACTACTTGTATTGTGGGAAAGAAAATAAGGGCCAAGGGGTCAGGCCTTTTAGAGTTATTTCCCTTTGTAGTTCTTGCTGTTTAATAGTGTATATTTTTATTTTGTGTCAAAGATTTCTCAATAACTACTGTACATAGAAACTTGAAATTTTGCAAACATGATCAGTATGACTAGCTGTATTGTGGGAAAGAAAATAAGGGCCAAGGGGTCAGGCCTTTTAGAGTTATTTCCCTTTGTAGTTCTTGTTTCAGCTGAGGTGATGGCACTGGCCGGGGGTATACGTGCCCCACTGGGCACTTTTGTCTAGTTAGTAGTAGTAGTTGTCGTAGTAGTGTTTTTTTTTGGCATGCATGTTATGGGTCAAAATGTCCAGATACCTGTGTCATGAACATCCTTGTTAATTGGTAAGTTGGGAGTTTTCAAGAGTATATATTATATTCCCTTTTCTTGCTCAAAAACATAGCTGGGGATACTGGAAATACCGTCCGAATCAGGGTGTTGCAAGGAATACCCATAATCTAGTTGTGCCCTTAAAACCTACTTTATATAGAAAAAATATTGGAAACTATTGCATCACATTGGTGTGTTTTATAATGTACGGCTAATCACACATGTACTGTTCGATAATAGGACAACTTATTGTCTTTCTTAATTATATATTAGCGCAGTCTCTTGTCCAGTGATTTGAAATGAGGATAAAGGTCAAATATGATACGTGAAATCTTTTGAATCCGATTCACCTTTTTATGCATTTATTTTGTTTATTTATTTAAATAAATATCGCCAGGAAAACTGTTGTTAGCCAATCACGAAAACACGCCTCTAACAGGAAGAACGCAGATGCAATTCTGTTGCATTACGAAAACACCCCTATACATATACATTGTAAATTTTACCACCAAATAAAGAAAATTTTTAGATAAAATTTGATATTTTTCTTATTTCTGCTCAAGACATAGATTGTGGATACTCGTTAGAAACGCCTCGGCGAGGCGGTTCTAACGAGTACCCACAATCTATGTTTTTGATCAGAAATAAGAAAAAAAACGATACCCCCCCCCCCGTTTTACAATATGAAAGTGGGGTTATAGGGGGTCAAAGTTTCGTGATGGTCTGCCGAAGTCATAATTGACACCTTAAGAGTTAACATTACACCGATATACAGAATATTGCATAAGATATTTCCTGCATAATTAAAAGGAATCCATAAAAAGTAACATATTAGGTAAACACATTTTGAAAAATGTTGTCTGCACAAGTCATGATTGACACCTTTAGAGTTAACAATACACCGATATACAGTATATTGTATAAAATATTCAATGTCTATTGAATAGTTAAAAGGTCGCCATACAAGTAACATAATAGGTAAACACAGATAAGCCTATTTATGTATTTATTTATTAAAATATACATTTCACTCATATTTGAAGACATTTCACTCATATTTGAATCGGCTGTAATGATTGTCCTAAACAATTTTAACACAATTTCGAAAAATGTTGTTTGTCGAGTTATGATTGACACTTTAAGAAATCAAAGAAGATATAAAAAAAATGCCTACAAAGTCGGTCACAGAAGGTGTATACAGATAATGCATATTTATTTATTTATTTATTAAAATGAGGCATGTAATGTGAATGGGCTGTAATATTTTTATGATCACAAAAACACGTCTATATAATTTTGACCACATATATCCAACTTTTATTATTTTTCTTATTTCTGCTAAAACATAGATTGTGGTTTGCCGTAAGAACCGCCTTGCTGAGGTGGTTCTAACGACTTCCATTAATCTATGTTTCAAGCAGAAATACGAAAATTAGCATTTTTTTTATCTGAATACATTCATTTTTGGGTGGAAAAATTTTCAGTATTTTTTAATAAATCAACTCAAAACCTGGAAAATGCCCTCTGCACTCGTTATGCTTTACACTTTATGAGTTAATAAAACTGTACATAATCCCTGAATAATAAAGCAAGATACCACAAAAATTGTCTATCGAATCTTTCACAAAAAGTGAACAAAGATGAAACTGCTCCTTCATTTATTTATTTATTTATTTATTATTTATTTTAATTTAATTTAATTTAATTAATCAAACTGGTATCTTTTGATTGGCACTTTAAGAGTAACACATGATTGACACTTTAACGAGTAACACATAGCGGGGCCAGACTGGCACGCGCCAACACATTGTTTAATAAAAGCACGTTTGTAAACTTCGTCATCACGATAAGACAACTATATAATTCTGATGTTGTTGTTGTTGTTTCCAGTTTCCCCGTGTCGCGGGTCGTCAGCTGGTGGGGTCCCAGGGAACTAATCCATTCTGGCACTACACCGTAGCCGTTCGGTGCTATCCCCATTCCACGTTGCCGGTGAATGGGGGAGACCATCGCTCGGCTCCAGCCCCGTCCGTCCGTGTCTATCGTAAGTCCGCTGCAGTCGGTCCATTTTGTCTTCTACTCGACGTTATAATTTTTTGCTTGTCAATATGCCGAACCGTGTCAGAGCAGGAAAGGGTCAATTTTGATATTGGTATTTTTTTTTTTATTTTTTTTTTTTTTATTTGATTTTTGTATATTTATGTAACGTATGTACATTTTTACATTGGTCTGTTTCCCCAGCTTGTTGAGTGGTCTATTTTTTAAGTATATATGCGGGCGGATGTGCTTACCCCGCCACGGACCTGTTTTGTTTGTTTTTCTTTTGCCTTAAAGGTGGTGTTGTCCGTTTTAGGGCAAGCCCACCCGCTCACACGTGCTGGGGAGGACAGTTTTTGTACCTGCAAGATTAAGCTAGTGGTTTATATTTTTTTATCTGAACATACAACATGTAACATAATAACATGAAGTGCCGGCCTACGCCGTCTCGGGTTTTAATTCGTATTTATTTTGTTAGTGAGTGACTTCTATCGCGGAGGATGTGCAAAGTAGGTCAATCCCTTTTTATGCATTTGCCGTTTTGAGTTAAGAAAAAGTGATGCCTTCCTCGACGTAGGATGCCGCACTCTACGGGACCATAAGTGGGTCAGTCGCCATGTTTGCATATCATTAGCGCATCCTACGTGAAGGAAGGCACCATAGAAGGAAAGTGTATTCCAGCCTAGCCATTTGGAGGCCCGAGACAACGTTTGCCGATCTCATTTGTGGTGTTGTCCTTATTGGGACAGGCCCATCCGCCCACAGTTGCTGGGAAGGACAATTTTTGTACCTGCAAGGTTGTGCTTGAAGATTATATTTGTGTGTGTGTGTGTGTGTTTTTGTTGTTTATTCTGTACATACAACATATAACATAGTAACATGGTGTTTTGGCTTCCGCCGTCTCGGGCCCAAATTCGTATTTATTTTAGTTAGTGGGTGACCTCTATCGCGGAGGATGTGGAAAGTAGGTCAATCCCCTTTTATGCTTTTTCGTTTGAAGTTAAGAAAAAGTGATGCCCTCCTCGACGCAGGATGCCGTATTCTGTGGGACCGTAGGAGGGTCATTTTGTGTCGCCATGTTTGCATATCATTATCGCATCCTACGTGTAGGAAGGCACCATAGTAGAAAAAAAATGTATTCTTGCCTAGCCGTTTGGGGTCCCGAGACAACGTTTGCCAATCTCTTTAGTCAAAGTGGTTAGTGCAAATTGTTATATAATCATGTAGGTCGCATACAAGCGTCCGCCTGCGCACGTGCGCAGTCGAGAGCTCCTATGCGATCTTGTTTTTAATGTTTCATATTTACACAAATAAAATTGTTTGAAATCGCTTTTTTGGAGAAAACTCTTCTTCTTCTTCTTCTAACTCCAGGTTTTTTATCTCTCTTTTCTATACTATCCTCTCTACTGTATTCCTATCCTACAACTATCGCTATATCTACCTACCTAGTGTGGTTGTATGTTGTTTTAGTTTCGCGTGGGTGGTCGTGTTTGTTAAAAGCCTTCCTTCAGGTCGCGCTAAGTCGTGCCCTAGTTAGTTAATTGCCCTTGTCTGTATTGATATGTGGCCATCTTGACCGTCTGCCTTTATTACGGTCATGGCGCAATTTGCTGGTTTTGGTGATTTTTATGTTATGCGACAAGGGCAGTACGTAGGGCTGTATGATATACCAGGCGAGATGCGGTTTTTCGGTCGTGGTGGTATGCAAAAGGCCCTTTTGAGGGCCCCAAGGTCATGCCGTTTGGGTAACCTTATAATGTACATCCTTTATTCGAAAGCGAAAGTTACGAAAAAAGAAAGAAAAAGATGTGATAAGGCGTCTTGTTTCTTATTTCTGTCCCACTTTTCTATATGCGTTCCTGAAGGAGAGGCTTTGTTTGCTAGTGTGCTGTTGTGCCGTTCTCCTTTGGGTTGTGTGGCTCTTGATCAGCCAGGATTTTGACGCAACGCTCCTAAGTGCAAAGTCCAAGGACCGCAACCACAGCGCTACGTCTCGTTCTGACTTCCCGTTTGCCTCACCCCTTCAGGAGGGGCTGGGCGATGGGTTTTCCTTGTGGTGGGTCCATGCCCAGTCCCGGCGTGCTTTCGTGTGGTCCTCTTTCGGGCTGTGTGGCTCCCGATCAGCTAGGGCTTTGGTGCAGCGTTCATAAGTGCAAAGCCAGTGGGCCGCAACCACAACGCTACACCTTGTCTTAACTTCCCTCTTGCCACACCCCATTTGGAGGGTTGGTCGGGGCTATGGATTTTCCTTGTGGTGGGTCCATGCTACGTTCTGCTCTGGTCTTCTCACAGTGATCCAGGGATCGCTATCAACGATAGGCACTACTAAGTGCAAAGCCGAGGCCGCAACCACAGCGCCTATCGTTGATTTTGTTCCCCTTTTCGCTGTGAGACGGCCGCCCGTTGATCACTACGGCCCTTTTTGGTTGGTAGCGTCTAAGGTGCGGTTAGAATATTTATTTTTACTGTTCTGAACTCGGGTCTCTAGAGATTTTGGTTTAAAGTATGTATTCTCGCACGGGGTGTGTTTTACGGTACAATGCGATTAAATTTAGTCTGCGCCCTAAGTGTTCCACTATAATTTGTCCAGGTAGTTTGTTTTCTCAAAGAATTTGAAGACCGCGTCCCTCATTTCCTGTGAATTTAGATTGAGTAGAGAAACCGCGTTTATCTCCCCTTGGTATCCTAATGTTGTCAGTTCTCCCTTTAGTTCCCTTCTGGCGGGGCCGTGTGCGGGGCACTCTGCGAGGTAGTGTTGAACACACTCCACCCCGCCACAGTGCCCGCATAATGGATCGGCCTCGCTATAGAAGATGTTGTGTGCATTAAGTCCGTTGACCCCGAGTCTTAGTCGTGTATATATGCGATCGAGCTTTCGGCTGTCGCTATATTGTACCAATTTCGGAGTCAAGGACTGACAGATCGAGTGTCTAAAGCCGTGTTGTCCCTGCCATATGCGCGCCAATTCCTTTTTGATGCTGGCCTTAATGATTGCGTATACTTCTTGTGGGGTGGGGAGGTAGTCAAGTGCCTTTCCCCGGGTCAGAGCTTCTTTGGCCAGTGTGTCTGCGCGCTCATTCCCCTGCACGTTGCAGTGGGAGGGGATCCAATCTATGTTCAGGGTGATACCTTGTTTTAGAATTTTATAATTCTGACCCGCGTGTACCCACTTTTATATAGAAAAACTGGGGTTTATAGTGGTATACATTTTTTATCTGACTATTCCTCTAAAACCTCTAATCAAACAAACAAAATAAATAGCTTTATTAAGCTATAAACAAAAGACATACCTTTGATATGCGGAAAATAGGGGAAAATTCCGACAGAAGAACTTTAAACCGGTTTCTATTAAAGTAGACTCATTCATCTCTGAATTATTATAACAATTGTTTGTATCACCTTATATTGCCATTATGTATGATGGATTGAGAGAATAAAATATTTGATTGATTGATCCATCTCTCATCACAAAAACACACCTATATTATTGTGACTCCTTAAACCACACTTTTATACAGTAAAACTGGGGTTTGCCGAGGTGGTTCTGACGAGTTCTTATGATCTATTTTTGGAACAGAAGTACGAAAAATAGCATAATTTTCTATCTTAACATTCAGGTTTTGTGTTTTTTTTTTTTGTTTTTTTTTTTTTAGGTAAAATTTGTTAGTATAGGCGTGATTTCGTAATGTGAATTTAGACAATACCATTTTTATTTACGGTGGTTTAGTCAAAGTCATCAACATAATGGCAAACAGTGTAGATCTAGAGTAAAGACGGCTCATCCTGAGCAGTCGCATCCTGAGCTACAATTTTTGCAAAGACAGAGTTGAAAATCATGTATAGGATAGCAAACAGTGTAGATCCAGATTAGGCGCCTCAGCTGAATCTACATTGTTTGCATGGAAATCTGTACCTATCAGTATGGCGATAACGGTTAAAACAGCATACAGACAGCCGCATCTGGCTCTACACTGTAAAATAGTGTCTTTTCCGATAAGTGAAAACACAAAATCATTCAGGACGGCAACCAGTGTAGATCCGGATGAGATGCTTCGTCTGGATGTACAACAATGAACAGAAATTTGAGCTACACAGTTTGTAAAGTATCGGGTTGCAAATTCAATCAAGAACAGTAGAGTCCATAGGAGGCGGATCAACTTGAGCATCCTTATCCGTATCTACATTGCTTGCAGATATGTATGTACCCGGACTTAACACGGCCCCCGCCCATAGGGGCTTGAAGAAATATATGGGCTGCATGATGCTTCCACGCAAAGCTGAATCTGGCCCGCACCCTAGTACTGGTAAACCGCTTAGAGGATCTAAGCCTGTCCAGGAACCGCGGTGCGAGGCGGACCGTCCATGCTAATAAACCCTATTGGTTTCATTGTGCGACAGGGCTTGAGATGTCATTTCATCTCAATGTCGGGTAAAAGTCCCACAAAATTGGAAGCAAGGTCTCCAAAATGACCTTTACAGTGTTGACGGGACGTTAAACCTCAAATCAAACAAACAAACCCGGACTTTACAGGACTTTGGACACAACCCTGAGATCGAACCACAAGAACACCCTCTAAATCCCCAGTGGTAACAAAGAAAAAAAGAACACGCCTATTCAAATACATTGAAAATTGTATTGTATAAAAATGAACGATTTCAGAGAAATAAATGAGATATTTTTTTCTTATTTCTACACAAAACATAGATTACTATTGTTTGTGTCCGTTTGAACCGCCTCGATAAGGCGAATGTGCACTGTACTGGTTAACCGCTTACGTATAAGCTTGCCCAGGAAAAGTGTGGCCAGGTAAACTGACTTGACTTGACTTGATAGATTTTGTAAGGTAACCGGGCGCTAAAAGCACATAGGGGCTACCCCCATCTCGCTAAATGGGATTAGTTTATGAACTGCTCTTCCCAGGGCCTCCAATGTGCTGGCACTTGTCAATTCGACAGGTGTCAGCTGACCAATGGGAATATACTGAACTCTTAATCGGAGGAAGGCACAAATCGCACCCAAGGTACAGCGTTTGTCCTAAGAAACACAGTTCTATAGCGATTTTAGAATTTTGAGTGCAGGATTCAGACCAAAGACGGGCTCTAGTATGTGATGACGTGTTGCCAATTTCGACTGCCAAATGTGTCAGAGCACAGCCCTGTTTTCGAATGTCTGGCCGAGGAAAAAAGCTAACATACATTATCAGTTCTGGCTTCCATTATTCTCTGCCTCCAGCCCTGACATGACAAAGAAAACGCCTTCGGTCACGATGCTGGTTAAAGGGTGATAACGCATGAAATTTTTGAATTTTGAACAGGCATCTAAAGTGAGCCAGGATGGGTGACTAATAGACCAGCCCATTCCGGCTATTGCAAAAAGTCCTAGTACCCGTGCTCTCATCACGGAGACCTGCCTATGCAAGTGGGGTTCAAAATTGGACAGGTGTGTCTGCGTGTTGTGTTTGGAGGTATGTGTTTGTTTGGGAAAGGCAGTGATGAGGCTAATCAGCCGTTTTGCAATCCCGCTAATTTTTATTTTTGAATGGTCTTCCAAAAGGCATTTTTAAGGGACTTCCTATTTCCAAATACCTAGCAAATGACTGGCTCAAAACTGACCTAAATAGTGTTCACTGGGATGTTAAACTCCAATACAAACAAACAAAATCAATTAATGGCTTCAAACTGCCTATTAACTTTTATGGTGATGGTCAAACGCAAGTTTTAATCGCCATTTAATCGCCATTTCACAGTTAATGATTTGGACAATTTTTGTCCTTTTGACATATTTGCCGCCCATTAATAATCAATGAAAACTTAATTGTATCAAAACTGAAACAAAATAATAATAAAATAAAATAAAGAAATCCGAGAAATATAATCACTGTATCGAGTATATTATCAGTATGTTGTTTATTACTAGTAATAACAAAATTAATACAAAAACTAGAATCGCGCAGTCGATGGCAAGCCATCGCATATCCCCACTCTTCCCTGCGGGCCCCACACCCTGGGCCATCTATAACCGTCTAGGAGGAGTTTTCCGGTAAAGGGATCAAAATCTGTTTTTGACCTCTGGTGACCTCAAAATTGACCCCAGGGGTCAAATTTTGGTTGTGATGTTTTCCACTCATCATGCCGTTCGCTTTGATATATTACACGACCATGTCTTGGAAATTTTGATTTTTGACCCCCGCGGGCCCCACCCCCTGCGCCCACCCGTAGGGGTGTGATAAAAATTCCGAAAGTGTCATGCACTCCCCAGACCAGAGATCTATCAGTTCCCAAAGTTTCAAGTTTCTATCTATAGCCGTCTAGGAGGAGTTGTCCGATAAGACGGACGGACGGACGGACGTACGTACGGACGTACGTACGGACGACGAAGACCATTACAATATTCCCGATTTTTCTTCGAAAAGCTTGGGGATAAAACAAAACACGCTTACAATATGTTTACAGGTTTGATACGACCTTCCTTTGTTTACGTTTCCATTATGGTCTGGTCGCTTAATGTTTGTATTTCTTTCCCTTTGGTGTCTTTTATGGGTGGAGTAAGTTAATTGTATCAATTCCTGATCTTCGTTTTACTTCTTCTTTGATACGATTTCTGGTACATATAATGTGAACTTTGAGATATTTGCATCATGAACTGCAGTACCGAAAAACAGCTTATAAACGATTTTTAAGCTCTCGGGGAAGCAATTTATCAATTTTCAGTAGAAATAAACTTAATATCATCGTTAACATTGAACAACAGTCTAACAGTATATAACAGTGAAATAATTCCAAACAAATCATTTCTATTTAATATTGGCACCCAAACATGGAAATCTCATTACGATAACACATCCGTGTGATTTTGTACATTTTTCAAACCTCAAGGCAATTTTTCTGATGAAAATTTTTGATATTTTTCTTATTTATATTCCAAACATAGGTTGTTGGTGCTCGTTAGAACCGCCTCATTGTGGCGGTTCTCACGAGTACCCACAACCTATGTCTTGGAGCAGAAATAAGGAAAATTATGTTTACCCCGTAAACCACAGTTTTCTCTATAAAAAGTGGTGTTTAGGGGGTCTTTATTTCACGGATTTGTTCACGTGATGTGCACGTTTTTCTAAAAAATACATTGCCGTCAATGGAGCATATAGGCATGTTATTAAATTGCAGATGGAAGTAATAAGATTTAATTATTCATCACTTTGAAATGCACCAAATAAAAACTGAATAATTTTCGTACATCAGGATAACAGTGACTTTTTTTCTAGCGTTAAGGATAAATAAGATACGAGGAGTTAATATTTTTTCCTTGATAATTTTAATATGAAAAACCTTCAAAATATCCAGGTAACTTTAACTGCCGATTTCGTACGGAAATCGATATTCAACTCGGTAATTTCCGGCGAATGAAGGAAAAAGTTCAACATGACGGTCGCAGGTTCGATCCCGGGCTTCTCTAGACTCTTTCAGACGAGTCTTCAAACCAAGGTCCCGTCTCCGTATGACCTTAGCTGTTGTTGGGACGTAACACTGAAACACTCACTCGGATCGTAATCGGGGAGGGTATTTCATACCTGACCAACGTGCAGTGTCGCAGTAGGCAACAGGTCCATTTCCGTTCAATGGGGTGAACATAAAAATTGGCAGTCATATTTGTGTGCTTTTAGTTGTAATTGCAGAACTGCTGCTGTTTTGTTTTGTTATAACTACCCATTTCTTTAAGCCTGTATGACTAATAGAATGCACAGCTAGTATCTGTACCTGACATTAGCAGTGTTCGTCTACGCCCACGGGCGTAGATTATATTAAGGATGACTTTTGCTGTGAAAGCATTTCACAAAATGTCATGAAACGGATTTCATCCTCTGATTACCCCATGACACCCAACACTGGTTATACCACAACATCGCCGTGCGAAGAATACATACAGTGAAACAGCGTGTAGTGGCAGTAGGACGTCATCCAAGACAATTGCTAAGATTCTATTTGCAATCTGCCTCCGCCATTTGGGACTATATTTTTTCAAATGAAAAATGGAAGGAAAAATATTACAACTTCCGGTGTACTTTAGACTTTTGTATTCTTGTATGTGTTAAATTAAATCGGTCACAAATTATGGTGTTTGCTTATTTCCGTTAGAATATATTTTGAATTCTAATGCACTTTCGTATGATAAGATAACGTCAAAAGTTTGCGTCGGTATATTCTGCGATATACTGTCGGAAACCCGACGCTATCACGTAACGTCGCTTTTAATTTGCTGCCATTAGGTTTTACGCAGCTCACAGCGGTTACTGTAATGTGCAAAACAGTTCAAAGTTTAACATCACAGGTGAATAAGTGCATTAGAATGGCGATAACTGTATTGAAAATTGTCATTTTGGGAGGTAAAATGTCGGTTTTACGGTCGCAAATTACGTTTTACGGCTCCGCTGACGCGTCGCCGTAAAACGAAATTTCCGACTATAAAACCTCTGATTTGTCCCCAAAATGACAATTTTGAATACAGTTATCCCCTAAGTGTAACATTAAAAGATGAGTTACTAGAAGATGCCCCCCTCAACAGCACCACTGCGATTTTGAATGTCTCCCTTTCGACCACACAAAGCTCAGGATTAAATGGCACAGAATGCTTCCTCGCAGAACTAGCTATGTTTGGCACAATTATTTGGGAAATAATAGTCAAATTAATGGCTGAGCAGGAGATTGCATGAGAAGTGACTGCAATGATCAGGAATCGATAAATTAACCTACAGCTCCAAAGGGAAAGAAACACAAACACGAAACTACTAGACCCTAATGGGAACCTCAATAGCGGGAAAGCCAAAACGACAGTTACTTCCCCACAAAATGGCCAATTGGCTATCAAAAAGAAAATCTACAAGCGATAAACACACTCAAATACAAACCATAACAAAAATAAACCGCGACAGAAGGACCATGTTGGAACGGTCAGTAAAACGAATTCCACTGTGGGGCTGAAATCGATTTTACGCGACCGCAATACTCGCGCGATGAGACAAATAATTTGGTCAGTTCGCATAAAGGCCTCTTTCCTCATCAGTGCAACTTCTCCGGACACACAAACATTAACAGCCACAGAGATGAAACAACGGTGAGGACTCGTCACCAAGAAACCACTGAGATGCTGGAGTTAAAGACCAGTTAAATACTGATGTAAAACCTCACAAGTGTGGAATAGGCGATAAATCATTTACAACGTCAAGCAGCCTGAGTAAACATATGATGATTCACAGCGGCGAAACACCTCACAAGTGTGCATTACGAGGTAAATTATTTACATAGTCGGGCACCCTGAGTTACAATATGTTGATTCAGATCGGCGAAAATCCTCACACGTTTGTAGTATTATAGTTTGTTTGATCTGAGGTTTAACGTCCCCGTCAACACTGAATAGGTAATTTTGGAGACGTTGCTTCCAATTTGGTGAGACGTTTTACCCGACATTGATATTAAATAACATCTCAAGCCCTGGCGCCCAATGAAACCAATAGGGTTTATAAGCATAGGCGGTCCGACCTGCACCGCTTTGCCCGGACAGGCTTAGATCCTCTAAGCGGTTTATCAGTACTCAGGTGTGGTCGGTTTCAGCTCTGCGTGGAAGCATTATGCAGCACATCCATTTCTTCAAGCCCAAGAGGAAGGGGCGTGATTTTTGTTGACACGCCATATTACCAGCAAAAGAGTCATTTGTCTGCTATATTGTAGTAGAGTCTGACACCACACGCATTGGTTTGAGGCACAAAATACATGACGAAAACACGCCTATATAATTTTGATTATTCTTGTTTGTGCTCTAAAATATAGATTGTTGGTACTCGTACGAATCGCCTCGATGAGGCGGTTCTTACGAGTACCAACAATCTAAATATTGAGCAGAAACCAGTGCTTCACCTGAAGTGCACGACCCGCTGGATGCTTTTAGCTTTATGAGTGTTACCATATATGGTTATGGCGGCCATTTTGGTCATGTGACCTGGACCTAAAACGGTTCCCCCAATAAATGCGCCTTATCGTAAGGAGCAAAAATATAATCTCATACTTTAGTACTGTATTCTGAATCGTTTGCAGGATAAAATGCATTCTAACTTTTCCAATACAAAAGCATATGTGTCAAAATTTGACCTAGGCACAAAGAAGGTCAAGGTCAACCCGAGGTCTGAGCGCAAAACTATTGTAACTGACATTTTGGCCATTTTCAGTTTTTCCTGTTTTTTTGGTTGCATATATTGATTTGCATCTTCCACCAAAGAGTTGTATACATATTCCATTCCGTTCTGGAGTTATTAAAAATATTCAAAATATTGTATCTGCGAAGGCCGTTTGAAGTTGGCGCAAAACTATTGTAACTGCAGTTACAATAGTTTTGCACTAAAAATTACCCAACAATGCCAGGTTTCTCAAGCAAAACCTGCAGATACAATAGTTTTGCACCGAATGAAAAGCACATGGCTGCACCATTAAAAGTTACAAAAGTCTGATTCAAATTAATGGATACAAATAAGCTGTAGAATACAACAATTTCAGTTTTCTGTATTTATTTCAAAAAATTGTGGTCCTTGGCTAGATGGGCTGCATGATGCTTCGATTGAAACTGAACACACACGAGTACTGGTAAACCGCTTAAAGGAGCTAAGCCTCCCCAGGCAAAGTGGTGCGAGTCGGAGTGTTCATGCTTATAAACCTTATTGGTTTCATTGGGCGGCTGGACTTGAGATGTCATTTCATCTCAATGTCGGGTAAAAGTCCCACAAAATTGGAAGCAACATCTCCAAATTGACCTATACAGTGTTGACGGGGATGTTAAACCTCAAATCAAACAAATAAATCCTTGGCCTGAAATTCTGCCATTTTAAGCAAATACACTAATCAAATAATTAAATGAAGGAAAATAATGAAACAGTGGTTATTTATAAGATTACTTCTAGGTCAGTTCTAAAATTATGCAGGACTTTGCTGCTCTACTGGGAAATATCTGAAATAGTACTGTTTTCAGCATACAGTTGCTCATTATAGCCTTGGGTCAAATTTTTAAAAAGATGCCTGCCTGGGATGTTCCCATAGTTTGTTTGATTGATTGGAAGTTTACCGTCCCCATCAACACTGTAAAGGTCATTTTGGAGACGTTGCTTCCAATTTTATGGGACTTTTACCCAACATTGAGATGAAATGACATCTCAAGCCCTGTCCCCCAATGAAACCAATAGGGTTTATAAGCATGGACGGTCCGACACTCGCACTGTTTTGCCTGGGCAGGCTTAGATCCTCTAAGCGGTTTACCAGTACTCGTGTGCGGGGTGAATTCAGCTCTGCGTGGAAGCAGTGAAATTCCGAGCCAATCTGTCCACATGTTACATACTTTGTAAGCCGAAAAGTCTGGTTCCAGTTTGGTGACAAATACGGATGCAATTAGTATCATAGCTCCTTTGAGATCACATGGCTGCTGGCAACCATCTTTGATTTTTAGGGTACCCTTCCCTAGTCAGTTTGGTAGAGCCTACCCTAGGGTAGGATAGGCTAAGGTAAGATACGATAGGCAAGGGTTGGTTAGGCTAGGGTTAAGCATTTCTTGGCTAGAACAGTCAACCTTACTCTACCTGGAAGGCAGGGGGGTGTGGGATAAATAGAGTTGTCGTTCTAGTTAGGCTAGTGGTAGAGTACCCTTCTTTACACTAGTCTAGCCTAGCCTACACTATGGTACCTAGTTTGAAGTAGGGTCTGATACACTAAGGGTAGGCATGAAGGTATTAAAGGTATGGTCTCAGTACTGGTTAGTGTAGAGTGTAAAGTACCCTAGCCTAGTCTACCCTACCTTAGGCTAGGTTAGGGTAGGTAACTGTAAAATTTGGTAGAGTAGGTCATACTGTAGGTTAGTGTAAGGTGGGGTATGGTCACCCTACTGGCGAGGTTAGGGTACCCTTCCCTCACCAGCAGAGTATAGTAAAGTATGTACGGTAGGCTCTACCTTAGGGTGCTGGCCTCAGTAGCTCAGTCTGATGCGTGTCTGACTGGGGATCAGGAAGACGCGGATTCAGCACCTGGCAGAGCCAGCAACATTCTTTCGTTGAGATTAACCATGAAATCTTCTCTATGGTCATTCTCTCCCTTCCGCTGATTCAAGAAGGGTACCTGTCAGTTTCTGGCAAAAGAATGTGCACTGTACTGGTTAACCGCTTAAGTATAAGCCTGCCAAGGAAAAGTGTGGATAGGTAAAGTGACTGGCTCAAAAATGACATAAAATAGTCTTGATTCGGCAGTTACAACAACGCAAACGGCAAGTTAGCAATAGGACATACCCCGTCGGTTCATTAAAGAGCGGATATGTCAAAAAACACTGACACGCTATACCAGAATTGCCGTTACAAGTGACAAGTTTATCAAACTAACAGTAATCAATACATAACATCACCATCCAATACCGGTTAACCCACAGGAGAGGGCGGAGCTAAGCGATTGTCAAAATCTACTCATTCCGCCTTCAGATTCGCGCTGCATATTTAATATTGTCTGGACGCCACGGGTCATGTAAAAAAATCAATCACCAGTTTGCATATATTCGCTGTGAGGGGCTTGGCAAGCAATGGAGACTCAGATCAGGCGCCACAGAACGCGGCGTCAAAGTACAACCAAATAGCGCGGATTTTTAATGACATAGGCTACTCTGTCATTCTATCGGCGTCTGATCGGGGTCTACACTGTTTACATAAAAAGTGGAATTTAGGGCTTGAAGTATTTTCCCAGCCTTCACCCGGTGACAGTCGGGGACGCTTCCCCTTTGCGCTGTTCGTCTTTGTCGTCCGCTCGCGACTGCCGACGACTGTCCGGTCTGATTACATACATGTGCATACCTTTATCTATAATCTTGATATAGTGTTGCTACGTCCTAGCGCTTATCATACTAGAGAAAATTACTATTACCTAATATTTTGAATTAACCCTGCTTTCATAAAACAACTTTGTACACAATGTATTTTGACACGAATCCTTGTAATTTATTCTCCTTGTGCAATTCCAATACATACAGAAATTGTCGGCCCCCGCCCATCGGGGCTTGAAGAAACAGATGGTCTGCATTAGGCTTCCACGCAGACTACACGAGTACTGGTAAGGCGCTTAGAGGATTTAAGCCTGCCCGTGCAAAGCGATGCGAGGCAGCCCGCCCATACTTATAAACCCTATTGGTTTCATTGGGTGACAGGGCTTGAGATGTCATTTCATCTCAAGGACGGGTAAAAGTCCCACAAAATTGGAAGCAACGTCTCCAAAACGACCTATACAGTGTTGAAGGGGACGTTAAACCTCAAATCAAACAAACAAACAGAAATGGGCACAACAGGAGCTCAGTTAAAAAGTGGCTTTAGTGTATATCTAATCCATAACAACCCCTACTTTTGCAAACAGAGATGAGGTCCTACACTGTTTGTCATGCAGCTTGTGAATAATGTTAAGAAATTTTAATGTTTGGCAGTCAGCAATGGCTGTGGCTAAATTTATTTATTCAGCAGGATAAGGGTTAAGACTTATTGGTTGTTCTGGGTTTCTTCTCTTTTTTACCGCCCGTTTTTGTCCAGTTGTGAGGACGGTTTCAAAATTTAAAAGGGTGTACCCATAAGGTCTCCTGGGAGCACGCAAAAATCCGCCCTAATATTTTACTAACCGTCGAGTCGAGCAATTAAGTGGCAAATATTTTTTGAGACTAATGCATATACCCTTAAGGGAGGCAACTCCTTCAAGCGTGTTTTAGTCTCCAATGTCAATACGGGTCAACTCTTAAAGGAAAGAATTTGCTCCTGAGGAGCAAATTCTTTCCTTTAAGAGTATACCACTATTTCGTGGGACAAAGCTTATAGAAAAGCAAATAGGAAGTTCCGAAAGTTGTCCCCTTTTGAAAAATGGTGGATAATCTGCCAAGTCATTCCCCTCAGATTTCATGCTTTAATTGACCAATATTTCTGCTTTTCTGTTAGATTGTTTGTTTACTTGATTTGAGGTTTAACATCCCCATTAACATTATTTAGGTCATTTTGGAGACATTACTTCCAGTTTTGTGTGAAATTTTACCCAACAGTTAGATAAAATCACATTTCAATCCCAGTGAAATGGTTTATATGCTCGGATGGTCCGACTCGCCAGGGCAGGCTTAGGGGCTTTATGGCTAAGTTAACAGACATCTGAAGGTTTGCATGCTATGCCAGTATTATAGGCTGTTGTGTTAGGCAGCACCATGAGCATGTGTCTCGTAAGGATCCGAAAGACTTTGGGGCTTGAACCATATGTAATTCGGGTCATTTCTCCGGTCAGTCGCAATGGCGAACTTGCACACAAAAATTGTTTATTTTCAAATCAATTTTTAAAATTCAAACTAATACATCTGACAAAATTAACTTCAGTTATGATTAGTTTGGTTATTCTATTTTTAAAGTTTAATAGCCAAAAATTGATTTTATTTGCCAGTTTAACGCATTTTGTTATTTGTTGATGGTATGGATAATGGTGTTAGATAGGGAATCGCAATATCGACGATTCTGTTCTTTTATCATAATACAGGTAACTAGAGCTGTCAGTGAAACTGACTAGGGCCCCGGCAGGGCTATCAGAGGAGTAGGAAAAAAATTTGTGGACGGACAGACGGACAGACAGACAGACGGACAGAGTGATTACTATAGGGCACCCACACTTTCAGTGCGGGGCCCTAATAAGAAAGTTATGGAGGATAAAAAAATTTGTGGACGGACAGACGGACGGACAGACAGACAGACAGACAGAGTGATTACTATAGGGCACCCACACTTTCAGTGCGTATGGTTAATATTTCTGCTAAGTAATATTTAAATCCATCCAGGTATAAGAAAGTTATAGATTGGATACAATAAAAAAGACGCTTTTTTGACCTTTTATCTATAAGTATGACCTTGATCTTTGAGGTACGGCTGTGGGTCTTGCGTGTGACACTTCGTCACATTATGGTTAACATTTCTGCCAAGTAATATTTAAATCCATCCAGGAATAATAACAAAGTTATTAATTGGACATAGGAAAGACCCTTTTTTGACCTTTAACCTGTAAGTATGACCTTGACCTTTGAGGTACGGACCTGAGTCTTGCGCGCAACACTCCATCACATTATGGTTAACATTTCTGCCAAGTAATATTTAAATCCATCCAGGAATAAGAAAGTTATGGAGGAATAATAAAAAAAAAATTGTGGACGGACAGACTGACGGACGGACGGACGGACAGAGTGATTACTATAGGGCACCCACACTCGCGTGTGACACTTCGTCACATTATGGTTAACATTTCTGCCAAGTAATATTTAAATCAATCCAGGAATAATAACAAAGTTATTAATTGGACACAGGAAAGACCCTTTTTTGACCTTTAACCTCTAAGTATGACCTTGACCTTTGAGGTACGGACCTGATTCTTGCGCGCAACACTCCATCGCATTATGGTTAACATTTCTGCCAAGTAATATTTAAATCCATCCAGGAATAAGAAAGTTATGGAGGATAAAAACATTTGTGGACGGACAGACGGACGGACAGACAGAGTGATTACTATAGGGCACCCACACTTTCAGTGCGGGGCCCTAATGATCGCTTTCTTTAATTATGCAACAATCAAATTACCGATAATCTAAGTGTGTGTACAAAAATCCGGGAAGCAAAACATTGAATAAGTGTTACAATGTAATCAGCTGCTTGATTTGTCACAGCACACCGAGTGTCGCAAGAGTTGACCTGTAAATTTTTTTCACAGTCGCGATTGGCAATACACACCAGCCTACAGACCCCAGACATCAACTGAGCACTCGCTGTCATTTACAAACTAATCGCGACAGGAGAAAAATACTGGCGTAATAAGGAATCCACGCGGCTGGAAACCGTCCATGTATATAAACCCTATAGGTTTCATTGGGCGACAGGGCTTGAGTGTCATTTCATCACAATGTCTGGTAAAAGTCCCACGAAATTAGAAGCGACGTCTCCAAAATGACCTATACAGTGTTGCGGCCCCCGCCCATCGGGGCTTGAAGAAGTACATGGGCTGCATGATTCTTCCACGCAGAGCTGAAACCGACTGCACACGAGTGCTGGTAAACCGCTTAAGAGGATCTAAGCCTGTCAAGGCAAAGTTGTGCGAGTCAGACGGTCCACGCTTATAAACCCTATTTGTTTCACTGGGCGACAGGGCTTACGATGCCTTTTCATCTCAATGTCTGGTAAAAGTCCCACAAAATTGGAAGCAACGTCTCTGAAATGACCTATAAAGTGCTGACGTGGACGTTAAACCTGAAATCAAACAAACCAAACAAACCTAAACAGTGTTGACGGGGACGTTAAACCTCAAGTCAAACAAATGATGCTTCCACGCAGAGCTGAATCCGGCCCGCACACTAGTACTGGTAAACCGCTAAGAGGATCTAAGCCTGTCCAGGAACCGCGGTGCGAGGCGGACCGTCCAAGCTAATAAACCCTATTGGTTTCATTGGGCGACAGGGCTTGAGGTGTCATTTCATCTCAATGTCGGGTAAAAGTCCCACAGAATTGGAAGCAACGTCTCCAAAATGACCTTTACAGTGTTGACGGGGACGTTAAACCTCAAATCAAACAAACAAACAAAACAAAAATTATTTCTGTGATCGGTCAAATGAATATTAGAGCGTTTCCAGGTCACATTTGACGCTCCATGTTTGCAGGATGAAAGCATACACAGTAATCGTGTAATAACGGCAGAAATCTTTAACCTGCACAGGATGGGCCTCCCTGCACGTGTAGGGGATCCGAAGTTAAGGTCCCGATGTGGAGGACGGTGAACTTTGTTGCATTCATCGGGAGCATGTTCGGACAACGCAGTTTTATTACTGCTGCCGGGAATCAAACCGGGGGCCTCTAGCATCACAGGCAAGTGCACTAACCATTGCGCTACCACGCTTGATTCAATGTCGAGTGCCTGCTTGGCCACTTCACGAAAACATGCCTATATAATTTTGACCCCCTGAAACCCCACTTTTATATAGAATAACCGGGGTTTACAGAGGTACATCTTATTTTTCTTATTTCTGCTCTTAATATAGATTGTGGGTACTCGTTAGAACTGCCTCGATTAGGCGATATTATCGAGTATCCACAATCTATATTTTGAGCAGAAATAAGAAAAATTCTATGAGGCGATACGAGCATCCACAATCAATATTTTGAGCAGAAATAAGAAAAATATCACAATTTTTCTCATAAAATTTTCGTGTTTTCGATGGTCAAGTTTACAATGTATTTGTATAGGCGTGTTTTCGTAGTTTACAGGTGAACATTTATTGTTTTTTCTCGTTTCTACTCCAACGCATGGATGTTGTGACTGCTGGTTACACCGAACAGCCTCAAGGTTTTAATGAGTATCCACAGTCTGTTTTGAGCAGAAAACAGATTGTGGGTTGAGCAGAATATGAACAAGAGCTCCGCAAGTGAGGTATTATACGCCCGTAGCAAGCAATTAAACAAAAACAAAAGTTAATGGATGGACATGCAGATGGGCATAACACTGCTAATAAATGGTGGACTTTAACAAAATGCGCTACTTCAAAGTGAGTGTGAAGTGGACGACGGCACCAATGTCAAGGTTACAACAATAGCTCTGCCTGTACCGATCCTCTAGGAGACGTCTGGTCAGGGTCCACACTGCATGTATAGAAAAGTAGGTTTGAAAGTTTGCAAGAAGATGCAGCAGACAACATAAACAGACACCATTTTAAGACGCAGTTTTTCATGGCATCTTAAGGGTTAATGTAAATAATTATTGATCCTCATATATATGGGGGAGGTTGAGTGTGTGAATCTTTTGTACCCTAAGTTACTTACGTCGGCCCCCGCCCATCAGGGCTTGAAGAAATAAATGGGCTGCATGATGCTTCCACGCAGAGCTCAGAAACCGACAGCACAAGAGTACTGGTAAACCGCTCAGAGGATCTAAACCTGCCAGGGTAAAGTGGTGCGAGTTGGTACGTCCATGCTTATAAACCCTATTGGTTTCATTGGACGACAGGGCTTGAGATGTCATATCATCTTAATGTCGGGTAAAAGTCCCACAAAATTGGAAGCAACATCTCAAAAATGACCTATACAGTGTCGAGGGAGACTTTAAACCTCAAATCAAACAAACAACTAGAGAAAGCGACCAGTGGGTCACGTATACCCCCGGCCAGCGCCATTCTCTGATATAGCTTTCAAGCTTGTATGTAATATGAATGAAGATGTCAAGAAGCTATAAGAATCTATAAATGCGCTTGTAAAAGCTAAACTAAACAAAATTTCTAAATGGACCAAGGGAGTGAGGGCATCAAAGTTACTGAAGGAGTGGGGGTATCAATGTTACTGAAGCAGCAGGGTGGGTTATGCATCAAAGAAATCTTTGGACTCGTATGCAACATCGATGCAAGTATGAATTGAATTTGTCTTAGAGTTTAGAACATACAGGCATCTATAAACTTTGTCATAAAACTTTAACCAAATGTAAAATTTCTAAGTCCATGACCTTGAGGTCCAGGTCGCTGTGGGTGGGGGAAGGGACATACATCACAAAATGTTGGTACTGGTACGCTGATGCAAGTATCAACTGAATTTGTCTTAGAGTTTAGAACATAATAGGCATCTATAAACTTTGTCATAAAACTTTAACCTAATGTAAAATTTCAAAGTCTGTGTCATTGACCTCAAGGCCACTGTGTGTGTGTGTGTGTGTGTGGGGGGGGGGGGGGGGGCATGCAGTATGTATCGTCAGTGTAAGTATCAACTAAATCTATCAAAGGGTTCAGAAGATACAATCTCCTAGAAACTTTGACGCAAAACTTTAACCAAATGTAAAATTTCAAAGTCTGTGACCTTGTGGGAGGGGGGGGGGGGGTCATGCATCAATGAAATCTTTAGACCAGTATGTAACTTCAGTGTAAGTATCAACTAAATCTATCAAAGGGTTCAGAAGAAACAATCTCCGGAAGGACGGACGGACATCTCTACGAATGGATACTTAAGTGGCTAGACGTCAGCATATTAGCGGCAAATTCTCTTTAGCGGCAAGCCATCTAGGAGCGAATTTTTGCCACTTAAGTACCAAAATTACGGAATAAACCCCATTTGGACTCACGAATATATACC
Organism: Lucinisca nassula; assembly: GCA_963580285.1. Classification (NCBI taxonomy): domain Eukaryota; kingdom Metazoa; phylum Mollusca; class Bivalvia; order Lucinida; family Lucinidae; genus Lucinisca; species Lucinisca nassula. Next base: position 32,779,301 of record OY757015.1, on the reverse strand, counting down.
TAAGTGTCAAACTGTCCAAATTTTTTGCCCCCTAAATGTCATTTCGTTGGTGCAGATGGACAGACGGACACACGGACTGACAAACGGACGGACGAACGGCAAGACGAAAACTATATATCCCCATAGTATACTTCGTATACCGGGGCGGGGGTATAAAAACTTACTTATATGTAAGTATCAAGAAGATCCGATAAAAACTGATGGGGCTACGTGATGACAAGATAAAAAAAAAACAGGCAAGGGATGTAACTCTATGATAGATTGGCCAAAATTGCCAGTTTTCTCTTATTTTCTTATTTCTGCAAGAAAACTTGTAGGTACTCATTAGAAGCACTTCGAATAGGCACTTCTAATGAGTAACCACATGCGTTTTTGTATAGAAATAAAAAAAAAATAATATATCCATACCCCCTGTCTTCTCAGGGGCTATAATTTGGGGTCTAAATGTGTGACGTCATTTGACACAATGATGACTAAGCATGATTGATCAACAATTATGACACTTTCTTAAATTAATTTTAATTGATCACATAGCAGAAATAAAATTAAGAAACATTTTTTCATTGTTCACATGAAAATATAGGTACCCCGATTGGGTAGATATAGGTACCCCGTGTGGGTACGTACATAATGTCCATAAAGAATGTGTGATACAAAAGGAAGTGGTTGATTTAGCCATGCATTTCTACCAGGGTGGGCTGGATCCGAGACCAGTTAATCAGGATTGCTAATTAGCTAATTGCCACCATCTAACAAGCTAAATGAAGGAAAATATAACAAAACACTAACTCTTGATTGTTTTCTAGCGCTGCCATAATAATGAAATAACTTTACAGATACATCTTTTCAAGTAATGTTTTTGCAGATATTTCAACATCGGAAGTTCCCCTTTCAGGATAGCAGATAAGTAGCGGTAGAAAAAAAAATGAGATTTAATGTTTTTCTATTATATAAGTTTTATCCTTCATATGAGTTATGATGTTGGATTGTGGCAATTAGCAAGTAATCATGTTGGGATCTCCAGCCTATCCTGGTGAAAACAGCTAATTTAACTAATCTTTTACCCGGTCTCTAACCAACCAAGTACCATACAGAAATAGGAATTGTAAATCTTACCGCCGAAAAAAATATTTCAAGGTGAAAAATTTTGAGGTTTTTCTTATTTCTGTTCAAGTTATAGATTTTGCGTACATGTTAGAACCACCTCGTCGAGATGGTTCTAACGAGTACCCATAATCTATATTTTAGAGCAGAAATAAGGAAAATAAATTCTCCCCCTGTAAAACCTAGTTTTACCACATAAAAGTGTAGTTCAAGAGGGTCTGAATTATATAAGCCTACTTTGGTGATAACAATTGGCTTTTAACCCTTATCTTGCTGAATATTCATTTAAGTCACAGCCATTTCTGTCTATCAACCAATCAAATAACTTGATGTAATTTATTGCTACAGATTCATAAACTGAATGTCAAACAGTGTAGATCCTGATCAGATGGCTTCTTCAGAAGCAATCTGATCTGGATCTACATTGTTTGCAAAGATAAGGGTTGTCATGAACAGCAAGATAAGGGTTAAGAAACCCGGTACCTGCCTCTACATACCCCTGTAAAGCCTATATTGTACTGTCTCTTTTAAAGATGTTTGAAAGGCTGGCTCCTAAATCAGTTGAACTTATTAATGTGATAATAAAATCTGTAAGTACTTCTGAATTCCATCAACACGTCGTTGCAAGGCATGATTGCACACACCATTGATACAAGATGCTGACATTTCTTTGTAAATTGTCATCTACACAGACAATAGAATGTGCACTGCACTTGTTAATTGCTTTTAAATAAATGTTGGTGTGCTGATTTTTAGGTCCCCATCAACATGCTAGACGCCATTGGCTCTGCAACAGAGGGTCAGTTGTTTTTTCTTCCGGTACTCGCATTTTTTTTTTGCCCACCTCATTAACAACAGCTTGAAATAAGTGAAATTATGATGAAAGGGCTGGAAAACTAAAACCATAATATATACCTGCCAGGGTTCAACATTAACTTTTTAAACAACTGGACAAGGGGGTCCTGTAGCTCTTGGGATGCACTGGGCCCAAACTAAATTCAACTGGGCTAAAGAAATGATGATAATCATACATTGATCGACTGATTGATCGATTTGAGGTTCAACATCCCCGTCAACACTATATAAGTCATTTTGGAGACACTGCGTCCAATTTTGTGGGGCTTTTACCCGCCATTGAGATGAAATGGCATCTCAAGCTCTGTCCCTGCATGTAACCAATAGGGTTTACTGGCATGGTCGGTCAGACTCGCACTGCTTTGCCTGGGCATGATTAGGTCCTCTAAGCGATTTACCAGTACTCATATGTGTATGGTCGGTTTCAGCCCTGTGTGGAAGCATCATGCAGCCAATCTATATTTTCAAGCCCCATAGGGTGTGGCCATAGGGTGGGGGCCGGTATTTCATACTAAGGTGATACATTAGTTCAACAATGGTCAGATTAATGTCTGTTATTGTAGCAACAAATAAAAACAGGAACCCATTTTTCAGAGGTGGAGTTAAAACGTGGATTTCAATAACTGGTGGCAGATTTTCAACTGGACCATCCAGACCAGCCAGCCACAGACGGTATATACTAGCCCTGACTAGCTTTTCACTAGACAATGTCCATTGGTCCTTGGTTAATGTCGAACCCTGCAAGCTTGTGCACAATAAAACCTATGATAAGTCTTGTGTAGTCAGTGAAGATGCAGATCAGTCTGCGTATCTGCAATGTCAGAGCCTTCACACACATTCCTTCATGATGATAAAGAGTCAGTTCTCTTACCCTCTAGGCCACGAAGGCCTTAATTGTTTATCATGCAGCAAAACATACTTATTTAAGCTGGACTTAATTTGCACTAATCATTAACCTTTTTCCGACTGATCAGGACAACCCCTACTTTTGCAAACAGTGTAGATCCAGATCAGACGGCTTCTGCCATCTGATCAGGGTCTACACTGTCATTCAGTTTTGTGAATTTGCAGGAATAAATGACGTTAAGTTATTTGATTGGCTCAAAGTCAGAAATTGGTCTGGCTAAATTACTGAGTTCATTGTGATAAGGATTAAAAGTCTGCAAATTAAGCAGTCTTTTTATTCAACTGTTATTGAATCAAGACTGTCACTACATGCATGTACATTGCATCCAAGTCTACACCTGCATATTTTTGTTCGTTTGTATTGGAGTTTAAAGGCTAAGTCAACACTATTTAGGTCATTTATGAGCCGGTTAGTTTACATATCCACACTTTTCCTGGGCAGACTTATACATATGTGGTTAACCAGTACAGTGCACATTATTTTGCCAGAAACTGACAACTGCCCTTCTTGGATCCGCGGAAGGGAATGAATGACCATAGAAAAGATTTCATGATTAATCTCTTCAAAAAAATGTTGCCAACCCCGGCAGGTATTGAACCCGTGACCTCCTAATCAAGTCAGACGCGCATCCGACCGAGTTACTGAGGCCGGCCTACACCTGCATATATCCAACGTGTTTGTAATAACCATTACAATCAGACTGTGTGATTGAATTCAAGCAATGCATAATGGTGTACTCCAAATTATGACGTGCCATCCGCGCTATATGTCTGGTTTTGAAAAGAGTTTTTATGTGTTGAAAACACATTTCCGCAGGATTGAGGTTTGGTGAATATGTCGGTGTGAAAATATATTCAATCCCAAGCCGGTCCAAGAATGGTGCAAGAACTTGTTGTGCCCTATTACGATGTATTGGGCAATTGTCAACAATTAAAAAGTCACCGGGCGCCAAGGCATAATCCCCATTGTTTGTAGTTGCGTTAACTGCTTCCCCAACAAACTGAATGTAGGAATCGGTGTCACTAGCACCTTGTAAAATAGTAGCATATGCCACACCATTTGCACTTATTAACAAATTAAGAGTTACGTTCGGGCGTTTCACATATGGGTGAATTTCTATAGCTCTTTCTCCAACAAGGGAATGCCCATACTTTGGGTTATAAACATCTGGAACTGAAAAGCCACTTTCATCAAAAAACTTAATTTTACTGACGTCCAGACGATGAAGTGTATCTATGAATGCTTGTGTATACCGAAGGTTGTCATCCCTGAACCTCTCTTTCGATGGACGCACCAAAATTTTCCTGGACAAACCAAGTTTTTTTGTTAGTACTCTTGAGATTGCTTGAGTCGATACATCCACATTACAGAACTGTAACAATCTGTCCTTAATTTCTCCACATGAAATCGAGGGCGTTTCTCTCACCAAATACTGAACAAATCGTATGTCATCGGGTTGCAGTTTTAATTCCCTGCCACCTGAATGAGGTGCCGGATGATAGGATTTAGTGACACAATATCGAACCCAAATGTTCTTCACTGTTGAATGGTGAATGCCCAGCTCTTTCGAAACAGTGTAATATACACCCTTCGGTGTAAATGTAGTATCTGTATCACCTCCCAAATTTACAATGCTTCTCACCACTAGCTTCCTGAAGTCAACACCCAAAGGGGAACGTTCTGTTCTTTTATTCATTTTCATTTAATATTTTCTTTCCATCTGAAACCAAATACATCCACAACCTCTTTACAATATGATTACAATGGTGCCCAGTGCAAGAAATGCATTGGTTAAACGACTGTTATTTGATGATCTAATGTCACGTGTACATTAATCTGGCTATCTTTAGAATCTCCCCGCCAAGGCAATTGAATAGTTATAACTGTCTCGGACAAATCAGTGTATATTGGGTCTGTGTAACTGTCAATATTGTTTTGGAATAGTCAACAGAAAAACACACAAATTGCTGTCACGAAAATGTCAATGCAGAATGCTTCGGTGATAAAGAACAAGCATAAAACATATTGACCACTAACTCAAGTCCACTACAATATAAATTAAAGGATATTTTGTCAGCTCTCCATAGTAACCTGTGCTGTGGGTATTCATTAGAGCTGCCTGGCTGAGTTGGTTCTACTGAATACCCACAAAACAAGTTTATTTGGTGAAATATGGAAAAATATTCTTTAATTATCACCAAATAGCCATAAAAGTCTGCTGTATTATTTTGTAGGAAACCTAGAAATCAAGTATTATAACATTACGAAAACATGCCTATTCAAATACATCGAAAATTTTACCAACAAAAACTGAAAATTTTCCGATAAAATTTTATGAATTCTGCTCAAAACATAGATTGTGGGAACTCATTGAAGCCGCCTCAACGAGGCGGTCCTAATGACTACCCACAATCTGTTTTGACCAGTAATAAGAACATTAATGCATAACCCTATAAACCCCAGTTAGGGTTTTATAGGGGGCGGGGGTGTGAGGGGGGGGTGAAACTTATATAGGCATGTATTCGTGATGCACCAAAATGCTGTTCACTGTCACGCATTGTTGTCTTCATGCTCTACATCATCAGGAGGCGGTGGGGGTGGGCTCGAAACTGCTCTTGATATGAAACCTCCTGAAGTACATCCTGGGACTGGAAAGTAACCTCCAAATCCATGGGCATAATAAGGTGGTGTAAACCAGTTCAACTGGTTGTAATTAGCTTGAACAGGTGGGAAATCAGCATTAGCCTGGTTGACAGCAGGTGAAGAGTCAGAATTGGTTTGACTTTCAGAGCTTGTTGGCCAGTTTACTCCCCTGTTCTCTAATTCTTTTATAACACTGTTCTTTGGCAGTTTAGCTTGAAAATTATCTTCATGTGATTTAATAATTGTTTGCCAAATCTCACTTTCACTTTCAACATCGTCCGGCATCTTATTGCTGTAGTACTTTTTCAAGATATACGAGTCTGCCAAAATGATTCCCTCCTTTGGCTTATTATTGGCAGTCAAGTATTTACCAAGGTTGGTTCTAATCAATACATCATGAATACGTGCTTCAAAAGATTTTGATAGGTCTTTTGAGACCGTTTCCTTCACTGAAAGCTCTGACCTCAAGGCTTTCAGTTCAACTTCTGCCTTCTGCTTTCTTTTCCCTAGTTCTTGGAGCTCCTTTTTTCAGCTGGATGTTTATCAAGTTGGCCACACACTGCAGCAGACTCGCAGTTCGGCATTGGACATCTGAAAAACAATCATTACCGGTACACATTCATTATGCTTTCAAACAGGAAGATGTAATTTAATTGCTTTAACAATTAATTTTTTCTGCTATTGTAGGTACTTGTTAGAACCACCGCCATTAAATTTCAATTGAAAGAGTTGTGGGTACTTGTTACAATCAGAAAATAGAGCTGTCAGTGAAACTGACTAGGGCCCCGGCAGCGCTATCAGAGGAGTAGGAAAATTTGTGGACGGACAGACGGACGGACAGAGTGATTACTATAGGGCACCCACACTTTCAGTGCGGGGCCCTAATAATAACAAAGTTATTAATTGGACACAGGAAAGACCCTTTTTTGACCTTTAACCTCTAAGTATGACCTTGACCTTTGAGGTACGGACCTGAGTCTTGCGCGCAACACTCCATCACATTATGGTTAACATTTCTGCCAAGTAATATTTAAATCCATCCAGGAATAAGAAAGTTATGGAGGATAAAAAAAAATTGTGGACGGACAGACGGACAGACAGACCTTTAACCTCTAAGTATGACCTTGACCTTTGAGGTACGGACCTGAGTCTTGCGCGCAACACTCCATCACATTATGGTTAACATTTCTGACAAGTAATATTTAAATCCATCCAGGAATAAGAAAGTTATGGAGGATAAAAAAATTTGTGGACGGACAGACGGACAGACAGACAGACAGACGGACGGACAGAGTGATTACTATAGGGCACACTATAGGGCACCCACACTTTCAGTGCGGGGCCCTAATAAGAAATATACAATGTTGCTAAATTCTACTTATAACTTTCCTGTATATGAATTGAGATATTGTTTGTTTGTATTGGAATTTAACGACCAAGTTAACACTATTAAGTATTTTAGGTCATTTTTGAGCCGATCAGTTTTCCTATCCACACTTTTCCTGATAAGTGGTTAACCAGCACAGTGCAAGTTCTGTCGCCAGAAACTCACAACTGCCCTTCTTGAATCAGTGGAAGGGAGAGAATGACCGTAGCAAAGTTTTCATGATCCATCTCTACGAAAAAATGTTGCCGACACCGGCAGGTATCTAACCCGCATCCTCCTGATCACCAATCAGACGCACATCCCACTGAGCTACCGAGGCCGGCTGAATTGAGATATTGAAGGTTCAATAACTTCATTAGTATCATAGAGACATGATTGTTCAATCTCGTAATAAGTATAAGGAATTCCCTATATTACAAATGTGTTTTTAGAGTTTTACCTCTCACCAACAGCTAAGGTCATATGGAGATGAGCCAGGGAGGTTGAGGGGGGGGGGGGGTCTCACCAACAGCAAAGGTCAATGTGGAGATGAGGGGTTTATTCTGAATTTTGACATTGTTTGGGGTTAAAAATGTAGATGTATTTGGGTACATGCCCATTTAGCACATATTTTCTTTTGATTGGGAGGGGTGGGGGGGGGGGGGGGGGGGCACTCTAAAACTGACCGTTACAGTGACGGGGATGTTAAACTTCAAATCAAACGGATCAAATTTAACTGACTATTCTTATGGGACAATCCAGAATCTTTGGTATTTTTTGGGGGAGCTAGAGACTGTTTTAATAATGTTTTTTTCCTTGCTGCACAACAGTTCAATGGCTTTATGGTAATTACAGAGCATGGCCCCACCAACCGGGGCTTGTGAAGAAATAGATTGGCTGCATGATGCTTCCACGCAGAGCTGAAAAAGACACGCACACGAGTACTGGTAAACCGCTTAGAGCATCTAAGCCTGCCCAGGCAAGCGGTGCGAGTCCGCCCATCCATGCTTATAAACCCTATTGGTTTCATTGGGCGACAGGGCTTGGGATGTCATTTCATCTCAATGTCGGGTGAAAGTCCCACAAAACTGGAAGCAAAGTCTCATAAATGACCTTTACAGTGTTGACGGGGACGTAACCTCAAACCAAACAAAATTCTCTGGTCACATGCATGGGAGACACTAATGTCAGGTGGTTTTCTCCAGGTACTCTGGTTTTTGCCAACCTCTGATAAATGATAAGCTTCGTACAAGTGAAACCTTGAAAGGGCCCTAAACCAAAAACCAGAATTAACTCTTATCATGCTGTTCACAACAACCCCTTTTCTTTGGAAACAGTGTAGATTCAGATCAGATGGCTTCTGATCAGGATCTACACTGTTGACATTCTGTTTATGAATCTGTAGGAATAAATTACATCAAGTAATCTGATTGGTTCAAAGTCAGAAATGGTAGTGACTAAACTGAATATTCAGCAGGATAAGGGTTAAAAAATAATAATAAAAAGAATGTGAAGCACTTATGTGCATAGATTAAAATTTTAAATGTTAGGGCAAGCATGCAGGGTAGTGTAATCATAAATTACATGTCTTCAAAAACATTTATGTTAGCATTAAAAATAAACATTGAGTAAATTAAAGAGCATATTTTTGCCATTAATAAATGGCTTTATTTCTTAAAATGTGTATGTTCGTAAATATAATTTCTTGCGAAAAGTTTTGAAAGATCATGATGCATCATGAACTTTCAAAACATTTTTTTTTAATCTTCACCATTAAGAACATTACAGTCGCTTTCATAATGGTGAAGATTCTAAAAAACAGACAGTAACCTTACATGTAACATACATGTAGAAACAGCATTTCAGTCTTGACAGAGAAACTTTGTAGCTTCTGTTCAATGAGGACGGCCCCCGCCCATTGGGGCTTGAAGAAATAGATGGGCTGCACGATGCTTCCATGCAGAGCTGAAACCAACTGCACATGAGTACTGGTCAACCGCTAAAAGGATCTCAGCCTGCCCAGGCAAAGCGGTGCGAGTCGGACCTTCCATACTTATAAACACCTGAGATGTCATTTCATCCCAATAGTGGGTAAAAGTCCCACGAAATTGGAAGCAACATCTCAAGATTGATCTATAAAGTGTTGACAGGGACATTAAACCTGAAATGAAAAAAAAACAAAACTGTTCATTGAGGATAAAATTTAGTTTAAACTACAACCTGGAACAAATGATTGCATTACGATAACACACCCATGCAACATACTGCACTTTTTTTACAAATCTGTGATATTTTTTCTTATTTAACTGCAAACATAGGTTATGGGTCCTTGTTAGAACTTAGAACTGCCTCATTGATGCGGTTCTAACGAGTACCTACAGCCTTTGTATAGGCGCAGAAACAAAAACAATGTATACCCCATAAACCCCAGTTTTCTTTTTATAAAGTGGGGTATAGGGGGCTGTTCATGTCATGGACTTGTTCACATGATGGGATATTTTTTTTTTTGGGGGGGCGGGGGGAATTGACAATCTTATTTCTCCAGAAGAATGTATGCTGTGGAAACTTGTTAAAAGGCCTCATTGAGCTGGTTCCAACAAGCATCCACAACATGCCCTATCACAATGTTGCATAATTAGCATGTTGTGTTAAGCTGTCCTGACAAGACAGTTGATATGGGTATCCACAACAAGCTTTATATGTTGTGGGTATTCACATGTAATTATTACGAACACATATTGAAAATTTTATCAACAAAAACTGAAAATTTTGAAAAAGAAAAGAAATAAAACATCATATGCTCAAAGCATAGATTATGGGTACAACTGTTATCTAACAAGTGCTCAAGATTTATATTTTACGAGCAGAAATAAGAAAAAATGATGTTTACCCCTGTAAACTCCAGCTTAATTAATAATGCTTATAAATGGGTGTTTTCGTGATGTCTAAAACTAGGCCTAAATTGAACAAAAGTAAAATAGCTGTGTTTCCGTTAACCCAACCGACCCTGCTTCAGACCCCTGGACTCAAATATTTTTGTCAATAAAAGAACAAAATAAAAATGAACACTGACACTACCATCAATTTCCGACCCTATTCAGTGTCGTCTTTGCATTTTCCCATAGTAATTTCGCATTTTAAGTAATTTTTGTTGTTTTTGGCATTTAGTACCTTCCAAAATACAGAGCTGACTTTTTTGAGCATCCAAAGTGAATTATGATATACATGCAGTGCAAGTCTCAACATGACAATTTTATTAACAAAAAAAGATGTACAAAAACACATAAAAATACAGGCCCGGCCCTGCTTTTTATACGAGAAAAAATAAAATAATAAAAAAAGTTTCTCGTACCTACCAACCAAATTTTGTTCAGCAATTGTTAGCAGACACACAGCTATTTTTTTATGCCTTACTGAGAAAATTGCTAAATGCACCCTTTATTTGTTCTTCTGCAATTTAACTGTCGCGATCTGTATTGCTGTAAATTGTCCTCATTTAAGAATCTACAAATCAATCTGCCCTCTCATGCTGAAGCTATTTTTAAACGTGACATATGCCACGGATCACTTGAATTTTCAATCTTCTGTAAGATTTACTTCATATTAACTAAATGAGGAGTCTTCAATTTTAACCCACTTTGTACCAGAAACCCCCAAAATGGGAAATTGGCTAACAGTTGTGGCCCAGACTGAGGCATCTGATCTGGGCCTACATTGTTTGCAAAAAGTTCAGCTATTGTCCCAATAGATTTTGAATCCGTCACCCAAAAATTTTGAAATGGACACCAGATATTTATTAGGAGGAAAATTCCATTTCATACAAAAAGGGTTAAACAGGCAGCCTTGGTAGCTCAGTCTGATGCACTTCTGACTGGTGATCAGGAGGACATAGGTTCGATACCTGCCATGGGATAGCTAACATTTTTTCATGGAGGTTGTCAACTGATCATGAAACCTTATCTAAGGTCATTCAGCTCCCAGTACTTTCCTTTGATGTTGGCAGTACTAATAAATTTTGATAAATGTATTGTTATCATGTACTGATATCATGTACTCTCATCATTTAGTTTTCAATGGACCAATCAGCTGAGCTACAATTAAAATGAGAAGGGGCTTCTAGCTCGACATGACAACATTAACATTGTGGGTATTCCTTAAAATAGCCTCTTCAGGGTTACCTGAATAAGTACCCACATTTAAAATAGCTTTTACTTAATGGCAAACAGTGCAGCCCCTGATCAGTCTGCTCCTTCTGATCTTAAAATCGGAAGGGGTTTCTAGCTCTGCATGACAAAATTAACATTGTGGGTATTCATTCAAATTGCCTCGCCGAGGTTATCTGAATGAGTACCCACATTTAAAATAGCTTTTACCGAATCAGTGCAGACCCTGATCAGACTGCTCCTTCTGATTAAGTTTCTCCAAATTCTCCATAAAATCAAATTGTAGGTACTCGCTAGAACCGCCTCATCTAGGCAGGTCCAACGAGTACCCACAACATGTTTTGTGGGATGAGGCACTCCAAATGAAGGTCAGGTGGTTTTTCTCCGGGTACTCCGGTTTTCGCCCACCTCTGATTAACGATCGGCTCGATATGAGTGAAATAATCTTGAAAGGGCCGTAAAACCCAAACCAAAAAAAAAAAAAAAAAAAAAAAAAAAAAAGTTCAAATGAGTACCCACAACATACCTTTTTATGGAGAAAAAATATCCCTATCACAAAATACACTCCCATTTACTGGTGGCAAACATTTTATGAAACATTTGCATGCAAAAAACACACATCTGAGTTCAAAAGTCCTTTCACTTGAAGGTTCAGCATTAAAATACCCCAGTGATACACATGTAAACATCAGGTTAAAAAGCATGATCAAATAAACCTGTGGTCAGTTGGATTTAGACCAATCAAATCCAATTGAATATTAATGAAGCAGAGAAACTGACAGTGTCCTTTCAGACAGGACAATCCATTTTCCAGACGGGGTAAATCAGGTCAAATAAAAGAAATTGAAATTAACAGTAAATAAAATAAATATGTTTTATCTATTACCTTTAAGTGGAATTTACAATAAGCTGTGGATTAAAACAGATATATCCAACTGTTTTTGAGAAATATTGGTAAATATTTGTACTGATGTCAACAGATAATTAGACTCGCCCTGGCGGGCTCGTCAAAATATCCAGTACAGATATAAATCAGTACAAATATTTACCAATATTTTCACAAAAACAATGGATATATCTATTACTTCTGCTGATTCAAGGGGTGGGGGGCAGTTGTCGGAGTTTCTGGTGAAAGAATATGCACTATACATGTACTTGTTTACCACTTGCATATTTAAGCCTGTCCAGGAAAAGTGTGGGTAGGTAAACGGACCGGCTAAATATGACCTAAATAGTGTCGACTTGTCCGTTTAACTCCAAAACAAATTCAAACAAATGATCACTATTTCTTACATGCTTTTCAATGAAATATATAGAGCATACGGTATTTACTTTTTTGAGATGAACACTAAAAATATTTCATCGAGTATGTTGAAAATTCTGATGTTTTGAACACACAAAATGAAATATTTTTGTGTGTTCGAAAAAAGTAAATTTTCTTTTTCTTTTATAATATTTTAGGACACTTAATGTAATTGATCAATTGGGTCTTACATACGTCACAATTTTTGACTTGGCTATGACATCACAACTGTCAGTTTCAAACGTAAACAGATCGCCATTTTGAATACAGCATTTTTACAGTACTTTTCAAGGTATTTTATAGAATTATTTTATAGGTAACACACTATGAAAATATCTAGATATGTATTGATTTCACTGCTATTTATAAATTAAAAAGATTTCTCTGTGAAATCGAAAACGATATCACTGTTTCAAACAGTGACTGTTTTTGTTTGATTTGAGGTTTAACGTCCCTGCAATACTGCCTAGGTCATTTTGGAGACACTGCTTCCAATTTTGTTGGACTTTTACCAGACACTGAGATCAAATTACATCTCAAGCCCTGCTGCCCAATGAACCAATAGGGTTTAATAACAGGGACGGGCCGACTCGCACCGCTTTGCCTTGGCAGGCTTAGATCCTCTCAGCGGTTTACCAGTAGTCGTGTGCGGGTCGGTTTCAGCTCTGCATGGAAGCATCATGCAGCCTATCTTTTGCCTCAAGCACTGTTTGGGACTACATTTTTCTCGAAATCTAATTCTGTGTTCATTTTATCATTGTCAGATGATTGAAAATTAATGAACTGTATTAGAATTGACGCTTAGCCCGTTCACACGTCACGAGGACGTAAATGACGTCATTTTGACGCTGACATCACGTATTTTGTAGTGTGACGTTAGATCTGTCCGCACTTTCTTTGGGAAACTAATCTCTCTATTACTGTATTTCAGTAACCATTCATAGAAATGCCATCCCAGGCTATTTCTTAATCTACACCCATATAATACCCAGTAAATACGTTGGACACAACTAAATTGACGCGAAACGACCAGGAACAAAGTTATTTTTCTCTGAGGGCGAAGCGATTATTGAAGCAATTGTAAGAAACAGAAAATTTGATTTTTTTAGTGTAAGATCAAATTTTATTTCACTCATGAACACCAAAACTGGTATTTTCACTCGTGGCTTTGCCACTCATGAAAATACTAATTTTGTGTTCATTCGATGAAATAAAATTCGATCTAACACTGAAAAAATCAAATAATACTGACAGAATAAATTGGATAATTAACTAGAGCTGTCAGTGAAACTGACTAGGGCCCCGGCAGCGCTATCAGAGGAGTAGGAAAATGTTGATGTTAAAAAAGACGTTTTTTTTTTTCCTTTCACCTCTAAGTATGACCTTGACCTTTGAGGTACGGACCTGGGTCTTGCGCGTGACACACTGTCACATTATGGTTAATATTTCTGCTAAGTAATATTTAAATCCATCCAGGTATAAGAAAGTTATAGATTGGACACAATGAAAAAGACGCTTTTTTGACCTTTTATCTCTAAGTATGACCTTGACCTTTGAGGTACGGCTGTGGGTCTTGCGTGTGACACTTCGTCACATTATGGTTAACATTTCTGCCAAGTAATATTTAAATCCATCCAGGAATAATAACAAAGTTATTAATTGGACACAGGAAAGACCCTTTTTTGACCTTTAACCTCTAAGTATGACCTTGACCTTTGAGGTACGGACCTGAGTCTTGCGCGCAACACTCCATCACATTATGGTTAACATTTCTGCCAAGTAATATTTAAATCCATCCAGGAATAAGAAAGTTATGGAGGATAAAAAAATTTGTGGACGGACAGACGGACAGACAGACAGACAGACAGACGGACGGACAGAATGATGCCAAGTAATATTTAAATCCATCCAGGAATAATAAAAAGTTATGGAGGATAAAAAAATTTGTGGACGGACAGACGGACAGACGGACGGACAGACAGACAGACGGACGGACAGAGTGATTACTATAGGGCACCCACACTTTCAGTGCGGGGCCCTAATTAATCCATGGATAAAATCCACAAAAAAATGATTAATATCACAAATGATTTGCTCAGGTAATCAATTATTTGATTGAAAAGTATAATTTACTACCCAATGTTGTGGCTAAAAGAGCTGGATGCGTGGCAAACAGTACAGACCCTGGTGAGACAGTGTGATGCGATGTCTCATCTGGGTCTACACCAATTTTCAGGCCTGTCCGAATACATACGAACATGTGGTAAGAGTTATGCTCAGACAGAAAGCCAAAAAGGTAAAATTATGACAAAATTTGCAGTGATCGGTTATATAAATGTTTGTTACCCAGCTAGGTCCAATAAGGTGAATGATTAAACACAAGATACCTAGGCTCCTCTTCAAATAGATCTACCCAATTTTATGTTACAGTGGCACTCCAAAGCTTTTCTATGCTTCTGACGAAAAAAAGGGACAGTGATAAAGAGCCATTTTTCTTTTATAAATTCTGAAAATTTACATGTGCACCTAGAAATGAGACAATAAGCCATGAATATAATCCTCCTCTTTAACTGAACGGGGGTGTTGGAGGTTATCTTGGTTGAAGTCACTGCTGTCCTTGCCGCAGGTTAAGGGTAGAGGGGTAATGTTGTTATTTCTTCTGCCCCCCGCCCATCGGGGCTTGAAGAAAAAAAATGGCCTGCATGATGCTTCCACGCAGAGCTGAATCTGACCCGCTCATGAGTACTGGTAATTAAACAGCTTAGAGGATCTAAGCCTGCCAAGGCAAAGCTGTGCGGGTCGGCCCGTCCATGCTTATAAACCCCTTTTGGTTTCATTGGGCGACAGGGCTTGAGATGTCATTGCATCTCAATGTTGGATAAAAGTCCCACAAAATTGGAAGCAACGTCTCCGAAATGACCTTTACGGTGTTGACGGGGACGTTAAACCTCAAATCAACCAAAATAAACAAATCTGTTTCTACACTTCCATTCAATCCCTCAGTTTCATTCTCATGCCATCTCTCTCCTCTCTCTTTTTCTTTCTTTTTTTTTTTCTCCTATTACTACTACTCGCTCACATCTGAGCATTACAAGCAGGATTTCCTGGGTGGTAAGTTGGTAACCAGTAGTTTTTTTAAGCAATGTGGATGAAGTGCCTTGCTCAAGGGCACAACACTTTGGTCAGTGTGAGGCTCGAACCCGCAACCTCTCGATCACTAATCCGATGCACTACCACTGCACCAAAGCGCTCTACCAAAGCTCTTATCCCTTTCTCTGGGAGATGAGACAAAATGACCCACGGGTTGACGTGTCGTGAACCCAAAACAATCGCATTCTATAGCTGGACAGTGAAGACATGTCACTGTAAACCAAGATCATGCAGGCTGGTCACACATAATTAAGAGCCTATCAGTGATATGGACATTCAAGTCTTTTCTGTTGGGCCTGACCTGTGGCAATTATGTTTCAGAGAGAGAGAGAGAGAGAGAGAGAGAGAGAGAGAGAGAGAGAGAGAGAGAGAGAGAGAGAGAGAAATTACCTGTTTCTTGTATGGCCCATTCTTAAGTGGCATTTTGTACACACATTCTTACTGGTGTCCTGGAATACATTTGGGTTGAATTCGCGCGACATTTTCTCAAACTGTTTTGTTAAAAGCGAAGTCTCTTTTTCCTTTTCAGAAATCTCTCGTCTTTTAAGGTCCATTTCCAGTTCCAAAGGACTTTTGTATGTTACTTGATATTCGTCTGGATCGAAATTCAGGGCTCTGCTTGAGAGGCCCTAAGGTTTCCCAGTCTCCTTCCTTTTCATAATCGCGGGCGATGCTCCTTCCAAGACTTTAATGTTTATTTTTGGAATGTCAGACTGAAAGGTAAACGTCGAGAGCCTCAGAAACCTATGGTAATTTTTTGCCGTCATGTCGATGTATGTTTTTTCTTCGTCTTGAAAACAGACTCTCAAAGTATCCAATCGATTTAGTTGTGGAATTTCGTCTTTCAAGAAAGACATGAACGCTTCGAAGTCCATCCCGTGGAGGGCATTAAAAGTTGTATCCACAAGCCCGCACCTCTCACTGCCGTGATACTGATAGTGCACTTTGATATCCAGTGCATCATTTCTCATATCCTTGGATAATGACATGGTCTCAAATAAAATTATACGTAGATCTACTGCAAAAGTCCGAATATTTACTTTACTGTCCGAATATTCACTGCGACATGCCGCGAAACCAGAAAGCTTGCGCGCGCTGCCATCAACGAAATGTCAGCTGTCTGAAAGTGTCGGCCAATGAACAACGCTTTGCCGTCATCAGGTAAGCGCTCTGCACCGAATATGACTTGCGCAGACAATGACGGACAGCGGTATTGGGGCGCTATTGGCCCACGCTCAATAACGGTCAAAGACGGTTGTCAATCATCTCAAATACCAGTTCAGAAGCACGTGATGGAAAGGTCAACACGCTGCTACAAAGCTTTCGGCACGTATTTGATATTCGTCTCAAACAACATCAAACGTGCGTCTAGGAGAAGGCCTATTGCTAACTTGCCGTTTGCGTTGTTGTAAACCCCAACGCAAACAAACAAATCTACCTTAGGGTAGTATAGGTAAGGTAGGATAAAGTAGGCTAGTTAAGGTAGTGCTAATATTGAGGTTAGGGTACACTACCCTATCCTAACAGGTAGTCTTTCTCCTAGCTAGGGTACCCTTCCATTACCGAGCCTACACTATGGCACCACAGAGTAGGGTAGTCCCTACCCTTGTGTGGGATAGGGTATGCTAAGGGGTAGGCATTGTGGTTTGGGATAGGGATAGTCATCCTCCAAGCTAGGCTAGTGGTAGGATACCCTTCCATAGCCTAGCCTGCCCAGTGGTACTCTAGTGTAGAGTAGTCCATAGGTTAGGGTGGGGTACGATAAGGTAGATTACCCTACCTATATCCTCACCAGTAGGGTGAACATACTCCACCTTACCCTTCAGTAGGGTAGGACCTGCTCTACCAAATCTTACAGTTGCATACCTACCCTTACCTGGCTAACTAGGCTAGGGTACCTTACACCCTATCCTAATCAGTAAGGTGACCATACCCTACCCTTTTCAACACCATCCTGCCCACAAGGTAAGGCAGGCTAGCCGACCCTTAGTCTATCCTAACTGATAGGGTATTGTAGGGGTGACCCTTCCATAGATGGACCCTACCTCACCATACCCTAACCATGGTAGGGCCATTTTAACACCAACACTAACATGCCCCAGGTACCATAGTGTAGGCTAGGCTAAGGAAGGGTAGCCTTCCACTACTCTAACGCAAAGAATGACTATACCTACTCTATCAAACACGACCTTGCTTAGAGTAGGGTAGGGTCACTTAACCCTAGCTTAGTCTAGCTTACCATATTCTTCCTTAACATATCCTACCCTAGAGTAGGGCCTCCCAAACTGGTTAGCGATTGCAACCTACACTAATAAGTAGGCAGACTGTATCCAACCCTAGGGTAGGGTAGGCTTAGCCTATTCCCGCCCTACCTAGGAAAGCATAGGGCAAGCCAATAGGGTAAGGAAGAGTACCCTACCATTGCCTTAACCAGTTTGGTAGGCCCTATCTTAGGGTAGGATAGTTTAAGGTGGGATATGGTAGGTAAGGCTGTCCTAGCCAGGCCAGGCTAGCCTGATAAAAAAGGGTGGTCTTAGAGTTGGAACATTCACCCTCCGGGTAGGATACCCTTCCCCATCCTAGCCTACACTATGGTACCGTATGTTATTGGAAGATTGGCCCTTACCTAATTAGGGGTAGGGTAAGGTTGGGTAGCGTAGGGTTACTAGGGCATGATAGGTTAATGATAACCTCGCTAGCCTACCCTTCCTGGTGGGCAGATGTTGAAAAAGGTAGGGTATATTCATAGATGGAGGTAGGGTAGGGTAGGATAGGCTAAGGGTAGGCTGGTCTTATACCCTAGTCAAAATAATTATGCCGATATTCTCCTCAGTCATAAGACCTCAAGCAAACAATTATAATAAATACTCACTCGTGGGCCATTTTTATTCGGCAGCGCTCTGTGAAGTTGACGACAGAAAATATAGCATGTGTCAATGTGACATCACTTACTGGGCTGGGTTTGGCGACATATTATCTCGCAACCATGACGTAGCAAAGTAACAAGACACACACACACAAAAAAAAACCGCTGCCATGTTGATTGTTTGTTTGATCATTAAATATCAAAGTTATGATTATGGTAAGAATCTAGATTCACATCTTTATTTTTGTTATAAAATTAATGGGAGAGAGCAATGGAGAGTAGCTGGTAGGCAGGATGGTGTTAAAAAGGATAGGGTATGGTCACCCTACTGGTTAGTATAGGATGTAGGGTAACCTAGCCTAGACAACCTAGCTTACCTTATGCCAGGTAAGGGTAGGTAACTCAAAAGGGGAAGGGTAAAGTGGGGTGGGGTATGGCCACCCTACTGGTGAGGGTAGAGGACACTCAACAAACCAGTAAGGTATGGCAAAGTAGGTATGGTAGTCTCTACCTTAGGGTAGGATAGGTAAGGTAGGATATAGTAGGATAGTTTAAACTTTAGGCACTGCTAGGTTAGGGTTAAGTGGGGCTCTCCTCCCATAACTTACCACAGTAGCCAGAGTGGTGTGGGATACTGTAGGTACATTCTCTTTCTTGGTTAGGCTAGTTGTAGGCTACGCTTCCTCACCAAGCTTACACTATGGTAGGTAGGGTAGTCCCTACCCTTGGGTGGGGTAGGCTAGGCTAAGTTGTAAGCAGTGTGGTGTGGAATAGGATAGGTAAAGTAATGTCATTCTCCTACTTATGGTAGTGGGGGGAGGGGTACCCTTCCATAGCCTAGAATGCCCTGTGTACCGTATGGTAGGTCCAACTTTAGAGTAGGGTATGGTAAGGTAGGCTAAGGTTAGGCTAGCTTACCCAGCCTTAGGTAGACAGGTTGGTATTAAATATGGTAGAATATGGTCACCCAATATTATTCTGAATGATCCATTTTGTGTGATTGTATTGCTTTAACTTATGGTCTATGCCCATGGGCGTAGACAATATAGACGTTGGGTTTATGACGCAAGTACAACCATTCGTAACCCACAATGCAGTTTGACCTTTAACCAGTATAAGCTTTCACAAGAAGGAGAAAGCTGCCCATAACAAGTATAAGCTTTCATACAGAAAGATGCTCCTGTCACAGAATTGCTATCACATTTGTGCAAACCCATATTTGCTGTCATATTTGTACAGGCTAATACAAAATATACATCTACAAACTCTCGACCACGATGGACTACTGCCTATCCTATAATCTCCTCAGGAGCTTCAGCTCTGGCGATCTAAAAAACTTGCCTCATCGTTAGCAAAACTTTTGGGTTAATCTTCAAATAGTCTTCTATAAAGTGTAGGAAAGTTGTTTACTTAACTTCCCCAACTGTTTTTGTTACAAGCATATTGATCGAAGTTGCACATGTGCCTTTTGAAAGATAAATAAGAACTTTTTGACAAAATTACAGCATTTGCAACTTTGACATTATTAAATCTTCAATCGGCAGGATCCTGGGTGCAGACTGGCAATTTAAATGTATGCAGAGACGGTTATTTGCAAAAAAAAACACATTTCTGGGATTTTTTTTGTCGGCTCCTCCTCCCCTTTTGACTGGGATATAACTCTAGACATTCACATTTAATATGTGCTAAGCGTAGACCTAGCTTTTTGTAAAAACTATACTTGTTATATGCATAGTTATTTTATATATATAACAGAATTGTTAAAGCTACATAGTAATGACAGCCAGGATTTACAGTCCATGTTATTAGGCCAGTCTTCTGCGAGCCTATGTATTAAGTTTCAACATGTTTCTGTAAAAATTCCATGGTTCTGAAGGCTTTACTGGTGCATCCCTATGCTTCTGAATTGGTGCAAAACTATTGTATCTACATTATTTACACAATATTTACATCACAATCTTAACATTTTAAGTGCAAAACTATTGTAACTGCAGATACAATAGTTTTGCACCAAAAATCTGTATACACAAGTTAGGTTTTTGCATGCAGAACTATTGTAACTGAACGAAAGGTCAAGGTCTCCTTTATTAAGCGAAAGATTTGTATAAAACTCCCTTGGTTCAAATAAACACCTTTTAACCTTCAAAATATGTAAAGATGTAAAGTATTGCCATAAAATCAAGAAAATAGGAATTTTTTTTTGTTTCTCCTAAAAAATCTTGAAAATGCAGATACAATAGTTTTGCGCTAAGCCCTCGAACCCAGAGTCACCATTTTAGCAATTTATGTTGGGCCTACGTCCCAGATGCTATTTATCAAGTTTCGTGGAAATCTGCGCAGTGGTTCTGGAGGTTTTTACCATATATGGCGTGGCGGCCATTTTGGTCATATGACCTGGACCCCATGAGCAAATTTTTGTTTCCCCCATCCCATAGAGGCTCCATATGAAATTTGACTTCAATCGGCCCAACGGTTTCTGAGGAGAAGCAGTTCGAAAATTTTCACATTTTTCGCCTCGGCGAGGCTATACTAAATGGAATGTAATATTTCACAAGTTCATTGGTTAGATCTCATTGATATCTATCAGTATGCCAAAAATTGTTTAAATATTCCAAGCGGTTAAGTCACTATCATCAATTTTCACAAACGGGTTACGGACGGACAGACAGAATGACAGAATGACACGGTGATTTTAGGGCACTCTTAGAAAATCAACCAACTACAGTCGGTCGCTTTTTCTGCGGGTCGTGCAATAAGAATAATATTACACGTTTTCATCATAAAAATTTCGTTTTTGCGGCGGTAGTGTTTACAATGCATTTGTATAGGCGTGTTTTCGTAACGAACCAACATATCTGTTTGTATTCCATTGACTGGTGCCGGTACAACATGTACTCTCTGTTGGTTTCGGTTCAAAGAATTGCCTTTTATAGAACATAATTAACGTCTCCACAGCCGGTGTTAAGGGATGTGTGGCGGCCGTTAAAAGTCTCTCAGTCCTTGTTCTAAGTGTGGTTAAAATTTTCGATTCGTTTGGGACCACTGGTTCCAATGCAGAATTTTGAACATATCTGAGGGTCACTGATGATGCCTAATTGACCGAAACTAGCCGGTCTGGCACAGAAACAACTTGTATATCTACAGTTTTCAGTCATGTTATGTAGTCTTTGTCCTTTTATAGAACATATTTACTTTGTCAGATAAGATATCTGGTGACATTTCTGTCTTTCCTCGCCTATTGCCCTTCTTTTAAACGTTAAGATTAAATAGCGTCTTTTAAGCTTTACTTGGTTTAAACATTATGTTTTGATTTGTCAAACATTTACAAGTTCATACATAGACAGAATACAATAGTACATGCATACAGGATTTGAAAACAAGCATTCATGCTTTTTTAATCATCTCCAGAAAGCTTTATTTAAATAACCGATTAACTGAAACTGTTTTGGGGTACAAATGATTCCCCACTCTTATTAGTAGTTTAAAAAAGCTTTACCCCACCCACTGATTCAAGAAAGAATTTCGCGTGTTTGTTGTGAATGGATGTACAGTGGTTAACCTTTGTCAACAAACAATGTGGTTAGGTAGACTAGCCAGCAGGCACATGACGTAAAAGTGAGGTCACATCAACATTGGTACAGCGTTATGGCGTTTATACAACGTCATAACGTTGCAACGACGTTGATTTGACGTTGTCCTAGCGACATGTGCATGCTGGGTAACTGCCCCAGCAGTGATAATACCGTTGTGCTTATGACTGGGCTGTAAAATAACAACAAATACATCATCATCATCATCAACAACAACAACATGATCCCTCTTCAGACAGAAAAAAGTGTATTGAATAGCCTATGGAATATACTGGATGAAAATCTAATAAATATATATACTAAACCAACAAACAAACAAACAAAAAAAATAATGAATAAATAAATTTACTGGGATATACCATGTGACAGGCTGCTGATGTAATACACTGCTTCACGGATTTCTGATAGAAAAACGAGTTTGGGTTTCCATCCTCGATATTCACCGGGACTTATGTGCACGTGCATGATGCTTCCGCCTAGAGCTGAAACCGACTGCACATGAGTACTGGTAAACCGCTTAGAGGTCTATCCCTGCCCAGGCAAAGTGGTGCGAGTAGGACCGTCCCTACATACTTTTCGGGTTGTTTATGCGCAGGGTTCGAGGAGTCATTTCAATTCAGTGTCGGGTAAAAGTCCAACGGGGATATAAAACGTCATTTCAAACACGCAAACAAACATCTGACAGGACCTCAGATGGTCGCGGGTTCAATACCTTCCGGGTCGGCAGCCCACCTGATATACATTGCCAATACTAAGCTGTACCGACGTCGACGAAAATTCATGTCCGCTTGGACTATTCTTGTGGTCGATTATTAAATCATTTCATCATTCCCTTCCACTGAATTAACATGTTCAGAAAGGTCAGTTGTCCGTTTCTGTCGAAATAAATGTGCACTGTTCTGGTTAACCATTTTGCATAAACCTGGCTGCGAGGTTTTAAAACATTTTCATGCTCATTTCAGCTAACATGAAAGTTGTTATGCTTACAACAATTAAAATACAAACAAATACGTCAATTTCCTGCTCTAATCAGCACAGAATGTCATTTATCCTACTCAGCTGAGTAGAGCACGAATTTCTAAGATAAGATGCAGTTGCAGCTGTATATAATTTGTATCAATCGTAAAAGAGTTACTTGACATTGCAAAATGCTACACGTTCTAGGTAGGGACAGTCGCGTATGCAGGTATGTACTCGATATCTCTTGAACCTGGCGATAAATCATAAACTTGCATTGATACATCATTTTAGGGGCCTGGTTACACTGCTGGTAGCTCAGTCGATAGAGCATTCATCTCTGATGCTAGAAGCCCCCTGTTCGATTCAAAAATCTTGGACAAAGTGGGACAGGTGGACACATTGTGGATTTCGAGAAGGCTTTTGGCACCCCTTCTCATGAAATACTTAAGGATATTCTGCGACCAACATGGCTGAAATAGCACAATATGCACTTGAAAAAAGAAATTATGAATTCGAGCATTAAGCAAAGGTCTCAGAAATTTTTTTCTTATTAGTGTAAAAAATAACAGGGCAAAGTTTACTCAAGACAAAACCACTTAAATATCTGAATTACTATAACGAGAGAAATATAAAATTAATATTGCAATAAATGCTCGTTTGTTTTAGACTTAGAACCAAATTGTTTATGAATAAATAAAAAATATATTGCCACTTGTGTATGAGTAATTGCACAGGGAAGGTGCACCGGGACATATTTTTTCATAAAACAGCTCCAAAAGCGAATAATTAATTTTCGTTCACGTGGTGTGTAGAAAATTTCGAAAAAAAAATCATCATGGCCGAACATCTGGGGATGTGTTTACACGCAAGTTCACACGTTCGTATTGACGTAACCATGACGGGATCGCCAAGGTACTTGATGTAATCTGAAACCCCAAACATACACCTTTAAAACCGCACCATTCGATTTTCACATAGAAACTATCAAATACTAACATTTCAACAATACATTTGTTGTGTTACTCTGTGTAAAGTTTTTCGGCAAGGAGCCGAACAACACCCTGGCTAAAACATAAGAATAATACGCCACGGCACTTTGTTATCAGCGAAAGATCGAGTTATTTTTCGTCATATTTACATTATTGTAATGAATTTATGTACGTTATGAAATCTTCTTTTAGGATTCCAGGGGATGTCACCAGCAAAGAAAGATTATACACATTTATTCAATAAATACTTTTGAAACTACTTTTCATCCGCGATTGGTCTGAAGGGAGACCACTGTTATAGAAATGCTGGTTTCCGGATGGAGCCGAGTACTTTAATTTTTAAACAAGTTTGGCTTTTACAAGAATTTTGTCATCGCTCAAAACGAGATAAATGTATCGAGGAAAAGTGGTTCAGTGTAGCCTACATTTACTTTGGCAGCATTTTCAGGCTAAATTTATGTCCAGACCAGCTCAGTCCTGCTCACGCACACTTATAAACGGCACAGACCAGTCGTTAGGGAAGAGTGATGTTGTAAACGCCCAAAGACGTAGTCAAAGAATCTTGAACCAGATATGAAGCCGGTAACCAGATTGATGTCACAAATTGTCAATTTTTCATGGAGGAAAATAATGGTCGCAGCGACAAGTTTCAATTGTTTTTATAAATATTTCTCTTTAAACCACAACCATTTTTCGTATCTTTCGCCTTTACATATTAAGTAAGTTATTTTACACCCCCTGATCAATATACTGCATATCGATCCGTCAGTATTTTATGAGAATCCTCGTGCAAATCGTTGGTTACAAATGTAAACATTAGACACGTGTGAGAAGTATACTCCACCACCTAGTTTTACAAAATAGTGACACAGCATTAAACATGATTGTATTGCATTTTTAGATATAAATGATATGTTTGACAAAATTATATAAAGTTAATGGAGATTTTAGGCGAAAGAAAATTTAATAACAACTTTAAAATCACAGAAGCTAGTGTTAAAGATTGGTCTTAATTTGTTCCCTTTCTTTTTTTCTACCTGTAAACATTACACAGGTGTGTTCAGTCAGCCACAAAAATAAACTTACCTGCATATTTATCCCAATGAATGCAAGTTTATCTCTCCATACACAGAAAGGACTTCTTTTATTGTGTCAAGAAATGTGTAAAATAAAAAGACAAGATTTTTTTCCTGAACACAAAACATGCCTTGGTTGAAAACACTTTATTTGAATTTAGTGCAGCTAATCAAAATTTAGATTCCTGGTGCACCTTAAGGAAACATGTAACTACTCAGTGATTTCTTTTTGTCATTGGTACTTGTGGGAATTTTCCAGTTTTGATACACAAAGTTTGGCATTTTTCAGGTGAGTGAAGAAAAAACTCTGAACAATATTTTACTTTTCTAACAGGTATTTAAATAACTTTAAGAAATAAATTTTATGTTCCAATTATATTAGTTGGCTAAAACAAAAGGGTTGCATTCATTTTCTTGCATATTCAGGGCCACTGTCATTTTTGCTCATTTGTCCAGGCGGCCATGTTGAATGTCCTTAAATCCAAATTATTTGGTTATGGAATTGGAGGGAAGACTCTCAAATGGATAGATTCTATTTATCTATCTATATCTCATTAAACAATAAAGAGTTGCTAAATAGAAGTAAAACAAAGATCAGGAATCGATACAATTAACTTACTCGACCCATGAAAGACACCAAAGGGAAAGAAACACAAACATGAAGCTACCAGACCATAATGGAAACCTAAACAAAGGATGGCCATAAGGACAGTTACTTTCCCACAAAAAGGCAAAAATGGTCATCCAAAATAAAAAGACACAAGTGATACACACAGTGAGTAGTAACAAACGACAGCATAAATAAACCACCACAGAAGAACCGCCTTGGAACGGTTAGTGGAAAGAATTGCACCGGGGGGGCTTAAATCGATTTTACGTGGCCACAATCCTCGCCCTTACTTCCGTCGCGATTTAGACAAATAATTGTTCAGTCCGCATGAAGGCATCCTAACTCATTAGTGCAACATCTCCGTGAACACAAATAATCAAAGAACCACAGAGGTGAGACAACGGTGAGGACTCGACAGCAAAAAAAAACAAAAAAAAACAAAAAACACCGAAATGCTGGAGCAAAAGAAAACCAACAGTTAGACTCCGATGGGCCCGACCAGAGACAGAGCTAAAGGCTGCATGTATTTTATTGTCTCTATATATCGTTTTAATGATAGAAAATCATTAAGAAATGAAACAGCACAGTTCCTTCCCATAGACCACAAATGCGGCGAAACACGACAGAAAGGGAGGAAATTTCTGTCAAAGGTCGAACATAAGATGAGTTTCTTACTGATGCCGTTTCGTTTTTGGACATTTTACTGTTTGGAACTTTCATGAATTTTTAGTTGTCAGAAAAACTGTCTGTCGATGGGAGTGATAAGTATGTTGGCAAAATGATAAAAGCGTTATACACCTTCATTTCTTAGCACATTTAACATATGAATCTCTTTTCAAACCTGATTTTCTGAGAACTCTTCAATTATGGTTGAAGGGATTTAATTAAATAAAGACAATTATATAATTTGCAGAAACGCATAATAAAATATTCCACAGATAACGTTCAAATTACTAAAAAAAGCAAAGTACGATTTTTCCGTTTCACACCATTTCATGATTTTATTTGTGTCAGTCAGTCTTTAAATTTACAGACTAAAAGTCTTTAAATTTACAGACAGACTTTGAATAAAACAACTTTCCTCTACCTGATTACCGCAGGTGTATATTACATACACTCCAGGTTTCGCAGGATGAAAGCCTGCACAGTAATCATGTAATTACGGTAGGGATCTTTAACCTGCTCAGGGGATGGTTCTCCCTGCACAGGGGGCCTCCAGATAACGTCCCGATCCGTTGGTCGGTGCACTTTATGACATTCATCCCTGCAAATGGAGGGTTTCTTTTTGTCGAGTATCAAGTATCGAGTTGTAAAAGTCGAGTATCGAGTCAAAATTGTCGAGTATCGAGTTAAAAAAGTCGAGTATCGAGTTGAAATTTTCGAGTATCGAGTCAAAAAAGTCGAGTATCGAGTCAAAATTGTCGAGTATCGAGTCAAAAAAGTCGAGTATCGAGTCAAATTTGTCGAGTATCGAGTTAAAAAAGTCGAGTATCGAGTCAAAATTGTCGAGTATCGAGTTAAAAACGTCGAGTATCGAGTTAAAATTGTCGAGTATCGAGTTAACGTTAACATAATTCTGCAGCATGACTTTGCAGGTATGTGAGTGGTCTTATTTGAACAAGCAATCACTCAAAAATAATGACTTGTGTTTGTTTGTTTTATCCTAAAATATGTCATCATTTTAACAAGCTAATTTTGCTGATCTAGGGCAACAGTGGTCCTAAAGTGGTCTAATATACCAAATATTTATAAATTTAGTATGCAACACATCTACACTGACATTTTTATTTTTCTTCTTTTTTATTGTTCATTTTAACCTTTTTGTACAGGAAACACCAAAACAGTAATTAGTAAGCAAACAGTGCAGGCCCAGATCAGAAGACGCAGAACGACCTTCACTCATCACGAAAACACACCTATATAAATTTGACCCATTTAAACCCCAGTTTTTTATAGTAAAACTGGGGTTTGCAGGGGTATAAATTATTTTTTTCTTATTTCTGCTCAAAAACATAGATTGTGGGTACTCGTTAGAACCGCCTCGTTGGGGCGGTTCTAACGAGTATCCCCAAAATATGTTTTGTGCAGAAATAAGAAAAATATCGAAATTTTTCATCTGAAAATTATCATTTTTTGGTGGTAAGAATTATAATGTATTTGTATAGGCGTGTTTTCGTAATGATTTGCAAAATTTCCAACAATTTTCAAGTAGTTTTTGAAGAAAACACAACATGACACCCCTAAATTTTGAAATGGACTTATTCTGCATATTGTGGAAGATTCCTTTTGGTACAAAATGTGCAAAGCAACAATTTTCCCCTTACAGATTTATAAACAATATCTGAGTGTCTTGAAAATTAAATCTTGTAATTCCCAACTGATGTGCCTAGCATCAAAATGCACCTTTTAAAATAAACTAAAACAAACACTGGATGCCAAAGCTGATATTAATGGACATTATACATGCTGCCCTAACAAATGCAACCCATTTACTTGATAATTAATAGCTTTTACACCAAACAATGATGAGTTTCTGATGGCCCAAATGGAGTGCTGGAACCACAAGATGACCAGAGGATCAGTTGAAAGAAGATTTCTCATCTTGGAAGTGCTCCTGAGGTTAATTAAATGGATTCAGAAAAAGTTTTTATTATGGTTTTGTTTGTTTGATTTGAGGTTTAACGTCCCTGTCAACACTGTATAGGTCATTTTGGAGACGTTGCTTCCAATTTTGTGGGACTTTTACCCGACATTGAGGTGAAATGGCATCTCAAGTCCTGCCGTCCAATGAAACCAATAGTGTTTATAAGCATGGACGGGCTGACTCGCACTGCTTTGCCTGGGCAGGCTTAGATCCTCTAAGCTGTTTACCAGTACTCGCGTGCGGGTTGGTTTCAGCTCTGCGTGGAAGTATCATGCAGCCCATCTATTTCTTCAAGCCCCGATGGGCTGGGGCCATTTTATAATGGTCAATTTCTTTTTATATAATTGTATCCTAATGTACAGCTATAATATACGTTTACCTTTGATGTGCCAAAGTTCAATAAAAAAAAATGAAAGTGCTGATAGCGCGGGTGGGTCGATTGTCTTTGAGGGAAAGTTAGGAAAATGGTCCTGAATGGGGACTTAAGACTAGTTTTTTTTTTTGTTAAACCTTTTAACTCGATATTTGACAACTTTGACTCGATACTCGACTTTTTTGACTCGATACTCGACAATTTCAACTCGATACTGGACTTTTTTAACTCGATACTCGACAATTTTGATTCGATACTCGACAATTTTGACTCGATACTCGACAATTATGACTCGATACTCGACAATTTCAACTCGATACTTGACATTTTTGACTCGATACTCGACACTTTTCAAACCGTGAAACTCCCTGCAAATGATGCCAATGGAGCGTGTTCGGACACCGAAATTTTATCGCCGCTGCCGGGGATCGAACCCGGGACCTCTAGCATCAGAGGCAAGCGCACTAACAACTGAGCTATCACGCTTTACGCTTTCTTTCCTTTGCTACAGAAAAGAGCGTGTTGTTATTAATGGTGAATCGAGTATGGGCGCCAGTCTTATCTGCGGTCCCCCATGGTACTGTTCTTGGTCCGCTGCTATTCTCCCTGTACATCAATGATATTTTCATTGACATTGACTCGGAAATAAGGCTGTTCGCAGACGACTGTGTTTGCTATCGGGAAATCAGAGATACTGAGGACTCAATGGAACTTCAGAAGGATATAGGATGTTGGGCACGAAAATGGGGCATGGGATTTCAACCCG
The DNA here is from genome assembly GCA_963580285.1 of Lucinisca nassula. NCBI lineage: Eukaryota > Metazoa > Mollusca > Bivalvia > Lucinida > Lucinidae > Lucinisca > Lucinisca nassula. The sequence goes on along the minus strand of OY757015.1, from coordinate 32,749,936 downwards.
TTAAATGCAATATTAATAATCACTGCCTCCGGGGATCGAACCGAGGGCCTCTAGCATCAGAGGCAAGTGCACTAACCACTGAGCTATTCCGCTCCTTGAGCTTTCACGCTCCTCGGGGGGTTGTCGCACTTTCGTATAAACCAATGTCTTTACTGTTTATGGAGTTACCTTGATTAGGCCTATTTTAGTGAAAGAAATTAATTATCAGAAAAACTGGAATATTCGGACAACTTTCGCCATCATTTCTGGATTATCTCTGGTTGTGTTCCGTCTTTAATCATTATGCAAAATATTGTAAGAATCCAAAAGTTTCAGATGCCATTTTATGTACTACGATTTAGTGCATGATCTGAACATACTTTTTCTGTTGGAGCAGCCTGATCAGAGCCTGTACTACTGTTAACTGCTCACGCTCAACTTAAACCCTTATCCTGATGAATTAATTTTGCCGCTGTCCACTCTTGACTTTCAAAACCTAATGTAATTTATCCATTCAAATTCACAATCTGAGTGACAATGAACCCATCTGATCGGGATCTCCACTGTAAGAAAAGGGTTTGTCATGTAAAGCAGGATATTGGTTCAAGCCCCAAAGTCTTTTGGAGTCTTACTGACACTCTACAGTCGTACCCATTTAGCCATATTTGACACGTTTTTTAAGTCAAACTCCAACTTTTCAAAATTTGACTCCAACTTTTCAGATTTGAATCCAACTTTTTCCATAGATGGATTCTTAAACTCCTGTTTTCAAAATCCTAGTGAGAACTCCGATTATGCAGATAACTAGGAATAGAATAAATAAAATTGAGGCTTCTTACACCTTAGAGGGAACGGTCCTCGAAAATGTGAATTCCATGAAATACCTTTGTGTGACAATCACTCACGATTTGAGATGGAATAAACAAAACGCATTAGCAACATGTGTACACAGGCGAATAGAACACTTGGGGCTTGAAAAATATATGCGCTACATGATGCTTCCACGCAGAGATGAATCCGGCCCGCACACTAGTACTGGTAAACCGCTTAGAGGATCTAAGCCTGTCCAGGAGCCGCGGTGCGAGGGACCGTCCATCCAAATAAACCCTATTGGTTTCATTGGGCGACAGGGCTTGAGATGTCATTATACCCCCACAAATGAAATTGGGGGGGGGGGGGGAGGTATATAGGAGTGAGCTTGTCGGTCGGTCGGTCTGTTGACTTGGTTTCCAGACGATAACTAAAAAAGCGCTTCACCGATTTTTATAATTTTTGGTACACTGATGTAACATCATAAAATACAGTCAAGTTCGATTTCCACTACAATTCGTCAATTTTCGATATAGTTATGGCCCCTTTCAAGTGAAAAATTGCAAAATGCCGTTGTTGTACTATCAAGGCAGTTTTTGTGGGGGTATTCATCACCTTTAGTGATAGCTCTAGTTTCATCTCAATGTCGGGTAAAAGTCCCACAAAATTGGAAGCAACGTCTCCAAAATGACCTATACAGTGTTGACGGGGACGATAAACCTCAAATCAAACAAAAAACTTGGTTTCCTGAGGAAAAATCTTCATCAGTGTCCCCAGGATGTGAAAGAGACAGCGTATAGGGAACTTGTTCGCCCAATCTTGGAATATGGTAGTTGCATCTGGGACCCAAGTGGAGTGGTCCTTAATGACGAAATCGAAAAAAATCAGAATATAGCTGCTTTATTTGTAACAAGCAATTACTGCTTTGGAGCTGGGAGCCTGACTGGAATTCTAGGAAAATTAAGATGGGAGTCTCTCAAGAAAAGGAGAAGAGACAGTAGGATCATACTCTTATACAAAGCTCTAAAGGGTGCTGCCAGCATTCCAACAGATGGCCTTGTTCCCCCCCCCCCCCCCCCCCCCCCCAGCTAGGCATGAAGAAAGCACCATTCAATGACGTTACAGACCCTTAATGCAAGAACTGATATTTATAAAGAATCGAACCATTAGGGGTTGGAATGCCCTTCCCGATTCGATTATTTCGACGGCTGAAGGTGCTGAGGATTGTGTAGCTCAGTTTACCTCTTTGGTTAGAGCTAGGGACTTACTTCCATTTTTTTTTTTTTTTTGGGGGGGGGGGGGGGGGGTTTACGGCCCTTTCAAGATTATTTCACTCATATCGAGCCGATATTTGTCAGAGGTGGGCGAAAACCGGAGTACCCGGAGAAAAACCACCTGACCTTCCGTTGCCTATCATCTCGCAAACCTGATGTGAATGTGCTGTACATCTGCGAGGACCGGCCTTGGTAGATCAGTCGGATGCGTGTCTGACTGGTGATCAGGAGGACACGAGTTCAATACCTGCTGGATTTGGCAACATTCTTCCATGGCGTTTGATCATGCAATCTTTTCTCTGGTCATTTTCTCCCTTCCGCTGAGTCAAGAAGGACGCTGTCAGTTTCTTGGCAAAAGGGGGTGCACTGTACTGGTTAACTGTTTACGTATAAGCCTGCCCAGGAAAAGTGTGTATAGGTAAATTGACTGGCTCAAAATGACCTAAATAGTGTTGACAGGGCCGTTAAACGTCCAACCTGGGGTAATGGCTAAGTATGGCCAACTCAGAATATGAAGATATAATACAAAAAACACTTGCGAGGATGAATGGATGCCATTTGACAAGTCACCAGTAATAATCCTGACTCTGATGAAGGGTCAAATATGACTTATCGCAATATTCTGTAGAAAGAAATACATTAAGAGCACAGTTTTCCGCAATTATTAAAGAAGGTACGTGGGGGAGGGGACATTCGGGTCTTCTGTTCACTGTTCTATAGGCTCAGTCCAACTGAGAAAGGGGTCTACTCTTATAGGAAAGAATGTCCACTCTGCTTTAGGAGAGCATTCTTTCCTTTAAATCAGACTTTCGGATGAGTCTTTAAACTGAGGTCCTGTCTCCGTATGACCGTAGCTGTTGGTGTGACGTTAATGTCAAACAGACAAACACCCACTCTTTCCTTTAAAAGTTGACCCCTATTGACATGGGATACACAAATACTTTTGCAGGAGTTTCCCCCCCCCCCCACTCGAAGGTGTACCCATTCCCCTTAAGAAATGAAATTGTTAGTATTTACCGGGGATGTGCTTTGTATCTAATGCATTTGTATTTTTGCTCTAGACACCTGAAGTATTAAAGTCGGTTAACATAATCACATAATCTTACACTCGTGGTCATTTCATATAAAATGTATGAAACTGACTCAGTTCATATGTTTCTTCTGAAATGACATCTCGTGTGAGATTCTCTGTCTGTTCACCAGGAATGCAGTGTGTACATGTATCTGATGTATTTGTATTTTTGCTGTAATTACCAGAACTAGTTGTTCAAAACTAATAACTTCGTTAGTTTTCATAAAACTCTGATCATATAATTTGGCAAATATACTTATATTTTTGCTGAAAAATTTGAGCAGCTTTTGTAATGCAAAAGCGGCTCAATTGTTTTCATCAAAAATAACACTTTACTAGATATTCGACCTGCTAGAACAGTTAACAATTTCACTACTAACTAAAAAGCTCTTTTAAGCTAACAAGGCTTTGAACAGGTAGTCCCTGAAGTATACTTGCATTGTAAATGTTAGCGAGTTATGTCTTATAACTGTTTAGGTCGTAGAAATTAATCGCCTCGGTCAAGGTTGGCAAAATTCCGGCAAATATGAGTATTCTCCATCCCACTGGTATTTACCGGTAAATAACGGCAAATACCGGAAAATGCCGGTAAATACTGGAAAACTGAATTTACCACCTTGGAAAACAAAACCATATACTCAGGAGGTATATATTGCTAATTTCAGTTATAGAGGTTAGTTGACTTAATATTACATTTTACTGATATAGTTTAACTCTGGTTTTAGTTAATTTGTTACTATCTAATATAATTAAAAACATTATGCAATTGAAGAAAAATGCCTATTTTGTGTCTGCCACACTGCTCATTTGTTTGTTTTTACCTTGACTAATTGTTGAAAGTCTAATAAAACATGACACCCTTTAGTCCATCCTTGTCGCTGGCTATCCTATACTCTCCTGAATAAACAATGTCTTGCGAGCTGTTGTTTAAGTGATTAAGTCCATATGATCTTGCTATTTACTGTAAAGCTAAAGTTATTGATAATACTAAAATGCTGTTAATATCCTATAATTTGAAAAAAAGAGGATCTTACATGAGTGTCTATGTATAATTGAATTTATTAAAATGTCACTATTCCGCCATTTGTAAGTGCGACGTCGTTATGGACAACGTATATGTAATGTTACGGGCCGTATCTAACTAATTTGCATATTTAATACATTAGTGGATTATTGATTTTTTTGCATGGCGTTATTGCACTCTCAGACGCTAGGTCATATGATAAACATGGCTATTCCATAGACACATCCAAACACTACCATCACTCGATAATACTAATTGCCGGGACTCACATGTGGTGGGCAAAAACGTCTTTGGCGGTTTGTCGCCATTGTAAATGCGATGCTATTTTCAGTAACTTTGTATTTTGTTTGGAATCAAAACGACAAAATTGACCTTTAAACTTTTAAAATAGACATGTCTTAGCTAGTAATTATTTGTTTCTAGAATATTTGAGGATGTTTTGATGATAATTACCTGTTAACCTTAGGCAGGTAACGAGGCGGGATGGTCTTAAGTATTTCAAATACAAATGCGCAAAACGAATGACTAAAAATGCGGAAGATGCAGGAATGAGGTCTAAACTCCGTTCAGAAAATCTGAATCATCGATTTTTTCGTTTCTTCCTTTTAATACTCATTTTAGCCCATACATCACTATGGGAAAGTTGTAGACCCCACCCTCCGCCGATTTCTCCAACAAGTCGTATGCCTCAGCGACAGCCAGGAAAGGCTGTGATTATTTGGAGAAAATTGCAAAATCTAAATTTTCGTTCACAGACTAAGACATTCTGACAGGTTCGACACACCCTTTTAAACCATATATAGAAGTGGTCACTGCTCTTGTAAATTACAAGGGCGTCTATATTTTATTTGCACGATCACTTCATGGAAAATCATTAGCTGTGACACCACATCTGATATCGGTATAATTCATTTTGACCACTGTTGAGAGCACATCGCGCTAGTGGCTCCCCGTGCCTAGTGAGCTTCTATCTGGCCATTCGAATGTAAGGTATGTCGTAATTGCATATCTATTTATAAAGTGCATCACATGGATTTGAATATGTATTATTTTACCTGACGATCATCATCAAATGGACTTAGTCTGTGGTCTCATTTCTTTGTTTTGCAATTTTCTCCAAATAATCACAGCCTTTCCTGACTGTCGCAGAGGCATACGACTTGCTGGAGAAATCGGCGGAGGGTGAGGTCTAAAACTTTCCCATAGTGATGTATGGGATAAAATGACTATTAAAAGGAAAAAAACGAAAAAGTCGATGATTCAGATTTTCTCATTTGAAGTGTAATTGTATCGATTTTCTGTAACATTCAACTAAAATATGCCTGTAATATTAAACCTTTTTACAATGTGTTTATATGGAACCAGCGGCTTTTTGCCAACCACGAAATGTCGTTATCAAAGGGAAAAGTAGTTTTGCGGCATGCGCAGTAACAAGTAAACAAGGTCACGTGTCAAAACATTGGATCCATCTATACAAAGTGTGTTCAAAAGAAATAGATGGATTGGCTAACAGTGCACAGCCTGATCTTGATTTGATAAGCTATGTTAGTACAAAAACTCGGGAGTAATTATAGAAGCCTCCGTGGTGTAGTGGTTATGCTATTCGCCTTGTAAACCAGGGGTCGCAGGATCGATCCCAGGCTTCTCCAGACTTTCGGATGGTCTTAAGTATGTTCTATAAAAGGGTTATCCTTTGGAAGCAAGGAATACACCACAGAACCAAAAAATATGGAGTGTACATGTTTTCTGGGCCAGACTCACTAGTTTCGGCCAATCAGGCCTCATCAGTGACCCTCAGATATTTTCAAAATTCCACTATGGAATCAATGATCCCAAAGGACAAGAAAATATATTCTACACTATGGTGTAGGGCAGGGAGACGATGTCCCGTCTCCGTATGACGTTAGCTGTTGGTGAGACGTAAAACTGCAACACTCACTCATAATTATTCTTGTAAGTGACAATACCCAGGTGCACAGGGGAATTTCTACCTATAGTTTCTTCTATTGATTTAAAAAGATACATGTACAACTTGTGTTTAAATAATTTCAAAATTGTAGACTTAGATCCATTTTTTGGCTGGTTCAGTATGTTTAAATTGAGATTTTTTTTTATTCTGTTGATTGATAACCTTATATGGATATTACATGTAACTTTTAATCTTCTTTTACTTATTTAGTTTCATTATACTATTTTAAGTCAACAAAATCAATTTGCCAGTATTTGCCACTTGATGAGTATTTTTCAGACCGGTAAATACCGGTAAATACAACTGGTAACCTTGGCCTCGGTGTCTACAGAAATGGAACTGGACAGTCACTTCGGCCTAGTATTATTTTAAATGCGCGTAAATAGGTCTCCCCCGAAATCTTTTTTTTTCGGAGAGACATATTGCTTTTCCCCCGGGCGTCTGTCTGTCCATATGTCTGTCCATCCGTCTGTCTGTCCATCTGTCCGTCTGCCACAAAATCGTTTCCGCTCTCTAACTTGAAAACTGTTCAAGATATCTTCACGAAACTGACTAAAAATATTTTTCAACATTAGTCGACGTGCAGTGAGCAAGAACTACAACTCTCGCGTTTATACTTTTTGAGTTATCTCCCTTGGAAGTTTCGTCGGTATATATATATGTATGGGCAAATCGTGTCCCGCCAATAACTTTCTTATTTTCAGATGGATTTCGAAATTAATTGGCAGAAATATTAACAACAGTGAGACGATGTGTGGCGCGCAAGAGACATGTCGGTACCTCAAAGGTCAAGGTCATACTTAGAGGTCAAAAGTAAAAAGGGGCTTTTTTCATGTTTGGTCAATAACTTTCATATTTTTAGATAGATTTTTAAAATTACTTGGCAAAAATGTTAACCTTCATGAGACAATGTGTTGCGTGCATGACCCAAGTTGGTACCTCAAAGGTCAAGGTCATACTTAGATATCAAAGGTCAAAAAGGGCCTTTTTTCGCTTTTTGTCAATAACTTTCTTATTTTTAGATAGAATTTGAAATTACTTGGCAGACATGTTAACCATCATGGGACGATGTGTTGCACACATGATTCAGGTGGGTATATCAAAGGTCAAGGTCATAAATAGAGGTCAAAATTTAAAAAGGGGCCTTTTTCATATTTGGTCAATAACTTTCTTTTTTTTTTTTTTTTTTTGATGGATTTTAAAATTGCTTGGCAGAACTGTTAACCACCATGATACGATGTGTTGCGCCTATGCACCGGTTTGGTAACTCAAAGGTCAAGGTCATACATAGAGGTAAAAGGTAAAAAGGGGCCTTTTTTATCCCCCGACCGAATAGGTTCGGGGGATATAGCGATCAGCCTGGTGTCTGTCCGTCCGTAGACGCAACCTTGTGATGGCCGTAACTCATATACCCTTTGAGATTTATTGATAGTTCTTGGCACAATTGTTCACAAGGCTGAAACGGTGTGCCATGCGCAAGAACCTTAACTCTGGATGCCATACTTTTTAGTTATCTCCCCTTTTAATATGATAGAATGACTACTTTGTGATGGCCATAACTCCAATACCCTTTGAGATATATTGATGGTACCTGGCACAGTTGTTCACAATGCTGAGACAGCGTGTCATGCACAAGAACAAGAACTCTGGTTGCCATGGTTTTTTAGTTATCTCCCCTTCCAATAAAACAGAGTGACAACCTTGTGATGGCCATATCTCCAATACCCTTTAAGATATATTGATGATACCTGGCACAGTTGTTCACAAGGCTGAGACAGCGTGTCATGCACAGGAACCACAACTCTGGCTGCCATGGTTTTTGGGTTATCTCCCCTTCCAATAAAACAGAGTGACAACCTTGTGATGGCCATAACTCCAATACCCTTTAAGATATATTGATGATACGTGGCACAGTTGTTCACAAGGCCGAGATGGTGTGTCATGTATAAGAATCACAACTCTGGTCGCCATGGTTTTTGAGTTATCTCCCCTTCCAATAATATAGAATCACTACCTTGTGATGGCCACATCTCAAATACTCTTTGAGATATATTGATGGTACTTGGTACAGTTGTACATGAGGTTAAGTAGGGTTTTTCACGTGCAAGAACCACAACTCTGGATGCCCTGGTTTTTTAATTATCTCCCCTGACAATATAATCTTTTGATGGCCATAACTCCAATACCCTTTGAGATTTATTGATGGTACTTGGCACAATTGTATACAAGGTTGAGACGGCGCGCAGCGTTTGATCTCCAACACCCTTTTAGACATATTGATGGTACTTTGTACAGAAATGCATGAGCTTAAGCAGGCATGTCATGCGCAAGAATCACAGTTCTGAGTACCCTGGTTTTTTAGTTATCTCTCCTGAAGTATAATCTTGTAATGGCCATAACTGCAATACTTTTGTGATATATTGTTGGTTTAATTCTGGTGCACTTTCTATTGGTGAACAATCTTCTGAAAGGCCATATTGGCTTTTGGTCGGGGAATTTGCCATCTCTCCCGATGGCTATTTTTATATTCGGTCAATAACTTCCTTATTTTTAAATGGATTTTGCAATTACTTTTCAGAAATTTTAACCACCATGAGTCGGTGTGCAGCGTGCATGACCCATGTTGGTACCTCAAAGATCAAGGTCATACTAAGAGGGAAAAGGTAAAAAGGGGCCTTTGTTAGTGTTCAGTCAATTACTTTCTTATTCCTGGATAGATTGTGAAATTACTTGGCAGAACTGTTAACCATCATGAGGCGATATGTAGCGCGCTAGACCCAGGTCGGTACCTCAAAGGTCAAGGTCATACTAAGAGGTCAAAGATCAATTTTTTTATTTTTTTTTGTGTCCAGTCAATAACTTTTTTATTTCTGGATGGACTTTTTAAAGTAACCATGCAGAAATGTTCACCTTCATTAGATGATGAGTCGTCTGCTAGAGCAAGGTCCTTACCTCCAATGTCAAGGCCATACCTAGAGGTCAAAGGTCAAAAAGGGGCCTTTTTGTGTACAGTCAATAACTTATTCTTTGATTGATTATGAAATTTCTTGGCAGAAATGTTAACCATCTTGAGACGATGTGTTGTACATCAAAGGTGAAGGTCATACTTAGAGGTCAAAGGTAAAAAAGTTTTTTTTTTTGTGTACGGTCAGTAACTGTCATATTTCTCTATGAACTTTTTAAAGTTAGTTTGAAGAAATGTTCATCTTCATTAGATGATGTGTTGCACACAAGACCCAGGTCAATACCTCCAATGTCAAGGTCTTACTTAGAGGTCAAAACGGGAGAGTCATCTGTGTTTTTGTAGAAAAACTAATTCTAGTTCATGACTATAATTATCGTGTTTTCGTGTGTTTGTTTTTCCTCATGCCGCGAGATCAATGTTTCGTTTTCGGCATTCCAAAAAAAAATATTACCCTCATTGATGCCATTCAATAACCAGGGTGAAAGGTAACAATTAACAAGTTAACCATTTATTATACTTTAATGTATTTGAATGATTTTAAATCTAGCTGTAGATTTTATATCGTATTTTTCACTGGTTGCATAGAAACGGTCCGTTCGTTTAAAGTGACGGTACAGAAAAGTGTCAATTTTCTAACGCTGTCTAATTCTACGACTGTCCATGCTTATAAACCCTATTGGTTTAAATTGGGCGACAGGGCTTGCGATGTCATTTCATCGGGTAAAAGTCCCACAAAATTGGAAGCAACGTCTCCAGAATGACTTATACAGTGTTGACGGGGACGTTAAACATCAAATTCTACGACTGTCCATGCTTATAAACCATATTGGTTTAATTTGGGCGACAGGGCTTGAGATGTCATTTCATCGGGTAAAAGTCCCACAAAATTGGAAGCAACGTCTCCAGAATGACTTATACAGTGTTGACGGGGACGTTAAACATCAAATCAAACAAAATCTAGTTTTCAACGTACGGTTAGTCTTCATAACGTACATTTCCACAATAAACAATGCGTCAGGTCATATTGTATATCCTATTTTGCCAGTGGTTAAATTCGGTGATATACTGAGTGATAAATCACTAGGCGAAAAAGCATGAATCGAAGAACTGTCGATTGATGATGTTTTGAAACTTCATCGATCTTTTCCTTGACGTTAGACGGAGTAACGAATTTTTCACGCATAAATTACGTTATAAAAACAGGTAACTGCATGTTGGCGGGATTTCATCAAATCATGGCGGAATGTTGATAGGATATAAAGGAAACAACAGCATTAAGTCGACTTTCAGTGTGTTAGATTCGAAATAGATTAGGTCTACTGCGTGATTTGTTGAGTAATTTATCACAGTTTGTCGGTCAGTTGTAAGTAGATAAAGTCATTCGCGCTACGCAATCGTGATTTGATTTACCATACAACCGACCTCCAAACAGTGATATATCGACGGGTGAGAGCATAAAGGTGCCATCTGCATTTTTTTATACTTTTGAGAAAACGGCAATTTTAGGTTTAAGTGTCTTTAAAAAATCAGGAAGTACTAGTTATTGTAAGTTTATTAGTAATTATTGAAGAATGGTAAAAACACTATCAATTTAAATATGAAAATTTGTGGTGTAATCTCTTACCATGCCCATATTTGGTATTATTCAAATGGCTCCTTTATGCATTCAAATAATTTTTATGATTTGACAATGCATAAAGGTTCCATTTGTCACTTGCGCATTATACAGAAGCTGATGCTTCACATTTTTATTACATTTTGAGGTGATTTCATTAAATCAAGTAAGCTGATTGCAGCGAAAATAGTGTGTGCTGCAACACATAACTACATCAAAGCATTCTTGGCTAGTTTTTTTCATTCTTTGTAAAGGTAGAACGTTATAATATTATGACATGAATATCAATACATGTGTTGCACTTAGCACAATTACTAAACGATTGCAAGCTTGGTCTACACTTGTGCAACTGTACATTCACAGTGATTGTTATACATGCACAAAATTTAATGTGCTTTCCTAATCACTATCAGTGTCAATTTCACTTTCGTCCTCATCTGGCACAGGTAGTTTGTCCTTCAGACCTTTGGTGGTTGGAAGAGCTTTGTAGTACGCATGGTGCTCTTCAGGAATTAGTCCACTGCGACACAGAGAGAGGAGATCATTTTTCTTCTTTTCTGAAATGCAAAGCTTTGATTTACATGCACAGGATAGTTCATATGGCCATTGTACAGGTCTGCCTTTTGCCCTTGTTGAAGACTGGACACGAATTTCTTCAAACTGATTCTCCTCAAATGTCTCGTTAACAAAGATACTCCTAGGGCTATTACGTCTCACTTGCACCCATTTTAATTTTAGCCAATTGACTCGCTTCCCATTTATTGTGCTTTTCATATTCGGACAGTGATTCTTTGCAAATTCCTTGAAATCAGAAATGTCATTGTACTTCACAGGAACCACAATATATGGTTGATTCTTTCTTGCCAAGGATATTACAGTATTCCACATGCTTGGGACATAAACTGGGGTTATCTTTTTTGCAGTTTCAATTGCAGAGTGGATACTATCACTCTCCATTTGTGAGTGGCCGCGCTCGAAGAACTTGTGGTTTATTTTCTGAAGTTTATCTGATTTATTCAGGGAATACAGCATGCTAGCTGCAACAAACTGGTTCCTGTTCTGACCACCGCAAGTATCTGAAAAATAAGTAATTTCCTTGATTTGTGAGCCTTTTGTAACTGCATTGTTGTGCATTACCAAACATGAGGAAACTTCACAAGCTCCTCGACCGGCCTGACTTTCATCCCAGATGTAACATGTACCTTTCCGATCTTTTAGTGAGTACATTGACAGGTTATAGCAGGATAGCTTCCTCTTGTAATAGAAATCCCCTACTAGTGTACAGGGAGTAGACAGAACTGCCTGAAGATCGAAAGTGGCCGCATAATACTCTTGCTCCTTCTGTGCCTTGTATTTGTCATTTTCCTTTTCTTGCCTGGCTTTGGTTTTCCTTTCCTGGTGTTCTCTGAATTCTATCTCAGTAGACTCATCTATTTCTCCCTGCTTTTTCTTAATTTCATAAAGGTTACAAATTGAGCACTGGTCTTTTTTGGGCTTAAAGAATGAAAGGTTATACTCTGTACAAAATACTTCTCGATATTTTTTCACTGTAACTGCTTCGAGTCCTTTTTCTTTACAGTTGTCTCTGTATAATTCAAACATTTTTCGTATACTCAGTTCTTGTGACAGATATTCCCTTTTTGATTCTTTCCTAACATAATGTGATTCCATCCGGGGAAATGACTCAATGTGTTTTCTTACTTCTTTAAGGCTCTCAGAAGGAGTTTTGTTTGCAGGCGGAAATCTGCCTCTCTCGTCTCGCCCGGCATAAACTCCATGTTCCTTCTTCTTTAATGCATTGTGGACGGTCTTTTTGCCAATATTAAGCGTGTTTAAAAAGAAAGTCCTGCACACCTTCACTTTTTCCTGGTCTGTTGGCATCAAATAAGAGTAAGACACGGATTTATGACCGGAGGTTCGTTTTGGTTGTGATGACATTACATGCTGGCATATAAAGTCTCTTTGCCTCCCATGATCTTGTAAGGCCCAGTATGCTTCAAAAATATTTTTTCGTTTCTCTTCGTCCAGCTTTTCCTGACACTTAAACTTGCACGCACTTCAAACAGTTAACTTCCTGCATGGCCCTAGCTTTGATATGTTTTCCTGTTTCTGAAATATATTCTATTCCAGCATCCCTGTTTCTTTTTCTTACATTTCGCTTCCAGATCTCAGGAGTGCATTTCCGTTTGCGTTTCAGTTCTTTGCTTTTGGGACTCCTGAACCTGGCATCTTTATGAGGTGTGATATCTGGACACATGTCCCTTTGGGGGACCTTTTGTGGTGTTGACTGATGGTTGTCTCTCAGTACATGGTTTGGCCTTTCTGATTGATTACTGTCGCACTGTTCAAATGATGCGGTGCTTGAAGTTATATACTTTTTTCTGATGGCATCGTAGTGCTCCTGTCCTGAAACAGCAACATAGGCCAGGTGTAAACACTTCCCTGATGCTGCTGCCAAATCTGGCTCAATGTCATATACTGGAGTTGACGTCAAACTAGAAAATATCTTTATAGATACACTAAATGTATTGGCAACTGCAAGAGGAAGACAATCTGCCAAACCAGTTTTCCACTGCCCAGTCTGTTTGATACAAGAAACCATGTTAACATAGTCTTCTTCCTCCGCATCAGATTTCACGAAATTGATGTAATGCTGCTTCTTTTCCTCCAAATGGTCAGCAATAGTTTTTCTGAGCTCCTCAATAGACAAAGTTGGATCTAACTGACTATTAACAGCTCGAAAAAAACAGTCCCCATCAGGCGCAACTCTTACTCTTTCAAATCCATTACTTGCAAGAAGGTTGTCGAGTCTTTGTAAATGATATTTTTCGATAACTTTTCTCACTTTTTCTTCTCGTTTACTTTTGCGTTTAACTTCTTCTAATGTCAACTGTGCTGTAGACTGAGAAATATTTCTCTTAGGCTTTAATCTGGCTGCCCTTTGTTTTGCTTTCTTTAGTTGATTATTCAGCTCTTGACTCCTCTTTGGTAAGAATAGCTTCCTTCTACTTTCAGTTTTTTTCCGTTTGATATGCTTCCCATTTCGTTTCCAAGCCTTTTCTCTCGTAGACATATGTCGTTTAGATTTCTGTTTCCTTTTACCTGAAGTATCAGTTTCAATGGATTGTTCAGAATCTGTGGTGTTCAAGTCAGCTTTTGATGGCCTATAGTCCTTGTCATTGTCACTATCATCGGGAACACTTTCATCATCACTTGAGCTACTTTGCACTTTCTGCTTAGACATTTCAATTCTCTCCCTATAACGCGCGAGTGGAACATCATCTTCGTTTTCCTTTAATCGAGCAAGCGGTATATTATCTTCATCGGCACTAGTGAAATCTTCCCCCTCTTGTAATTCTTGTATACCAATTGAGGAGCACGGCTCCTCTGTCGCAATAAGCCCTGTGTTCACTTCCATGTTAGCTATTCCCTCCATTGTGTTTTCTGACCAGTCAGAGAATTGTTCAGCATCACTTTCTAGCATCTGCAAATAGATAGATAGATAGATAGATAGATAGATAGATAGATAGATAGATAGATAGATAGATAGATAGATAGATAGATAGATAGACAGATAGATAGATACTGTTAGAAACTGAAGGTCTTTTATGGGATGTTACAAATGCCATTGCCTTACTTAATGTACTTGTGATTGCTTTGAGGTTTATTGTCCCCAGCAACACTGTATCGGTCATTTTTGAAATGCTGTTTCCACTTTTGTTGGACTTCACCCGACATTAAGATGAAATGTCATCTCAAGCCCTGTCTCCAATTTAACCAATGGGAGACTGCACTGTTCACTATAATATGGTTGTGGATACTTTATCTCTTAAACACACACAGGCGCATGCAATCCACACTTGCCCCATCGACCTTGATCCCCTTCATACACACACTCTTGTGGGCAAAACGTTATTTCATTACCAAAACATACACATGCCACTAAGTCCATTTACCACATCTACAAAAAGGTAAAGGTTACTTTTATGGTCAATTTTGCAGATGTTTTTCTTACTTATACCCCATAAGCCCCCGCCCATAGGGGCTTGAAGAAATATATGGGCTGCATGATGCTTCCACGCAGAGCTGAATCCGGCCCGCACACTGTTACAGGTAAACCGCTTAGAGGATCTAAGCCTTCCAGGAACCGCGGTGCGAGGCGGACCGTCCATGATAATAAACTCTATTGGTTTCATTGGGCGACAGGGCTTGAGATGTCATTTCATCTCAATGTCGGGTAAAAGTCCCACAAAATTGGAAGCAACGTCTACAAAATGACCTTTAAATTGTTGACGGGGACGGTAAACCTCAAATCAAACAAACAAACAAAACTTATACCGCATAAATATATAGGTTGTCAGTGTTCGTTAGAACCACGTTATTGAAGCAATTCTAACGAGTACCCACAACATGTCTTGGGGCCAAAGAAAGAAGAAAAGTATACCCCTGTAAACTCGCGTGTAAAGTATTGATGTTTGATGATGAATACACAATTAACTAAAATACACTAGATAATCAAAATCATTATCACCAAAACAAAAACACATTATTCTCTTATAAGGCATGTCAATTTAAATGCAAAATAAATTTACTGAAGTTATGTATATACAATAAGTAACAAAAATTAGACACTTACAGAAGACATACTGCCATCCATTCTGCAGATTTCAAAATTACATGTACATCTATAACTTCTGTATTCATCAGTAGAAATTCTGTAATGAGCAGCATTTTACAATTTTCTCCTGGGAGATCATATCAGCATGATGCTCAGATTACACTTTCAAGGCAACTTGGTTATACCAATTGCTTTGTTTGATATCTCACAGCTGGTGTTCATCAACTACAAGATAAACCTTCGGCAAATGGCACCTTTATGCAGTATAATATTAAGAAAATGTTGCCTGCATAAAGGTGCCTTTTGGCAAATGGTACCTTTATGCAGAATCATTTATGAGATGGAACCTTTATGCAGATCATACTGTGATAGGTTTGTACATGGTACCTATATGAAGGGGCCATTTTGGCATCTTAGTTTTCTCTGATTACACAGAAAGTCATACACAAGTTGAACACCCTTAAACGGATTCTAGCTGTGGGAATAACTCAATTTTGACCAATGTTGCAGATGGCACCTTTATGCTCTCACCCGTCGATATTACTCAACAAGTCACTGCTAGTGCTGATATATTTCTTAATAATATTCGTTGGCTTTAAGTTCAGTGTTAAAAAGCTAGCTGGCGTTTACAGATTTATGAAAAACCGGTTGACGCAGTGTATTATAATTGCATACATCACCTTCACTTCTTAACATTAGACTTAAACTACTTTATCAGTTCTCCCCTACATTCATTGCATGGTAACATCTTGGTCTGATAAAAATATGCTAGCTCGGACAAGTGAGCGTTATCAGCTCAACGTGACATTGCACTGGTATGAGCTGAACTACTGGAAAATTGGCAAAAGTGTAAGAGTTTTCAGGAGCTCGCGATTCTACAAGCTTTCTCGAAACCTTGCCTGATAAACTCGATATCAAATGACATGAACATGGTATTCTCTGTTGAAGCAATGCACCTCTTTTGAACGGCATGGTATTTTCGATTTAAGAGGAATTAATACACCTTCAGGGGAGGCAACTCCTGCAAAAGTATTTATGCCTCCCATGTCAATAGGGGTCAACTCTTAAAGGAAAGAATTTGCTCCTGAGGAGCAAATTCTTTCCTTTGATAGTAGACCCTTTTTTCAGTGGGACAGGGCTTATAGAAAAGGGAACATGAAGTCCCGAAAGTTGTCTCTCTTTACAAAATGGCGGAAAAATCTGCAAGGTGTTCCCATTCCCCTTAAAAGGGGATAGTCAAATTCTAAGATTATTGCGAAACATTCGTATTACCTGCCACACCAAAAGTTTATGGAAGTAGCAGAAATCAAATTTAAAGGCCAGGTATCAAACAACAAAATATCCTAACGGTCAGCAATTAAGCCAATATGGCAAGTGGTATGGGCTTATTGTCTCACTACACCGTTATCAGTTTGAATCTATTGGCTTTGTAACCAGTAATTTTATTGGATTTTGTGTGTGTGTGTTTGTGTTAGGAACTACACTTCTCAGCTGCTGCAGTAGAGGTTATGAACTCTGATAAGCCATCCCACTTGCTATCAATTATACCTGGTGGTAAATTTGAATTTTGTAGCAGACAGCAAAAAAGATTTTCTGAAAAACAAACTATGGAATACAATTTCATTTCAATTCTCATATTAGATTAATATCTATGTCTTAAAAAAGTAATGTGCCAAGTTTCATATTTTTTAAGTGGTCAGTGCTTTGCATTTTTGGATTTTCTGTGATGAAAGCTACATGTTGACTGTATGTCGACTAGGGAAAGCACTGGTCATTTTTCAGACCCCTTGGCTTTTATACTTGGCCCCTGGCCTTTAAAGTTCTAACCAATACCGATGGTTTCGTGGGTACTTAATAATTATTGATGTAATGAGGCAGCTGTACAGAAGAAGCGAAATGTAGCCAAAGAGAAGATATTGTAATTTTAAATGACTTAATTTTTTAGATAAAAGAATGATAAAGATAATAGTTATTGTGCAATACTATGGGGTGACGTTTACTATGTAATCCATATTTATAGATATCCTTAATTCCAGTAATAGATATCAATTAATTAAAATATGAATATCCATTATTCCGCTGATTTATGGATATCCATAACTCGAATTATGGACATCCATAAATCTAATAATTGATATCCATTAATCGGACTGAATTATGGATATCCATATTTCGAATTATGGATATCCATAATTCACCGTTCATTCAGTATACCCCGGCATACGAAGTATGCTATGGGGGTATAAAGCTTTCGTCCTGCCGTTCGTCCGTCCGTCCTTCCGTGTGTCCGTCTCCGTCCGTCCGTCCATCCGTCCGTTAACATTTTGGTTAAAGCTTTGCGTCAAAGTTTCTAGGAGATTGTATCTTCTAAACCGTTTGATAGATTTAGTTCATACTTACACTGAATTTACATACTGGTCTTTAGATTTCATTGATGCATGTCCTACCACCCCCCCCCCACACACACACACACATATACACACAGTTACCTTGTGGTCAAGGACACATACTTTGACATTTTACATTTGGTTAAAGTTTTATGGCAAAGTTTATAGATGCCCGTATGTTCTAAACTCGAAGGCAAATTTAGTAGATACCTGCATCAATGTACCAGTTCAAACATTTCGTGATGTATGTCCCTTCTCCCACTCAGGGTGACCTTGACCTCAAGGTCACGGACTTAGAAATTTTACATTTGATTAAAGCTTTATGACAAAGTTTATAGATGCCTGTATGTTCTAAACTCTAAGGCAAATTCAATTGATACTTGCATCGATGTTGCATACCAGTCCAAAGATTTCACTGATGCATAACCCGCCCTGCTGCTTCGGTAACATTGATACCCCCACTCCTTCAGTAACTTTGATGCTCTCACTCCCTTGATCCATTTAGAAATTTTATGTTTAGTTTAGCTTTTACAAGCACATTTATAGATTCTTATAGCTTCTTGACATCTTCATTCACATCACTAACAAGCTTGAAAGCTATATCAGAGTATGGCCCTGGCCGGGGGTATACGTGACCCACTGGTCGCTTTCTCTAGTTATTTCTTGTATTTATTTGCCAAGACGAATTAAGGATATCTATAAATCGAGTTATTAACATCCATAAGTAGAATTACGGATATCCATAAATCGAATTACGGATATCCATAAATGGACCGAATTATGGATGTCCATACATCGATTTATGGATGTCCATAATTCGAATTATGGATATCCATAGTTCGACTGATTTATGGATATCCATTATTCGAATTATAGATATCCATAATTCAGATCGACTTATGGATATCCATTATTCGAATTATGGATATCATAAATAATTATTGATATCCATAACTAATTACGGATATCTCTAATTCGAATTATTGATATTCATAAATAATGATGGATACCTATAAATAGGGAATAAATAGTAAAAGGTCGCCCATACAATACTAATCGATCATACAAAGTGCAGCTATTTCATCACGAAAACACGCCTATATACGTTTGACCCTCTTGAACCCCATTTTTATATAGTAAAACTGGGGTTTACAGGGGTATACATGATTTTTATTGTTTATGCTGTAATATAGATTATGGGTACTCGTTAGGACCGTCTAAAGTGTCCCCACAATCTATATTTTGAGCAGAAATAAGAAAAATATCACACATTTTCATCTTAGAATACCTTTGTTTACTTGTTTTTGCTCTAAAATATAGCTTGTTGGTAGTCGTTAGAACCGCCTCGCGGAGGCAGTTGTAACAAGTATCCACAATCTATGTTTTGAGCAGCAATAAGAAAAATGTCATATTTTTTTTATCTGAAAATTTTAATTTTTCGGTGGTAAAATTTACAATGCATTTGTATAGGCATGTTTTCGTAATGTTAGCCGGCCTCGGTAGTTAAGTCGGATGCGCGTCTGACTGGTATTTAGGAGGACGGGTACTTATTGATGTAACGAGGAAGCTGTACTGAAGAAGCGGAATGTAGCCAAAGAGAAGATTGTAATTGTAAATGTATTAAAGATAACAGTTATTGCGCAATACTTGTCTATTGTACAAAGTGCAGATATTTACAGGCGGTAATCAGAGACTGAGAAAATGTTTATACAAGGAAGAACCGTTACTTACTGTGAAAATTGTATGGCTATTGAACACCATGCTTAGCTGGCCTCGGTAGTTCAGTCGGATGCCCGTCTGACTGGTATTCAGGAGGACGCGGGTTCGATACATGCTGGGGTGGGCCAACATCCTTACGTGGAGATTGATCATGAAATCTTTTCTACGGTCATTCTCTCCCCTCCGCTGATTCAAGAAGACAGACTAGTTTCTTACGAAATATTGTGCACTGTATTGGTTAACCGCGTACGTATAAGCTTTCCTGGCTCAAAAATGACCAAAATAGTGTAGAATGGGCCGTTAAACTTCAATACAAACAAACCGTTAAACATCATGCTTAAATCGATAGGAAAACATATCCTACCATTGGCAGTTGAAAATGTTACAAATATCTCGCGTCATCACGAAAACACGCCTTTATACTTTGACCTCCACCAACCGCCTTGGAGCCCACTACTGTATAGTAAAACTAGGGTTTAGAGGGATACATTATTTTTCTTACGTCTTTTCAAAAATCAAAACAAGATTGTGGGAACTCGTTAGAACCGGCTCACAACCGCGGTTTTAACGCCTTCCCACAACTGCCATAAATTCTGTTTAACACTGGGATGTTTAAATTGTCAATGTAAATATTTTTTTGAAAACTTCATTAAAATTGTGAAAAATCATGTAGTTCATCCTTAATTTTCTTTTTTTCCTTTTAGCTACGCCACTGACAAATGGTAAATATGTGGTAATTTATTTACGATGGCAAATGCCCTGGAAAGACACTTGGAGATACACATGGAACTCAGAAGATATAACGTGTGGAGGTGTACAATATATTTTACAAACCTGACAGTCTGAGGAGACATTTTTCTGTTTCGCACTGGAAAGAAAGCTCACCCATGTCGGATATGCGGTGCATCATTTCCAGTGTCGCGCACACTCGGCCGACATAAGTTACTTCATACTAGGGAAAAACTGTGACGTTTGCAGTGTCCTTTACACAGTCGGACAGCCTAATGAAACATATAATGTTTCACAGCGGCGAGTAAAACTCTGAAATATGCAGTATGTGGTATATTTTTCATAGTTTCAGACAAGTAGAGCAAGCACGTGATGATTCATAGTAACGCAAAAACTCATAAGTGTGCCTTGTGTGGCAAACCCTTTACACAGTCAGGCACCTTAAGTAAGCATCTATTGATTCATACAGGTGAAAAACCTCACACGTGTACATTATGTGGCAGATCATTTACACAGTCAAGCCATCTTAGAACGCATATGGTGATACACAGCGGCGAAAAACCTTTCAAGTGTACAGTATGTGGTAAATCATTTACACAATCCGGCAGCCTTAATAAGCATATGATGATTCACAGCGGTGAAAAGCCTCATAAATGTGCTGTATGTTGTAAATCATTTAGACTGTCAGGCACCCTAAGTAGGCATATGGTGATTCACAGCGGTGAAAAACCTCACAAGTGTGCAGTATGTGGTAAATCATTTACAGTGTCCATCAGCCTAAGTAAGCATATGATGATTCACAATGGCGAAAAACCTTACACTTGTGCATTATGTGGTAAATTATTTAGACATTCAAGCAGCCTAGGTAAGCATATGTTCATTCACAGCGACGTAAAACCTCACAAGTGTTCATTCTGTGGTAGATCATTTACAAAGTCAGGTTACCTTAAGCAGCATATTCTAATTCACAGCGGCGTTAAACCTCAAAAGTGTGAATTATGTGATAAATCATTTACACAGTCAGGCAACCTTAAGGCCCATATGATGATTCACAGCGGCGAAAAACCTTACACATGTGGAATATGTGGTAAATCATTTGTACAGTCAGACAAACTTAGCATGCATATGAGGATTCACAGCGGCGTAAAACCTCACAAGTGAGTAGTATGTGGTAAATCATTTACACAATCAGGCACTCTGAGTACCCATATGTTGATTCACAGCGGCGAAAAAACTCACAAGTGTGCAGTCTGTGGTAAACTATTTTCACGATCAGCTAGCCTTGGTAGGCATATGATGATTCACAGCGACATAAATCTCATGAGTGTACAGTATGTGGTAAATCATTTAGACAGTCCGGAGGCTCTTACCGCCATAAGTTGATAAATACTGATGTAAAACCTCACAAGTGTGGAATATGCGATAAATAATTTACGCCAGACAGCCTGAGAAAGACGAAAGACCTACCAAGTGTGCATTATGAGGTAAATTATTTACAAAGTCAGTCACCCTGAGTAGCCGTTTGTTGATTAAGATCGGCGAAAATCCTCACAAGTTTGCAAACTTATGTTTTGTTTGATTTAAGGTTTAACGTCCCCGTCAACAATGAAAAGGTCATTTTGAAGACGTTGCTTCTAATTGTATGGACGTTTTACCCGACATTGAGATGAAATGACATCTCAAGATCTGTCGCCCAATGAAACCAATAAGGTTTATAATTATGGACTGTCCGACTCTCACCGGCTTAGATCCTCTAATTGGTTTACCATTGGCTAAACAATGACCTGAAATACTGTTGACTGGACTGTTAATCTCCAATACAAAAACAAAACCAGAAATTCGAGTGGGGTCGGTTTCAGCTCTGCATGGAAGCATCATGCAGCCCATCTATTTCTTCAAGCCCCGATGGGCGGGGCGGAACAAGTATGTGGTAAACTATTTGCACAGTCAGCTGGCCGTGCTGTAGTTTATTTTTGTTATGGTTTGTCTTAGAGTGTTTGTATCGCTTATATTATTTTGGTTTGGATAGCCAATTAGCCTTTGGTTGGAAAAGTGACTGTCCAATTGGCTTTCCGCTATTGATGATTCCATTAGGGTCTGTTGTTTCATGTTTGTGTGTCCTTCCCTTTGGTTTCTCAGTAGTATATACTATGTAGGTTCTGGGACAAAATTCTGAGACACGCACCATTCAGCAAATAAAGCCTCCCAACATCCAAACATTAGGTTCTGAAACACACTCTTTTCATCAAATAAAGCCTCCCAACACCCAAACATTTTGCCGCAAGCGCTACCCCACCAACCCCGTCCCCAAAAAAATCGTAGAGAAAGGGGGGGGGGGTTCAATGACAACTTTTGGGGCAAAAAGAACTTGGGCCCGCCCCAACCCCTGGCGGGCCACAGTTCTATGACAAATTCGAGGAAGTAACCTATTTAGACCGATACTTGTAACAGATAAACTGGTTTTAGCCTCGTTCATTTCAAACCATGCCTAAGGGACATAACACTTGAAAGTGGCTGACAGTTAGATCGATAGAGTTCTGTGATAAGAGTTGTTTGGGGGAGGACTGTAAAATTCACCTCATGCGTCTCCGCAAGGGGTCATGCACGCGGCCGTTGACGCTTATGACCCACAAAGAGGGTTGACGCGTCGTTAAACACAAAATCATCATCCACGCGGCCATGCAAGGTCTGTGGGATGGGGATTACAAACAAACAATAACTTTGTTGGCCGTGTAGGTATGCAAGTGCGTGGGGTCGTGCAACCAGAGCGGTGCAGAAGGAATTTAGGCGTCTGGCCGCCATCGATATTTCTATTTAGAGGATGTAATTATAAAGTTATCTCCTTTCAATAACATGGCTACTATGGAAGAATACATAGAGCAGTTACTGGCAGAAATACATGAGACGAATTCGACTCTCCATCATGTGGTTCAAAACATCTTGGATGAGCCTATCCCAGATTCTGTCAAAGGGCGCTTGTTAAAGTCTTTACAGCCTGAAAACTATCGACCTACCCCCGCACCACGCAAAAAGAAGGCCGCCAAGAGAAAGGCCATTGAGGAGGAATTTGACACTTTCTCCCGCAAGAAAGTCCTGAGATCTGCGAAGGAGTATCTGGATTAGATCCTGGACTTGTTTACATCTGCTGAGCAGACAAAAGAAACCCTAGTCTTCAGTCAGACCCCATGGGTCATTGGCGACTTCTTGAGAGGCTGGCAGATGGACATTCCTGCCAATAATCTCCATAATGCAGACCCCAGGGCTTTCCTCGAGGCTGTGGTGCCCCAGACCAGTAGCAAGCTCGAGGAAGAGGTCAAGGCTCTGGCTGGCGTGAAGTTCCAGTCGGGTCTCAGGGTTCAGCTTCGGATGGACAACCCAGATGGTAGTGAGGAATACACCCCCGTGTTGCTGCCGATCCTTTCCCGCAAGTATCGTATTCTCTGTCATCATCGTATGATAAATTGATGGGACAGCAATGTTCAAATCTGGTATGTTTGAGAGTGATTTACGTTGCGGTGAGTGGAGCTAACCACTTGCCATAGCGGTGGTAGAGTTCGCTCGCAGCGCCTTGAAGTGCGATACCTAGAAACGGATCGCTTTCAAGATCGCGAATGAGCCTTTGTTGGTCAGGGATCGGGACGAAACTCCAGTCCCGCATACAGCCCGAGAGCCGCGTTCGAAATCGTCTTTGACATGTTTGCCCCTAATCGGGCGGAGTAACGGGCGTAGAGCCTCTCGACCTTAGAGTCACTCGGCTTCTCGACCTGGTCGACGGTCAAGGCTTTTCCGTGAGCAACAATTCCGTATTTCCAGGCCGACCCTCCTGCTACTGTTGCAGCGAGCCTTTATCGGTATTCTCGCATCCTGTCGTCTTTCCGTGGCCCTTGTTGTTGCTCTGCAACATGCGTCGCAGCCGTGTCTGGCGCCGCCGGTTCGTCAAGCATCTAGTATATCAGCTCGTCACAGTCCATTCACATCATGGTTTTGCAACATCCTATCGTGGTTTTGCAACAAGGGCGGACCCGTCTAAAATGGGGACCCAGGTATGCGCATGTTCGCAAAGCGAACATCTTTATGTGCCTTATCGCCCGAGAAAGGACCAAAAAGACAGCGAAAAGCAGCGCCACATGCAGGCCAAGTACAGCGATTAGCAGCCATACAGCCGCCTCTGAGCACATCGTTGTTGTTGCTACGCAACGGCTAAGCAACAATAATCACGTAATGATGATATAATCAGCGGGTTTATCAGTCTTCAGCAGAAGTTTAGCGTGTTTTTCCTCGGGTAGCTGCATTAGCGCAAGTCTTTCAAGACAGAGTTGTACTTCTGCGTGAGAACCCAGACAGA
This sequence comes from Lucinisca nassula, assembly GCA_963580285.1. Classification (NCBI taxonomy): domain Eukaryota; kingdom Metazoa; phylum Mollusca; class Bivalvia; order Lucinida; family Lucinidae; genus Lucinisca; species Lucinisca nassula. Next base: position 32,725,430 of record OY757015.1, on the reverse strand, counting down.
CTATTCCGCGTGGCGGCCCGAGAACGCCAGCTCTGACAACTTGTCTTTCTTCTTTGCCAAAGCCATCTTAGCGCTGCAGTCGTCTATGATGTATAGGGTCGGCTCGCCCATAATCACCCGGTGAAGCGCTCGCAAGTAATCGTGAAGACGCTCACCGGGGTCTAGAACGTAAATCTCAGTGTCCGTCCAGATCCAGGGGCGCTGCTGATAAGTCCTGTTGTGCCGTATGGTGGGGCACAGAACCACTAAATGCTGAAAGTCCCCCGGTAGGGGCCTTCGAGCAGATCGAGGATAAAAGCGGTTTTTCCGCATCCCGTCTGCCCGCTGATTGTCCCCGAATGGGCCGTGACCGGTAGGAGCTCTTTTAATCGTTCCTCCGGAACATCTTTTAATCGTTCCTCCGGAATATTAATAAACCGCTACGACGAACCGGCCATCTTCGATGTTAAGCTGTGCATCCATGATTACGTATGGGATAGATGTTCAATGCACCAGCCGCCTCGGCTCTTTTCGTTATCTGGATGGCCACACCTTTACTGGCATTCTCTATCCGTCTGCCGGAGCCGTGGAGCCGATCGTCGTCGCTTGTCCTGAGGTCAAGTCACAGCGCGTACTTGCTGGTGAAGTATTCTGCAAGGCTGACGTCGGCTAGGGCCAGGCCTTTTTTGACCGTTGCCACTTCAGGGTGTCGCTTGCTGCCGGCCCCGTAGAGCTTCCTCGTGTCATCAAACATCTGGTAAGAGCGCATCCCTTGGCTGAAGAGTTGGTTGGGGACCCCTCGATGGTGACCTCGGCCTTGCTGATGTTCGGATTATAGAAGGCCTCACTACTGCGAGCGAAGGGCTGTTGCGCGGCTACATCCTCAAAGAGCATCAGGATGCCCTCCATGCTGCGGGCGGGCACGTTGAGGTTGATATTCCAGAGGGTATCGCTCTTGTCTTTGCCGATTTTGCGGTGCCGCAGTTTCCGGTGATACAGGATCGCAAGGCGGCTTCTGGTCTGGTTGTTGACCATTTGGGCCAGCTCTGGCAGGGTAACCATGTCATACTCAAGACAGATGTTTCCAATGTCGAAAGAGGCACCTCTGCCTGTGGCCTGGATCACACGGTTGTAGTCGTTGAACGTGAGCTCATACTCGAGCCGGTCGCCCAGCGCGCTCTGGTAGAATGGCATGTGGCTCTTGAGCAGCTCGAAGTCCAGTGGGATATAGAAGCGATTGCCGAAAGCATCGGCGAAGGCTTTGTCCGCTGAAACAGACACGTCTTTGTTCCCAGCATTGATTAGGATTCTCGTCGCATTTCGGTTTTTCGACGTATCAGTGCCTTAATACTGGTCGTTTTTTATATCTGAAGCCGTCCTCCAGAGATCACGGTAGCAGTGGTAAACGTCACTGTCGTCGATGATGAAAAGTAGAAGTAAAACAAAGATCAGCAATTGATACAATTAACTTACTCCATCCATAAAAGACACCAAAGGGAAAGAAATACAAACATTAAGCGACAAGACCATAATGGAAACCTAAACAAAGGAAGGCCATAAGGACAGTTACTTTCCCACAAAATGGCCATATGGTCATCCAAAATAAAAATACAAAAGTGATACACACAGTAAGTAACAAACAACAACATAAATAAATCGCCACAGAAGAGCCGCCTTGGAACGGTCAGTGGAAGATTTCCACTTGGGGGGCTTAAATCGATTTTACGTGGCCACAATCCTCGCCCTTACTTCCGTCGCGATATAGACAAATAATTTGTTCAGTCCGCATGAAGGCCTCCTAACTCATCAGTGCAACATCTCCGTGAACACAAAAATCAAAGAACCACAGAGGTGAGACAACGGTGAGGACTCGACAGCAAGAAACCACTGAAATGCTGGAGCAAAAGAAAACCAACAGACGCATTCCCTGAAATATTAATGACGGTCTTTTTTCACGAGGGCGTAGCCTAGGTTCTGAACCAAGATCCGATTGGCATCTCCTTTTTCTTCGCTGTGCAGCGTAATCGTGCAGGCCAGCCTCGCGGTCCCAGGGGCGATGGCATCATATTGGCCGGGGTTGGGGAATCGAACCCGAAGCTGCTGGTTTTGACCGATCGTGCTGGGGTTGTAAGTTATAGTCACCGATTGCCTCGCCCCTTTCACCCCAAGGGGTTCGCGGAGGCACCGGTAGGGGTCAAGGTTTCGTCCGTACTTGCTTGATGACATGGTGTTAACTTTGTTGACACTCGACAAAGTCTGTTTTAAACATGCACGACAACCGTCAAATGCATATTCATTATGGCTGACTTTGAAAACCCCACGTTCGAAGACAGGTCCGACCCTTATGACTGGGACGCCGCTTATAACGCAGACGCTGATGCGCTCCCGTTCAACATGCCCGAGGCTGGTATTGACCCACCAATAGACGTTCGAGCAAGGGCTACGCGCGGCCGGGGGCAATATTCAGAACCTGCGAGACGATTTAAGATGGACAGCACTTGGTGACCAGAAGAGGCGCGTGGTCGATACTTTCTACAAAGAAGTGAGCCGTCTCTATAAGGGGTTGCGCCTCGAAGACAGTATCGACAGTGACCAGTTTGGGATTGATGAGAACGGTAAAACACTCTACTGGACCCCCCGGCGACAAAAAGATTCCGGTTTCTGGCTCTGTCCACACTGGCCTCGAAATATTGAACGGACGGCATAAATGCTATTCGGCAATCAGTGGGGCTCACTGACTATAAATCGAATATGCCGCGTCTCAACAAAGAGACAATGGAAACACTCCAAAAAGCAGAGGAAACCCTCCAAAAAATCATTGAATCCATCGAGATGACAGAGCTCCTGGGCGTAGCCCACAACGTTTTTCAAACAACAGGAGATGTCGAGACCGCATTGAAGACAATTGGTGATCAGCCTATCGACAACGCGTGGGTCACCCAGGCCAAAAAAAGAGCTTGCTGAGCTTGAAAAGGCTATGACTCGAATCCGAGACGAGCTCGTGAACAACATGGCGAAGCTCTCAAAGGCCGAAATCTAGACATCCGAGGCTAAAAACGCTTGGCCCGGGAGCAACAAAATCTGACGGAGACGAACCACCCCGAGATGCAGCAGGAGATTCAAGTTCGAATCAGAAAGATTAAGGGCGATCTCCCTGACATCGAACTTGAAAGACAGGCAAGGCTCGAAGTCGCCTGTTAGAACAGAGAAGCTCACCGGTCTCAGATCTCCCGAATCCGTGAGACGTTCAGGCAGATGCTCCATGAAGACAAGACGCTGGCTGAGCGAATACGGACACGCTTCCGCGAACAGGGGATAACGATCTTGAGCATCCTAACAGCGATTTGTATGGCAATCTCGACCCTAGTGCTTGTGCTCACCATCGGCTGGGGGGAGTGTACCGGCGCCGGCTCCCAGTCCACCCGACAAGGGCGGGGTCAAGGAGTGGGTAAAAAAGCACCTACAGTCCCTCGGGCGTGTCCTGGCCAATGTGGCCGGCAAGGCAGTGGCTGCCCTGCCCGGAATCATCGGGTCCATTGGCTCTTGAGCACGCTAGGGAAGGCCGCTTCATGGCTCGCAGATAATGTGTGGGCCTTGGTCATCGGCGTTGGGACCCTTCTTCTCATGGCTGCAAGGGACTGGCTATCGAGACCGCGCGACCAACCAAAGGTCCACTTAGCCAATTCCGATCCCTGCGACTATGAAAGCTGTTTTTTCTTCTTCATGGTCGAGACCGGATTTCCAGTCTGCTTGCGTCACGACCGGATCAAACGCGGCAGACGTAGGTGACCCTTCGGGTCTGCCGCTCGGTGGCCCCATGTGATCGGTCCCGGCTGGTAAGGCAGTTTTCCCCTGGAATGTCCTATCGACTTTAGAGACAGGATTGATCGGTACTGCCTCTTTTGTTCCTGGGTTGTGGCCGATGACCGCGTCTGGCCCTGCCATTTTGATTTGGTTATTATAACCTTGGACTTTGCCGGAGTGGAGTGCCACGTCGCTCGGCATCAAGTAGAGCCCTTTCCCGCAGACATAATCCAGTGATGTGGATGCCTATTGCAGCACCTTTTGATAGTGATCGATGCTGCTGGGGATGTTGACGGATGCGGCGATGGCGTTTTCGAGATTCGCCTTAAATTTCGTTTGAGCGTCGAACCCCGTCCCGACTTTGAGAAAGTTGGAACGGGACTGAGCTTGCGATCCCACGATTGACCAAACATAAGTCGGAATCGAGTCGTTGAGGCGCTCGACACCCTCTTGTGTTAAACCTTCCGATTTATCGAGAATGAACATCGTTCACGCCTTTGGAATATCCCGCTTATGGCGTATGGCGTCCTTCGGGTGAAAGACGGGGCCATTGGAGTTGTGATCACTGCGGTATTTCCCGAAGGGGTCATGTAGGTACTAAAAGCTCCGGGGCCTTGACTCCCGTGGTCCAGCTTTTGCCTCCAATCCGTATCAGGCGAACCGGCGAACTCATCGCAAAGTCGCTTGTAGGCCCTGGAGTCATAATGGTTATCGAACCATGAATTGGACTTGTCCCCAGGGAGGGAGACTTTTAGCTCCCCATGCAGACGCCTCGTCGTATAATAGACATGAATGCAATACAGGCTTGCAAATAGGGGCTCCTCCGCTTGGAGATGGTCCTGGACTGAAACATCACATCCAGTGGTTGCGCACCAAACCGCAAAGTTCAGCTGGCACTGCCACCAGCTGAAGGGGACGTGCTGCCAGCTGCCCTACGCCTTGTTTGCCATAGTGACGTCCCGGTAAGCGGAGGGTTTTGTTAGTCGGCGAAGATGTCCGCGTACTTGAAAAGGAAGAGACTGCCCTTATCGTCGACCATTTTGCCTAGGATAGGCGCCCCTGCTGCTGACTCCTTATATTTGAAATTGCCGCCTGCCTGATAATTCGCCGAGCTATTAAAAGTACATGCCTTTGTATTCATGCCCATTTTGGTGTTACACAAGACAATTGTTCAAGTCAATATGTACGTCACGCTCACTGGCGTTCAAAATGGTGTGCTAATCAATCTTGCAAGGACCCTGTTGCGCGTAAGCTAGAGATTGCTCTCTGCGACTTGACGTATTATCACTGGTGGCACAACATATGCATGGCGAAAAAGAACGAAAAGGTCTCAAATAACGAGACTGAAAAAAAATAATACCTGACGGGTATTATAACGTCTGTGAGTTGAACAAAAAGGTGTTTCAGTGTTTAGGCACCGAACTCACTCTAGATGGTCTACTACAATTAACGGTACTGCCCGGAAATACCATAAAATGAATCGCGAATTAGCTAGACTCTTAGGCTTTTCCACCAACGCTTTCAGAGCTCCTTCCACCAACGCTTACACTCCTTCCACGACCGCAAGTGGGTTGCCTTTGCAACACATAGAAAGAAACCTCTAAAAGACGTTCACTGCAGTTGAGCCACACAATCTGGCCGTCCATCGTGAGATTTACTTTCACCTTGCTGAGTTAAGTACTTCCGGCAATCTGCATAACGGTCGCCCCTACACACTGCTTAGATCAATCCCTGCCACGAAAAGTGTGGAGCTGGAAAAACTGAATCATTTCCTGTCTTACAGTACAAGAGGCTGTCATCAGAGCCTATTTCACAGCTTAGTTTTTCATTTTGGGGTACCAACGGGGAGATGTTACCATTCAAGTATATGAGTGCAACCCTACATATAAGGGTTGGTTGACGCAAGCGGCCCCGGTGGGTCAGAAAAAGCCCTGGGGTGGCTTTGGCTGATCTTGGTGACACCGAGGGGTTCGATAAGGACGGGAAGGAAGATCGATTGTATCCCTAGCTGCTTCTGTGGTCGGATTGCTCGCAACGATCATCGTGACGCATGTCGCCCTTTGCTTTCAAGCTGGGACGATTGTGTGTGGGTCGCTGGGTTTCGGCGGGAAAGTAATAGGCCGGAGGCTCCAGGCGAATGCTAAAAATCACGACGAGATTCGTATCCTGGCTGCGTCAAAGCTGAACTCTATCGCAGACCGCATTTCTATCGCGCTGAACGACGATTATATATCTGAAACAGACTTTCGCCTGATTCTGTGTGAAATCGACAAGTTCAATCAGATGAAAGAAGAAATTCGTGAGCGCCAGAAACAGGGTGTTAGCTTGGCAGAGGAGGAAAAAGAGGCGAATTTCAACGTGCGAGACACGAGGCGTAAATGTTGGAAGAGCTCCGCCAAGCTGGTAGCACCTCTCAATAAGTATTTCTTGTTTGCGGGCGCAAAAGAGCGCAGGCTTGGTCAGGACCGGCTCCCAATGAGCTGGTCCAATCGCAAACCCCTTACTTGTTTTCCTGGATCTGCTCGGTACGTACTAATTACCCCTTTCTTGACAGCAGCCATATGTCGCGGGGTGCGAGTACATATACCACACGCCGTCCTTTTCATGCTCGCGAATCTGCACATCACTCCCAGTTTTTAAGAACCTTTTGATTTTGCCCAGGCTCTTTTCACCAAAGAGCATTTTACCTCTGTCCCGCTCCTGAGTTTTTCTGTTACCGGAAAATGTCTAAAACACATGCGTCTGATCAGTGTCTTTAGGACGAAACTGGTACAACTGACTGGTTTGGACCGAATGGGCACAACTGGCTGGTTACATCTGATCAGTGTCTTTAGGACGAAATCGGTACACCTGACTGGTTAGGACCGAATGGGCACAACTGGCTGGTTACATCTGATCAGTGTCTTTAGGACGAAATCGGTACAACTGACTGGTTATGTCCGAATGGGCACAACTGGCTGAATCCATACACTCAATGCCAAGGGGGGGGGGCAGTCCTAAGGTGGGCCAGGAAGGATGATCTAGAACGGGAATGTATCCTAGAACTGTGGCCCGCCAGGGGATTGGGACGGTCCCAGTTCGTTTTGCCCTAAAAGTTTTCATTCAACCCCCCATTGTCTACGTTTTTGGGGGTAGGGTTTGGTGGGCTGGAGGGGGGTGCTTGCGGCAAAATGTTTGGGTGCTGAGAGGCTTCATTTGCTGAATGGAGCGGTTCCCAGAACCTAATGTTTGGGTGTTGGGAGGCTTTATTTGCTGAATGGAGCGTGTCTCAGAATTTTGTCCTAGAACCTACATAGTATATACTACTGTCTCTGATGGGAGCGCCGGGTTTAATTATATCGATTCCTGATCATTGCTTTCACTTCTGTTTGGTATGCATATGGTGATTCACGGCGGCGAAAAAACTCATGAGTGTAGAGTATGTGGTAAATCAATTACACAGTCTTTCGACCTTAGTAAGCATATGATGATTCACAGAGACGAAAACTTCTCAAGCGTGCATTTATAATGTTATTAACACTTTGGGCAATCTGATTAAGCGTATGTTGATTCATAGTTGCGAAAAATCGCAGATGTTCAGGATGTGATAATTTTGTTTATCATATGACGTCGCGTCTGAGAGTGTAATAACGCCATGTAATATTACCGATAATCCACTAATGGATTAACTATGCAAATTAGCTAGATACGTCCCGTAACGTTACACGTACGACGTGCTTAACGACGTCGCGTTTACTAATGGTGGAATATTGACATTTTTATAAACAATCGTGAATAAAATGCGCTTTAAATGTCATATGATAAATAGAACCTTGCATTCGTGTTCATGTATTATTGAATTTAGTAAGCTCGTTGAGGAAAAGGGATAAAATGCTCGGCATAGCCTCGCATTTTATCCTTTTCCTCAACCCGTTTAATAAATCCAATTTTACATGAACACTCATGTAAGATCCTCTATTAGCCGGGGACATATATCTTATTTTCGAAAATTTAATTAGTCGGCGGGTCGAAAGGATAAACTTACCTGGAATGGATAGATCAAACTCTAAATTTTCGCATTCTGGGTGTCGTCGCTTTTGTAAGTAGGGAAAAGGTCTTCAAAACGGACCCTTTTGCTAACAACCCGAATTATGTAAAAAAATGTTCAAAACATTACAACGCTTTTTTCATAACTTCAGGATATCCTTTAAAATCTGTTAATGCCCCGTAATTTGGAATACATTGAGCAAGTGTTCACTGCAGGTTTAGCCATTTAATACCAAACCATATTCTCTTAAATAATGTCAGAAAATGAACCCTCAAGATGGTAAAAAAATATGCATTGCTTTTCTCAGGGACGTAACCATCAGTCAGGGCCATAACCTACACAGGTTAAAATCTTGTACAGATTTATAACTTAATAAGTTATAATTCATATCAGAACTTACCTCTCTTTGACAGTGTTAGAGTTAACTTTCCTTTGCTACACTAATTTAACTCATTTAAGTAATTTCTGAAATCAGCATATAAAACAAAAGTAACTTCTTTAGGTTACATAGTATTTTTTTTCAGTGAACTTCAAAGCCCGGCGTACACATTGCTAGACAATGCGTACAAAATTTTATTGCTTCATCAAAAAGTTATGTAAAAGATCTTTCATATAAAATTGGCTACATGGCCATGAAAATTGCGATAAGGTGGCAATAGAAAGGTAAACATGAGGTAAAATTTCTGAAAATAACTGAAACAAGTTGTAACAGCAAAAAGTGATCAAAAGTGGAAAAAATTAATAACCTGTTTGAGTTATCAATATTTTAATTTGTTAAAGTTATGCACCTGACCATTGGATTTAAATGATATATTTTTTTTTATTTGTTTTGCTGTCATTTTTTTTTTTTTTTTTTTTTTGGTTTGGGTTTTACGGCCCTTTCAAGATTATTTCACTCATATCGAGCCGATCGTTAATCAGAGGCGAAAACCGGAGTACCCGGAGAAAAACCACCTGACCTTCCGTTGCAGAACTTGGCGTCTCACACGTGGCCCGAGCGAGGCTCGAACCTACGGCGTTGAGAGACCTAATGACTAAGAGTCAGCGCTCTTATCCACTAGGCCACGGAGGCCCGCACGATTTTTTTTGCTGTCATATAAAGGGTCTATATGTATATAAATGACAGAATAAAATGGTGCGAATTTTACGTTAAAGTTTCTAAGAGATTGTATCTTCTGAATCCTTTGATAGATTTAGTTGATACTGACACTGAAGTTACATACTGGTCTAAAGATTTCACTGATGCATGTCACACCCCCACAGTGACTTTGAGGTCAAGGTCACAGACTAAGAAATTTTACATTTTGGTTAAAGTTTTGCGTTAAAGTTTCTAAGAGGTTGTATCTTCTGAACCCTTTGATAGATTTAGTTGATACTTACACTAAAGTTACATACTGGTCTAAAGATTTCATTGATGCATGTCCCATCCCTCACAATGACCTTGAGGTCACAGACTTAGAAATTTTATGTTTGGTTAAAGTTTTATGACAAAGTTTATAGATGCCTGTATGTTCTAAACTCTAAGACAAATTCAGTTGATACTTACATCAATGTTGCATACCAGTCTAAAGATTTCGAGATGCATGTCGCTTCCCCATCCAAAGTGCCCTTGACCTCAAGGTCATGGACTTAGAAAGTTTACATTAGGTTAAAGTTTTATGACAAAGTTTATAGATGCCTGGTACATAATGTTCTAAACTTAAAGACAAATTCAATTGATACTTGCATCAGTGTTGTATACCAGTTCAAAGATTTCATTGATGCATACCCCACCCTGCTGCTTCAGTAACATGATGGCCCCACCCCTTCAGTAACTTTGATGCTCTCACTTCCTTGGTTCATTTAGAAAGATTATGTTTGGTTTAGATTTTAAAAGCACATTATAGATTCTTATAGCTTCTTGACTTCTTCATTCATGTTACATACAAGCTCGAAAGATATATCAGAGGGTGGCACTGGCCGGGGGTATACGTGACCCACTGGTCGCTTTCTCTAGTTCGTATAGAAACTGAATACAGTTCTTACTGGTTGCAGTGCCGGGGAAGCTTGATATTAAATGTCACAGGTGCACGGAATAAACATCCCGGTAAATAAACAGAGTGTGTTAGCAAAATCATAAATACAGCGCTACGACTCGATATTATGTTGTACAGTTACGGTAAAAACATTCAAACTATCGATTAAATTTAGGCTGTCATTAAAACACGCTACAAACTGAAAAACAATTAAAAGTGTGCACGTGGAAATAGGTGTTAGCATTCGAGCATAAAGTTTGAAACAAAATTAGTTCTATTTAAAGTTTTGTAATCAGCTGAAGCAAGGTAGTGTCTGCAAATGTGAAAGCAATGACCAGGAATCGATACAATTAACCCACAGCTCCAATCAGAGACACCAAAGGGAAAGAAACATAAACACGAAACAACCAGTCCCCAATTGAAAGCCCAATAACGGAAAGCCAAAAGGACAGTCACTCTCCCACAAATGAAATAATATAAGCGACACAAACACCCAAATACACATCATAACAAAAACCGCGACAGAAGAACCGCCTTGGAACAGTCAGCGGAAATGAATTGTTTGTATTACAGTCGAACTTCGATGGCTCGAACTCGCCGGGACCGCCGAAAAAAGTTCGAGCCATCGGTAGTTCGAGCCATTGGAGTCCAACTCGGCAAGATCCATCTTTGTGTTCTAAGATTTTTTATCATAGCTGCGGCGATTTTGGTGACTTCCGGTACATTTATCGGTCATAATTTAAGAGTGAATGATGAGCCGTATTTTTGGTCCGTATTATGATACTGATCACACGCCTGCGTGACTTGATCGATAAAATTGGAATTTTTAAAAAGGTTATTAGTGCGAGCCATCGGTAGGATTTTACATAGAAAATGCACTCTAGGGACCAGGCTTAAAGTTCGAGGGTTCGAGCCATCGTGGTTCGAGCCAAGGGTGGCATGTTAAGTTAAAATGAATAGGGATTTTGCCGGGACTGAAAAGTCAGTTCGACCCAAACGTGGTGTTCGAGCCTACCGAGTTCGACCGTTCGAAGTATGTACATATATATGATGACTGATATTTGGAATAAATAAATAAACAAATAAAATGTCAAACTAACGGTGATGAAAACTGGCTTATACTTCATACTCCGAGTCCTGAAATTCATCTGAAAGCGCTATCCATGCCTTCTGTGTCGTTTACTTACACAACTTATCCAATTTTCGTCCAGAAATGAACGAAATAAGCAGTCTTGCGGTATTTACTTACTTTACTTAGATTACTTATCAGTCATCATTGTCAGATAAGTAAAGTAAGCTGAGCTGAGGCTGACCTGGTGTCCTGGAGTCTCTGATTTCGCTGTTAATTGATTTCTACTCATTTTACTTACGTTACTGATCTTCACATCAACACTATAAGTCAAATAAGCAACTTTACAGTATTCTACTTAGGTTACTCAGTTTACTTACCTGGCACTACAGCAGTATAAGTAATCTAAGTAAACTAAGTAGATGTCAAAAAATCTATGCCCCTCGATCCAAAACATGCTACATAAAATTAAGTGCAATAAGCTAATTAATTGATATAGAAAGAACAATTTTACATAGTTTAAACATAAATAACTAAAATTTGCTGACCAGAAAACTGAAGCATGAGACTATAATAAGGAAATGAGCTAAGTAGGATGAGTAACATAAGTAGGCGTATAGCTAGCCAAGGGTGGTACATGTATCAGCCTCACTCTTTAGATAAGCTAAGTAACGTAAGTAATGTAAGTTGACTAATCAAACCAACGAAAGTCAATCTTGATATAACAGGATAAGTACGAGAATAAGCGTAAGTAACCTAAGTAACCTAAGTAAACTAAGTAACCTTGCATGTCTTTTATGACAATAGCTACTACCATACCAACAATGCTAAGAGTAAGCTAAGTAAGATAAGTAACCTAAGTTGAGGTTATATATTTCATCCATGACTATGAGCAGTGTAAGTAGGATAAGTAAGTTAAGTAAGGTAAGTAACATAAGTAGTGTAAGTAACTGATATACCAGTAACATCAGCGACATCAGAGTAAGTTAAGTAAGCTAAGTGAAGCAAGTAAGTAAGTATTGTGGTTTCGATCTCAACACATGAGTAAGCTGAGTAGGGTAAGTAAACTAAGTAACCTGAGTAGAACTCTAAGTAACATAAGTAAATGTCCTACCAGCTACAACAGCCATACCAGAGTAAGTTAAGTTAGCTAAGTAAACTAAGTAGGCGTCCTGGTCACTTCGTAAAAGGATGCGCAGAGTAAGTAGGATAAGTAAAGTAAGTAACCTAAGTAGACTTATAAGTAGCATAAGTAATGTAAGTAACCTCTCCACCAGCTACAACAACCATACCAGAGTAAGTAAAGTAAGCTAAGTAAACTAAGTAGGCACGATGGTCACTCCGAACTGGGTTGAGTAGGGTAAGTAGGATAAGTAAACTAAGTAACCTAAGTTGAATTCTAAGCAACATAAGTAAGGTAAGTACCTACTCCACCAGCTACGCTACCCATACCAGAGTAAGTTAAGTAAGCTAAGTAAACTAAGTAATCGGCGAAGTCTGTCCCATCGAGGATGAGTAGGGTAAGTAGGATAAGTAAACTAAGTAACCTGAGTAGAATTCTAAGTATCATAAGTAAGGTAAGTTACTGCTCTACCAGCAAAGCTACCAATACCAAAGTAAGTTGAGTAAGCTAAGTAAACTAAGTTGGCGACCTTGTCACTCCGAACAATGTAGACTATGGCCAGTAGGATAAGTAAACTAAGTAACCTAAGTAGAATTCTAAGTAACGTAAGTTAGGTAAGTAACTGTCATACTAGCTATACCACCCTTACCACAGTAAGTTAAGTAAGCTAAGTAAACTAAGTAAACGGCGAAGTCTGTACCGAAGAGGATGAGTAGGGTAAGTAGGATAAGTAAACTAAGTAAACTGAGTAGAATTCTAAGTAACATAAGTAAGGTTAGTAACTACTCCATTAGTCGCTCTACCCATACCGGAGTAATTTAAGTAAACTAAGTACGCGGCGAAGTCTGTACTGGAGAGGATGAGTCGGGTAAGTAGGATAAGTAAACTAAGTAACCTAAGTTGAATTCTAAGCAACATAAGTAAGGTAAGTAACTACTCCACCAGCTACGCTACCCATTCCAGAGTAAGTTAAGTAAGCTAAGTAAACTAAGTAATCGGCGAAGTCTGTCCCATCGAGGATGAGTAGGGTAAGTAGGATAAGTAAACTAAGTAACCTGAGTAGAATTCTAAGTATCATAAGTAAGGTAAGTTACTGCTCTACCAGCAAAGCTACCAATACCACAGTAAGTTGAGTAAGCTAATTAAACTAAGCTGGCGACCTTGTCACTCCGAACAATGTAGACTATGGCCAGTAGGATAAGTAACCTAAGTAGAATTCTAAGTAACGTAAGTTAGGTAAGTAACTTTCATACTAGCTATACCACCCTTACCACAGTAAGTTAAGTACGCTAAGTAAACTAAGTAAACGGCGAAGTCTCTACCGAAGAGGATGAGTAGGGTAAGTAGGATAAGTAAACTAAGTAAACCGAGTAGAATTATAAGTAACATAAGTAAGGTAAGTAACTACTCCATTAGTCGCTCTACCCATACCGGAGTAATTTAAGTAAACTTAGTACGCGGCGAAGTCTATACTGGAGAGGATGAGTAGGGTAAGTAGGATAAGTAAACTAAGTAACCTAAGTTGAATTCTAAGCAACATAAGTAAGGTAAGTAACTACTCCACCAGCTACGCTACCCATACCAGAGTAAGTTAAGTAAGCTAAGTAAACAAAGTAATCGTCGAAGTCTGTCCCATCGAGGATGAGTAGGGTAAGTAGGATAAGTAAACTAAGTAACCTGAGTAGAATTCTAGGCATCTTAAGTAAGTTAAGTTACTGCTCTACCAGCAAAGCTACCAATACCTAAGGAAGTTGAGTAAGCTAAGTAAACTAAGTTGGCAACCTTGTCACTCCGAACAATGTAGACTATGGTCAGTCGGATAAGTAACCTAAGTAGAATTCTAAGTAACGTAAGTAAGGTAAGTAACTGCCATACTAGCTATACCACCCTTACCACAGTAAGTTAAGTAAGCTAAGTAAACTAAGTTAACGGCGTTGTCTGTACTGAAGAGGATGAGTAGGGTAAGTAGGATAAGTAAACTAAGTAGAATTCTAAGTAACATAAGTAAGGTAAGTAACTACTCCATTAGCCGCTCTAGCCATACCGGAGTAAGTTAAGTAAACTTAGTAAGCGGCTAAGTCTGTACTCAAGAGGATGAGAAGGGTAAGTAGGATAAGTTATCTAAGTAACCTGAGTAGAATTCTAAGTAACATAAGTAAGGTAAGTTACTGCTCTTCCAGGAACGCTACCAATACCAAAGTAAGTTGAGTAAGCTAAGTAAACTAAGTTGGCGACCTTGTCACCCCGAACAGTGATGAGTAAGGTAAGTAGGATAAGTAAACTAAGTAACCTAAGTAGAATTCTAAGTAACATAAGTAAGGTAAACTACTGCTCTTGAAGGAACGCTACCAATACCAAAGTAAGTTGAGTAAGTTAAGTAAACTAAGTTGGCGACCTATTCACCCCGAACAGTGATGAGTAGGGTAAGTAGGATAAGTTAACTAAGTAACCTAAGTAGAATTCTAAGTAACGTAAGGTAAGTAACTGTCATACTAGCTATACCACCCTTACCACAGTAAGTTAAGTAATCTAAGTAAACTAAGTAAGCGGCATAGTCTGTCCAGACGCGGATCAGTAGGGTGAGTAGGATAAGTGAACTAAGTAACCTAAGTAGAATTCTAAGTGGGGTAAGTAACTACTCCACTATACCATACCATAGTAACTTAAGAAAGCCAAGTAAACTAAGTAAGCAGCAAAGTCTGTACCGAAGAGGATGAGTAGGGTAAGAAGGATGAGTAAACTAAGTAACCTGAGTAGAATTCTAAGTAACGACCTTATCCCAGTAAGTAAGGTAAGTAACTACTCCACTAGCCACTCTGCCCAGACCAGAGTAAGTTAAGTAAAATAAGTAACATAAGTTACTAAACTAAGTAAGCGGCAAAGTCTGTCCCAACGAGGATCAGGAGGTTAAGAAGGATAAGTAAGCTAAGTATCCTAAGTAGAATTGTAAGTAACATAGGTATGGTAAGTAACTACTCCATTCGCCACTCTACCCATACCAGAGTTTTAGTTAAGTAAGCAAAATAAACTAAGTAAGCGGCGAAGTCTGTCCCATAGAGGATGAGTAGGGTAAGTAAACTAAGTAACCTAAGTAGAATTCTAAGTAATGTAAGTAAGGTAAGTAACTACCCCATTAGCCACTCTACCCATACCAGAGTAAGTTGAGTAAGATAAGGAAACTAAGTAAGCCGCGAAGTCTGTATTGTAGAGGATGAGTAGGGTGAGTAGGATAAGTAAGCTAAGTAACCTAAGTAGAATTCTAAGTAACGTAAGTTAGATAAGTAACTGTCCTGCTACCTATACCACCCTTACCACAGTGAGTGGTATAGGTCTGTATAGTACAGGATGTGTAGGGTAAGTAGGATAAGCAAACTAATTAACCTGAGTAGAATTCTAAGTAACATAAGTAAGGTAAGTAACTGTCCTACCAGCTAACACCCTTATCACAGTAATGTAAGTAAGCTAAGTAAACTAAGTAAGCGGCGAAGTCTGTCCCATAGAGGATGAGTAGAGTAAGTAGGATAAGTAAACTAAGTAACGTAAGTAGATTTCTAAGTAATGTAAGTAACCACTCCATTAGCCACTCTACCCATACCAGAGTAAGTTAAGTAAATTAAGTAAACTAAGTAAGCCGCGAAGTCTGTACTGAAGAGGATGAGTAGGGTAAGTAGGATAAGTAAACTGAGTAACCTGAGTAGAATTCAAAGTAACATAAGTAAGGTAAGTTACTGCTCTACCAGCAACACTACCTATACCTAAGTAAGTTGAGTAAGCTAAGTAAACTAAGTTGGCGACCTTGTCACGTCGAACAATGATGAGTAGGGTAAGTAGGATAAGTAAACTAAGTAACCTTTGTAGAATTCTAAGTAACGTAAGTAACTGTCTACTAGCTATACCACCCTTACCACAGTAAGTTAAGGAAGCTAAGTAAACTAAGAAAGCGGCAAAGTTAGCCCATTCACGCCACACCCTGGCTCCCGCCTATAGAGGCTTGAAGAAATATATGGGCTGCATGATGCTTCCACGCAATGCTGATTCTGGCCTGCACATTTACAGGATCTAAGCCTGTCCAAGAGCTGCGGTGCGAGGCGGACCGTCCATGCTAATAAACCTTATTGGTTTCATTGGGCAGCAGGGATTGTGATGTCATTTTCGGGTAAAAGTCCTACAAAATTGGAAGCAACGTCTCCAAAATGACCTTTACAGTGTTGACGGGGACGTTAAACCTCAGATCAAACAAAAACAAACAAAACAAGCCACACCCATTTCTGTCTATCAACCAATTAAATTACTTGATATAATGTATTGCTACAAATTCATACAATACAAAACCGAATGTCAAGCTGGTGGCACTCTAAGTTGCCATAGCAACAAAACTAAAAGGCCAAATTTCATAAAAAACACACAACCTGTAAAGGCAAATATGGTGAATATTTTCATTAAGTCTCTGCCTCCTAGAGCATATGGTTTCTGAGGAGATGATTTTTTAAGTAATTTTTTATATTTTTTTTTTGCATTTTGGTTTCCATGGCAACCAATAACAAGAGCACCGCAAGCGGGTGCCAACGCTCGTCTGCAGTTTCTTTTAGAAAACAAAAGTTCTAAGTCAAATCAAATTGCAAGATGGAGTTATAAAACTTGTAGGGAATGTAGCTCTTGTGATGGTGAGTATGTGTATGAAGTTTCATGAAGGTAGGCCAAATACTTTTGGAAATATGGTCAAGGTTAAGTTTTTTGGTTAATTTTTCGAAAAATAGGTCAAAGTTCAAAGGTCAAGGTCACAGGTCAAAAAGCGTGGTATGACTGAAAAGGTCTTGTCCCAAGGAACATTCATGTGAAGTTGGAAGGCTCTGTTGTGAATAGTATTGAAATAAGAGACAAAAACAATTTAAAAAAAACGGAGAGAAAAGGGGAGATAATTCAATCAAATTGCAAGATGGAGTTATAAAACTTGTAGGGAATGTAGCCCTTGTGATGGTGAGTATGTGTATGAAGTTTCATGAAGGTAGGCCAAATACTTTTGGAAATATGGTCAAGGTTAAGTTTTTTGGTTAATTTTTCGAAAAATAGGTCAAAGTTCAAAGGTCAAGGTCACAGGTCAAAAAGCGTGGTATGACTGAAAAGGTCTTGTCCCAAGGAACATTCATGTGAAGTTGGAAGGCTCTGTTGTGAATAGTATTGAAATAAGAGACAAAAACAATTTAAAAAAAACGGAGAGAAAAGGGGAGATAATTCAATCAAATTGCAAGATGGAGTTATAAAACTTGTAGGGAATGTAGCTCTTGTGATGGTGAGTATGTGTATGAAGTTTCATGAAGGTAGGCCAAATACTTTTGGAAATATGGTCAAGGTTAAGTTTTTTGGTTAATTTTTCGAAAAATAGGTCAAAGTTCAAAGGTCAAGGTCACAGGTCAAAAAGCGTGGTATGACTGAAAAGGTCTTGTCCCAAGGAACATTCATGTGAAGTTGGAAGGCTCTGTTGTGAATAGTATTGAAATAAGAGACAAAAACAATTTAAAAAAAACGGAGAGAAAAGGGGAGATAATTCAATCAAATTGCAAGATGGAGTTATAAAACTTGTAGGGAATGTAGCTCTTGTGATGGTGAGTATGTGTATGAAGTTTCATGAAGGTAGGCCAAATACTTTTGGAAATATGGTCAAGGTTAAGGTTTTCGGTTAAATTTTCGAAAAATAGGTCAAAGTTCAAAGGTCAAGGTCACAGATCAAAAAGTGTGGTATCACTGAAAAGGTCTTGTCCCAAGGAACATTCATGTGAAGTTTGAAGGCTCTGTTGTGAATAGTATTAAAATGAGAGCAAAACATGTGTTTCAGAAAAAAATTGGAAAAGGGTAGATAATTCAGCCAAAATCAACAATGTTGTTATGGTCCTTGGTCAAAATGTAGCTCTTGTGATGATGAGTGTGTGTATGAAGTTTCATGAGGCTAGGTCTAATACTTTTTAAGTTATAGCCAAGGTTAAGTTTTTTTGGAACGACGACGCAGGACGACGCAAGACGACGACAACGCAGACGCCGGAGTGATGACAATAGCTCGAAAGTTTTTTTTCAAAAAAACAGACGAGCTAAAAATGAGCAGTAAGCCTAAAATCATATGGCAGATAGAGGATTGCCTAAGGAACATTTCTATGAAAGTTTTGTCAAAATATCTGCAGAGGGTTGGCAGTTTTCAATTTTCTCCATTATAAGTCTATGGAAACTCTAAGTTGCCATAGCAACCAAACTAATGAGCCGATTTTCATAAAAAACACAAACTTTCAATCCCCCAGCCCAAGGATGTTACAGATAAAATTTGGGCCCAATTGGCTCAGTGGCTTGAGAGGAGATGTCGTTTGAAAGTGTTGACGGACGCAGACGACGACGGACAACTGCCTATCCTATAAGCTAAAAAGAGCGATAGACGAGAGTTTTCCCCCCTGTTAGTATATAACCATGTGATATGGCCATCAGCCGGAGACAATCTGCGCAGACAGCTACAACGGAATTTTGTTTCCCTGGGGTTTGCAGATGGCAGTAACATGGTAGTTGTCAGCTGGGTCTGCAGAGCACAGGACAATTGGTAACCTCTTTGGAATAGCAAAATCAACTGTTTGCACCTCGCGAAAACAGGGAATAAAATATAGACAAGAAAATATTATTTCATATTTTATTTCTATTTAAGAGTGTTCATCTAAATATTAAATTAACATTTTAAAATGTTTGACTTCATAAAACCAGTGCCATCACCTCAGCTGAAACATCATGGGTGCATGATGTTTGGACATTGGTTTCCGCCACATGCTCCTGGCTTCATGCGTGACTGGCGTATCGCGGTGCGTGTCGGGTGCGGATGCTTAATATGTTATTCTCGCTAAATAAAGGCATTATTTTTATTATTATTATTATTATTATTATTACCACAGTCCTATAACTAAAAACTTACACACAGTTCCCTACTTTGGGACTGTGAGGTCAATACCCTTAGACTGGTGCGTGGGTAACATCCACTGCTGTAGTACGACCCTGATGACCCACGCCACTCGACCCACACATGTAGGCCCCATCCTTTCGTCCTTCCGTGCCCCTTGGGGCTTCGGGCGGGGGCGCCCGGAGACATGATTCCCCGCTTTGGGTGGACTGGCCGTTTCCGGGGCAACGGCCCGGAGTCCTCGGGTGCAGGCGGGGGGGACGGAAGGACATCAAACACATTCATGCTTATATAGTTGTTACATGAGCACGTCTGTATGTTCATTATCTTAATGTTCAGCTTAATGTTGTTTTTGGTGTATTTCTCTCGTATGTAATGAATATGACATGAAGCGTGTACCGTTTCTCAATGTTGGGATGCCCGGCGGGGTAGGGGCGGTCATGTCGTATTCCTTTATATGCCTGGGAAACGCACCATCTCCGTATTCATTCCATGTTTTAATATTGTTTTTAAATAGTTTCTCAATTATGTGCTATTATGTTCATTATCTCCGTGTTCATTACATGTTCAGTTTAGTGATTGATGTATTTCTCTCGTTTGTAACGGGTTATGACATGGAGCATGTACTGTCCCTCAATATTGGGATGCCCGGTGGGGTAGGGACAGTCATGTCGTATTCCTTTACATGCGGGGGAAACACACCATCTCCGTGTTTATTTCTTGTTTTAAATGTTTTTTTTTTTTAATTTTTTCTCAATTATGCCGGGGAAACGCACCATCTCCGTGTTTATTTCATGTTTTAGTGCTGTTGTTCTCTCGTATGTGAAGGAATGTGACATGAAGCGTGTACCGTTTCTCATTGTTGGAATGCCCGGCGTGGTAGGGGCGTTCCTGTCTTATTCCTTTATATACCGGGGAAATACACTGTCTCCGTGTTCATTACATGTTAATGCCACCGGCATACGAAGTATGCTATGGGGATATAATGTTTTCGTCCTGCCTTTCGTCCGTGGGTCCGTCTTTCCGTCTTTCCGTCTGTCCGGGCACACCAATGGGCACTAGTTGGGTAGGACGTTGTTGAGTATTTGCCATTTATTCCGTTAGTGTCCGAAAAGAGTAGCCAACAAGATTTATTGCTTTGTTGGGTAGTTAAGGGGTATTTTTGTGTCTTGTTGGGTAGTTTTTTACATGGAAGTACCCAACAAGTGTCCATCTGTGAGGACGTCCGTCCGTTAACATTTTGGTTTAAGTTTTTCGTCAACGTATCTAAGAGATTTTATCTTCTGAACCCTTTGATAGATTTAGTTGATTTTTACACTGAAGTTACATACTGGTCTAAAACTTTCATTGATGCATGCCCCCCCCACAGTGACCTTGAGGTCAAGGTCATAGACTTAGAAATTTTACATTTGGTTCAAGTTTCATGACCAAGTTTATAGATGTTCTAAACTCAAAGACAAATTCAATTGATGTTTGCATCGATGTTGCATACCAGTCCAAAGATTTCATTGATGCATATCCCCATCCTGCTGCTTCAATGATACCCCCACCCTTCAGTAACTTGATTCCCTCACTCCCTTGGTCCATTTAGAAATTTTATGTTTGATTTAGCTTTTACAAGCACATTTATACATTATTATAGCTTCTTGACATCTTAATTCATATTACATTCAAGCTCAAAAGATATATCAGAGTATGGCACTGGCCGGGGGTATACGTGACCCACTGGTCGCTTTCTCTAGTTTAATGATGTTTTTGAACTGTTTCACAATTATAAGCTACCTCTATGTTCATTTTCTCCGTGTTCATTACATGTTCAGTTAAGTGTTGTTTTTGATGTATTTCTCCCGTATGTGAAGGTTTATGACATGAAGCGTGTACCGTTACTCATTGTTGGGATGCCCGGCGGGTAGGGGCGATCATGTCATATTCCCGGGGAAGCACAAATCCTCCGTTTTCATTACATGTTTGTGTTGTTTTTGAACTGTTTCTCATAATGTTCATTATCTCCGTGTTCATTACATGTTCAGTTTAGTGTTGTTTTTGATGTATTTCTCCCGTTTGTGAAGGGAATATGACATGAAGCGTGTACCGTTTCTCATTGTTGGGATGCCCGGCTGGGTAGGGGTGGTCATGTCATGTTTCTTCAAATATACCTATCTCCGTGTTCATTGCATGTTTTAATGATGATTTTGAACTATTCCTCAATTATGTGCTATCTCTATGTTAATTATCTCTGTGTTCGTTACATGTTCAGCTTAATGTTGTTTTTGGTGTATTTCTCTCTAATGTAAAGGAATACGACATGAAGCGTGTACCGTTTCTCAGTATTTGGATGCCCGGCGGGTCCGAGGCGGTCATGTATTATTCCTTTATATGCCGGGGAAAAACATAGTCTCCGTGTTCATGACATGTTGTAATGTTGTTTTTGAACAGTTTCTAAATTATGTCATATCTCTTTGTTCATAATCTCCGTGTTCATTACATGTTTAGTTTAGTGTTGTTTTTGATGTGTTTCTCCCGTTTGTGAAGGAATATGACATGAAGCGAGTACCATTTCTCAATGTTGGGATGCCCGGCGGGGTAGGGGCGGTCATGCCATATTCCTTTATATACCGGGGAAACACACTATCTCCGTGTTCATTACATGTTTTAATGATTTTTTGAACTGTTTCTCAATTAAATGCTATCTCAATGTTCATTATCTCCGTGTTCATTACATGTTCAGTTTAGTGTTGTTTTTTATGTATTTCTCCTGTATGTGAAAGAATATGACATGAAGCGTGTACCGTTTCTCATTGTCGGCATGCCCGGCGGGGTAGGCGCGGTCATGTCATAGTCCCTTATATACGGGGGAAACCCTAATCTCCGTGTTCATTACATGTTTTAATGTTGCTTTTGAACAGTTTCTCAATTATCACCATTCTCTATGTTCATTATTTCCGTGTTCATTACGTGTTCAGTTTAGTGCTGTTTTTGATGTATTTCTCCCGTTTGTGAAGGGATATGACATGAAGCGTGTACCGTTTCTCATTAATGGGATGCCCGGCGGGGTAGGGGCGGTCATGTCATATTCCTTTATATGCCGAAAAACCCACTATCTCCGGGTTAATTACATGTTTTAATGATGTTTTGAACTGTTCCTCATTATGTGCTATCTCTATGTTCATCATCTCTGTGTTCATTACATGTTCAACTTAATGTTGTTTTGATGTATTTCTCTCGTATGCAAAGGAATATGAGATGAAGCGGGTACCGTTTCTCAGTGTTGGAAAGCCCAGCGGGTCAGGGGCGGTCATGTCATATTCATATATATATGCCGGGGAAACGCACCATCTCCGTGCTCCCCACATGTTTTAATGTTTTTTTCTCCAGGGTGCTCCGGTCTTCGCTCACCTGGTTAACGATAGGCTCGATTTGAGTGAAATAATCTTGAAAGGGCCGTAAAACCAAAACCAAACAAACAAAAACTCATACCATTGATAGAGCAAATATCGCATAATATATAGGTATAATATTGTCGTATAAATTAAGCATAAAAGCTTAAAAATGGTATAGACTATTCAACTGTAGAATTAGCTCAGAGCTCATAAGCTGTCTGGTCTGGTGCTATAATAGTTAGGCACTGTTCCCAGATCTCTTTAGATAAATTAAGCTTTGAAGAGACCTATCACCGGTACCGTTTTCTGCTATAGAAAACATGGGCTAATTTCCTGGAAAATATGTCAAATACACATTCCACAAATAATATATGGTGTTTTGGTGAGCTTCCATAAGCATTTTTAATAGCAAATGGAACGTGGGGGGGGGGGGGGTGTTATTGCAGGTCCGTTCGGGTTATTGGGTCCGTTCCGGTTAGTAAACGCACCAGATTCGCACCGCTTTGCCTGGACAGGCTTAGGCCCTCTAAGCGGTTTACCAGTACTCTTGTGCGGTCGGAAGCATCATGCAGCACATCTATTTCTTCAAGCCCCGACGCGTCCTATTACATGCAAGTGAAAAGCTTGAAACACAATGCGCTTCTTGCGATCTCTGTTTGAGCTGGTTTCACTCTACTCACAACCTACGACATGCAACCTACTCAGGTTACTAAGCGGAATTTGCTAATTACCCTACTCATCATTGTTTGGAGTGACGAGACCGCCAAGTTAGTTTACTAAGCTTAGTCGACTAACTTTGGTATTGGTAGCGTTGCAGGTGGAGCAGTTACTTGCCTTACTTATGTTTCTTAGAATTCTACCCAGGTTACTTAGTTTACTTTGCCTACTCACCTTACTTATCCTCGTTGAGACATACTTTGCCCCTGACTTAGTTTACTTAGCTTACTTAACTTACAGTGCTAGGGGTGGTATAGCTAGTAGGACAGTTACTTACCTTGCTTATTGTTACTTAGTATTCTACTTATGTATCGTTGTTCGAGATAACACTTGTTTACTTAGCTTACTCAACTTACTTTGTTATTGGTAGCGTTGCTGTATGGCAGCAACTTACCTTACTTATGTTACTTAGAATTTTACTCAGGTTACATAGTTTGCTTATCCTACTTACCATACTCATCATCAGTACAGACTTCGCCGCTTAATAAGTTTACTTAGCTTACTTAACTTACTGTGGTAAGGGTGGTATAGGTAGTAGGACAGTTACTTATCACACTTACGTTACTTAGAATTCTACTTAAGTTACTTATCCTACTTACCCTAATCATCATTGTTCGGAGTGACAAAGTCGACAACTGAATTTACTTGGCTTACTCAACTTACTTTGGTATTGGTGGCGTTGCTGGTAGAGCAGTAAATTACCTTAATTGTGTTACTTAGAACTCCACTCAGGTTACTTAGTTTACTTATCCTACTTACCCCAATCACCCTCTTCGGTACTTTGAAGCATACTTAGTTTACTTAGCTTACTTAACTTACTAATGTAAGGGTCGTATAGCTAGTATGACAGTTACTTACCTCACTTACGTTACTTAGAATTCTACTTAGGTTACTTAGTTTACTTATCCTACTGGCCATAGCCATCATTGTTCGGTGAGGACCACGTCGCCAACTTAGTTTACTTAGCTTACTCAACTTACCTTGGTATTGGTAGCGTTGCTCTTAGAGCAGTAGCTTACCTTACTTACGTTACTTAGAATTCTACTCAGGTTACTTAGTTTACTTATCCTACTTACCCTTATCATCCTCTTCCGTACAAACTTCGCTGCTTACTTAGTTTACTTAGCTTACTTAACTTACTAATGTTAGGGTGGTATAGCTAGTATGACAGTTACTGACCTAACTTACGTTACTTAGAATTCTACTTAGGTTACTTAGTTTACTTATCCTACTGGCCACAGTCATCATTGTTCGGAGTGACCAGGTCGCCAACTTAGTTTACTTAGCTTACTCAACTTACTCTTAGCGCAGTAACTTACCTTACTTATGTCACTTAGATTTCTACTCAGGTTACTTAGTTTGCTTGTCCTACTTGTCCTACTTAGCCTACTTAACCTCTTCAGTACAGACTTTACCGCTTACTTAGTTTACTAAGCTTCCTTAACTTACTGTGGTAAGGGTGGTCTAGCTAGTAGGACAGTTACTTACGTTACTTAGAATTCTACTTAGGTTACTTAGAATTCTACTTAGGGTACTTAGTTTACTTATCCTACTTATCCTACTCATCCTCTATGGGACAGACGTCGCCGCTAACTTTGTTTACTTAGCTTACTTAACTTCCTGTGGTAAGGGTGGTATAGGTAGCAGGACAGTTTCTTACCTTACTTACGTTACTTAGAATTCTACTTAGGTTACTGAGTTAACTTATCCTACTTATCCTGCTCATCATTGTCCGGGATGACAGACTTCGCCGCTTACTTAGTTTACTTGGCTTACTTAACTTACTGTGGTCCGGTTGGTATAGGCAGTAGGACAGTTACTGATCTTTGCTTACGTTACTTAGAATTCTACTTAGGTTACTTATCCTACTTACCCTACTCATCGTTGTTCGGAGTTACAAAGTCGTCAACTGAGTTTACTTAGCTTATTCAACTAACTTTGGTATTGTTGTCGTTACTGGTATAACAGTAACTTACCTTACTTATGCTACTTAGAATTCTACTCAGGTTACTTAGTTTACTTATCCTACTTACCCTACTGATCCTCGTTGGGACAGACTTTGCCGCTTACTTAGTTTACTTACTGTAGAAAGGGTGGTATAGGTAGTAGGACAGTCACTTACCTTACTTACGTTACTTAGAATTCTACTTAGGTTACTTAGTTTACTTATCCTACTTACCCTGCTCATCATTGTTCGGAATGACAAGGTCGCCAACTTAGTTTACTTAGCTTACTCAACTTACTTTGGTATTGGTAGCGTTGCTGGTTGAGCAATAACTTACCTTACTTATGCTACTTAGAATTCTACTCAGGTTACTTAGTTTGCTTACCCTACTTACCCTTCTCATCCTCTTCAGTACATGTTACGGCGCTTACTTAGTTTACTTAGCCTACTAAACTTACTGTGTAAGGGCGGTATAGGTAGTGCGACAGTTACTTACCATACCTACGTTACTTAGAATTCTACGTAGGTTACTTAGTTTACTTAGCGGACTTACCCTACTCATTATTGTTCGGAGTGACAAAGTCGCCAACTAAGTTTACTTAGCTTACTCAACTTACTTTTGTATTGGTAGCGTTGCTGGTGGAGCAGTAACTTACCTTACTTATGTTACTTAGAATTCTACTCAGGTTACTTAGTTTACTTATCGTACTTTCCCTACTCATCTTCTTCTGTACAGACTTCGCTGCTGACTTAGTTTACTTAGCTTACTTAACTTACTCCGGTATGGGTACAGTGGCTAGTGGAGTAGTTACTTATGTTACTTAGAATTCTACTTAGGTTACTTAGTTAACCTATCCTACTTACCCTACTGATCCTCGTTGGGGCAGACTTTGCCTACTTTGCTTACTCAGTTTACTTAGCTTACTTAACTTACTGTGGTAAGGATTGTATAGGTAGTAGGACAGTTACTTACCTTACTTACGTTATTTAGAATTCTACTTAGGTTACTTATTTTACTTATCCTACTTACCCTTCTTATCACTGTTCGGGTTGACAAGGTCGCCAACTTAGTTTACTTAGCTTGCTACACTCACTTTGGTATTGGTAGCGTTGCTGGTAGAGCAGTACCTTACATGACTCATGTTACTTAGAATTCTACTCAGGTTACTTAGTTTGCTTATCCTACTTACCCTACTCATCCTCTACAATAAAGACTTCGCCGCTTACTTAGTTTACTTAACTAACCTGGGTATGGGTAGAGTGGCTAATGGAGTAGTTACTTACCCTACTTACGTTTCTTAGAATTCTACTTAGGTTACTTAGTTTACTTAACCAACTTACCCTTCTCATCCTCTATGAGACATACGTCGCCGCTTACTTAGTTTACTTAGCTTACTTAACTTACTCTGGTCTGGGTAGAGTGGCTAGTGAAGTAGTTACTTACCTTACTTATGTTACTTAGAATTCTACTTAGGTTACTTAGTTTACTTATCCTACTTACCCTACTCGTCCTCTTCTGTACTGGCTTCGCTGCTTACTTAGTTTACTTAACTAACCTGGGTATGGGTATAGTGGTTAATGGAGTAGTTACTTACCCTACTTACGCTACTTAGAATTCTACTTAGGTTACTTAGTTTTCTTAACCAACTTACCCTTCTCATCCTCTATGGGACATACGTCGCCGCTTACTTAGTTTACTTAGCTTACTTAACTTACTCTGGTCTGGGTAGAGTGGCAAGTGAAGTAGTTACTTACCTTACTTATGTTACTTAGAATTCTACTTAGGTTACTTAGTTTACTTATCCTACTTACCCTACTCGTCCTCTTCTGTACTGGCTTCGCTGCTTACTTAGTTTACTTAACTAACCTGGGTATGGGTAGAGTGGCTAATGGAGTAGTTACTTACCCTACTTACGTTACTTAGAATTCTACTTAGGTTACTTAGTGTACTTAACCAACTTACCCTTCTCATCCTCTATGGGACATACGTCGCTGCTTACTTAGTTTACTTAGCTTACTTTACTTACTCTGGTCTGGGTAGAGTGGCTAGTGAAGTAGTTACTTACCTTACTTATGTTACTTAGAATTCTACTGAGGTTACTTAGTTTACTTATCCTACTTACCCTACTCGTCCTCTTCTGTACTGGCTTCGCTGCTTACTTAGTTTACTTAACTAACCTGGGTATGGGTATAGTGGCTAATGGAGTAGTTACTTACCCTACTTACGTTACTTATAATTCTACTTAGATTACTTAGTTTACTTAACCAACTTACCCTTCTCATCCTCTATGGGACATACATCGCCGCTTACTTAGTTTACTTAGCTTACTTAACTTACTCTGGTCTGGGTAGAGTGGCAAGTAAAGTAGTTACTTACCTTACTTATGTTACTTAGAATTCTACTTAGGTTACTTAGTTTACTTATCCTACTTACCCTACTCGTCCTCTTCTGTACTGGCTTCTCTGCTGACTTAGTTTACTTAACTAACCCGGGTATGGGTATAGTGGTTTTGTTTGTTTGATTTGAGGTTTAACGTCCCCGTCAACACTGTAAAGGTCATTTTGGAGACGTTGCTTCCAATTTTGTGGGACTTTTACCCGACATTGAGATGAAATGACACCTCAAGCCCTGTCGCCAAATGAAACCAATAGGGTTTATTAGCATGGACGGTCCGCCTCGCACCGCGGTTCCTGGACAGGCTTAGATCCTCTAAGCGGTTTACCAGTACTAGTGTGCGGGCCGGATTCAGCTCTGCGTGGAAGCATCATGCAGCCCATATATTTCTTCAAGCCCCTATGGGCGGGGGCTTGGGTATAGTGGTTAATGGAGTAGTTACTTACCCTACTTACGTTACTTAGAATTCTACATAGGTTACTTAGTTTACTTAACCAACTTACCCTTCTCATCCTCTATGGGACATACGTCGCCGCTTACTTAGTTTACTTAGCTTACTTAACTTACTCTGGTCTGGGTAGAGTGGCTAGTGAAGTAGTTACTTACCTTACTTATGTTACTTAGAATTCTACTTAGGTTACTTAGTTTACTTATCCTACTTACCCTACTCATCCTCTTCTGTGCTCGCTCCGCTGCTTACTTAGTTTACTTAGCTTACTTAACTTACTCTGGTATGGGTAGAGTGGCTAGTGGAGTATTACTTATGTTACTTAGAATTCTACTTAGGTTACTTAGTTTATTTATCCTACTTACCCTACTCATCATCTTCAGTACAGACTTCGCCGCTTACTTAACTTACCTAACTTACTCTGGTATGGGTGAGTGGCTAATGGAGTAGTTACTTACCTTACTTATAATTCTACTTAGGTTACTTAGTTTACTTATCCTACTTACCCTACTGATCCTCGTTGCGACAGACTTACTTAGTTTACTTAACTTACTGTGGTAAGGGTGGTGTAGGTAGTAGGACAGTTACTTACCTTACTTACGATAGTTAGAATTCTACTTAGGTTACTTAGTTTACTTATCCTACTTACCCGGCTCATCATTGTTCGGGATGACAAGGTCGCAAACTTAGTTTACTTAGTTTACTCAACTTACTTTGGTATTGGTAGCGTTGCTGGTGGAGCAGTAACTTACCTTACTTATGTTACTTAGAATTCTACTCAGGTACTTAGTTAACTTATCCTACTCATCATCTTCAGTACAGACTTCGCTGCTTACTTAGTTTACTTAGCTTACTTATCTTACTCTTGTATGGGTAGAGTGGCTATTGGAGTAGTTACTTACCTTACTTATAATTCTACTTAGGTTACTTAGTTTACTTATCCTACTTACCCTGCTTATCATCGTTAGGACAGACTTCGCCGTTTACTTAGTTTACTTAGCTTACTTAACTTATTCTGGCATGGGTAACGTAGCTGGTGGAGTAGTTACTTATCTTACTTATGTTACTTAGAATTCTACTTAGGTTACTTAGTTTACTTATCCTACTTACCCTTCTCAACCCATCATGCCTACTTAGTTTACTTAGCTTACTTAACTTACTCTGGTATGGTAGGTGTAGCTGGTGGAGAGGTTACTTACATTACTTATGTTACTTATAAGTCTACTTAGGTTACTTACTTTACTTATCCTACTTACCCTGCACATCGAAGTGACCATGACGCCTACTTAGTTTACTTAGCTTACTTAACTTACTCTGGTATGGCTGTTGTAGCTGGTAGGACATTTACTAATGTTACTTTGAGTTCTACTCAGGTTACTTAGTTTACTTACCCTACTCAGCTTACTCATGTGCTGGGATCGAAACCACAATACTTACTTACTTCACGTAGTTTACTTAACTTACTCTGATGTCGCTGATGTTACTGGTATATCAGTTACTTACAATACTTATGTTACTTACCTTACTTAACTAACTTATCCTACTTACACTGCTCATAGTCATGGATGAAATATATAACCTCAACTTAGGTTACTTATCTTACTTAGCTTACTCTTAGCATTGTTGGTATGGTAGTACCTTTTGTCATAAGAGACATGCAAGGTTACTTAGTTTACTTAGATTACTTAGGTTACTTACGCTTATTCTTGTACTTATCCTGTTATATCAAGATTGACTTTCGATGGTTTGATTAGTCAACTTACATTACTTACGTTACTTAGCTTATCTTAAGAGTGAGGTTGATACATGTACCATCCTTGGTTAGCTATACGCCTACTTATGTTACTCATCCTACTTAGCTCATTTCCGTATTATAGGATCATGCTTCAGTGTTCTGGTCAGCAAATTTTAAGTATTTCTCTTAAAACTATGTAAAATCGTTCTATTTTATCAATTAATTAGCTTATTGCACTTAATTTTATGTAGCATGTTTTTTGGATCGAGGGGCATAGATTTTTTGACCTCTACTTAGTTTACTTAGATTACTTATACTGCTGTAGTGCCAGGTAAGTAAACTGAGTAACCTAAGTAGAATACTGTAAACTTGCTTATTTTACTTACAGTGTTGATGTGAAGATCAGTAACGTAAGTAAAATGAGTAGAATTCAATTAACAGTGAAATTAGAGACTCCAGGACATCCCGGAACCTCTGTTAGCCTGAATTTTATTCTGTGTAACGTGTCCTGAATCTCATCCCTATTAGGGTGTTTATATGAAAGCCCTTGTACTATATACTTCATACTCCGTGTCCTGAAATCTTGGACCTTTAAATTTAGATAGAAACATTTGCAAGCATCAATTTTTAAACCACTGATTTACATGCACAGTTGCCCAGGTGAGATTTCAGGACACGGAGTATGAAGTACCTGCCTGAAAACTTAGAGACGTTCTGGCTGAAAATATATAATTGCAA
This sequence comes from Lucinisca nassula, assembly GCA_963580285.1. Lineage (NCBI taxonomy): Eukaryota > Metazoa > Mollusca > Bivalvia > Lucinida > Lucinidae > Lucinisca > Lucinisca nassula. The sequence continues at coordinate 32,695,130 of OY757015.1, read as the reverse complement.
TGACTTCAGCAGCCAATTTCGTAAAATCATTCTTCGATATAAAAATATTAGTTACAACATAAACGTTATACGATAGACTGCATGCATGGTAGTTAACCCAATCACGCTTTAACAACTTTGCTTTCCTCTTTAATTGCTCGCCGGTGGGTTAGACCTCAGATTCTATGAGGTTCCAGGGAAAAGGCTTACTGAGAATAAGAGAGAATTTAATTTTATGTAATATTGGTTGGTGTCTGATGCTCTGTCTCTGGTCGGGCCTATCGGAGTGTAACTGCTGGTTTTATTTTGCTCCAGCATTTCAGTGGTTTCTTGCTGTCGAGTCCTCACCGTTGTTTCATCTCTGTGTTTGTTTGATTTTTGTGCTCTCGGGGATGTTGCACTGATGAGTTAGGAGGCCTTTATGCGGACTGAACAAATTATTTGTCTAAATCGCGACGGATATAAGGGCAAGGATTGCGGCGGCGTAAACTTTATTTAAGCCCCCCCCCCCCCCTCCCCCCCAAGTGGATTTCGTTTCACTGACCGTTCCAAGGAGGTTCTTCTGTTGAGGATTATTTTTGTAATCGTTTGTCTTTGAGTGTGTGTATCGCTTATATTCTTTCTTTTTGGATGACCAATTGGCCAGTTTCTGGGAAAGTGACTGTCATTTTGGCTTTCCGTGATTGGTGTTTCCTTTAGGGTCTGGTTATTTCATGTTTGTGTTTCTTTCCCGTTGGTGTCTCTGATGGGAGCTGTGGGTTATTGTATCGATTCCTGATCATTGCGTTCACTTCTATGTTACCTCCTTAATGGATTTTACATGTACCTTGGCGTGGTAAGGAGGCGTGTGTGCACAATATGGCACAAACTAAAGCAGTCCAACAATTGGACATCTATTTTAGACATAGAATGTGTTAGGGTAGGAGCATAGGCATTTACAAATTACTAGCAGTTCTCAATCTGTAGATGATAACTGCTTTTCCGACCTTATGTATTCTGATAACCAAACTGATATGAATATCTCTTTAGATCAGACATTAGGTTTATTTTTTAATGAATTTTATTTTTTTAAGCTGTAATGCATAATATAGTTTCTGCCCTTAAAGTATGTTTTATCATGATAATGACTCTTAATTCAGGAAAAAGTAGGATTTTATATAGTAAAGTGTATATATTGTCAAAAAGATATCTTTTTGGTGCATTGTTCCCAATATTTCTTTATCAAACTGCCTTTCTACATCATTTTATAACAACATTTATTCTTTTTCTACCCTAACGGTACAATTGATTTACTGTTTTTATTACTTTTGGGATAATTGCTATTTATATGGTACTGAGTTATCTCCCTTAATTGCAACAATGTGTCCCCACTTTAAGATGTGATAACACCCTGAATCTAAACAAGTAAACATTATTCTTTGATATTGAGGTATTTTTATCCTTTCGAATCGATGGCTAATCAAAAAGTATTTCTAGAGGTATTTCTGAGATATATGTCCCCGGCTACACATGTATTTTACTGTCAGGCAACCCGAGTAAGCATACATGTATGATTATTCATAGCAACGAAAAAGCTCAACATCACAAGTGTGCAGTATGCGGTATATTTACAATGTCAGGAGGTTTTAGACACTATATGTTGATTCATACACAGACATATTTAGACACTATATGTTGATTCATACTCAGTCTGGCGAAAATCCGCATATGTATACATGTATATGGTAAATCATTTTGACAATTCGGAGGCTCTTACCGCCATTAGATGATAAATACTGATGTTTGTTTGATTATTTGTTTGTTTGATTGTTTGTTTGTGTTGGAGTTTAAGGGCCCAGTCAACATTAGTTTAGGTCTTTTTTGAGCCGGTTAGTTTACCTATCCACACTTTTCCAAAGCAAGCTTATACGTACATGTAAGCGGTTAACCAGTACAGCGCACATTCTTTCGCCACAAACCGACAACTGCCCTTATTGGATCAGCGGATTGGAATGAATGACCGTAGAAAAGATTTCATGATCAATCTTCACAAAAGAATGTTGCCGACCCCGGCAGGTATCGAACCCGCGTCCTCCTGATCACCAGTCAGACGCGAATCCGACTAGCTCACCGGCCATAAATAGTGATGTGAAACCCCACAAGTGTGGAATATGCGATAAATCATTTACAACGTCGGACAGCCTGTGAAAATCTATGATGATTCACTCACAAGTGTGCATTTTGAGGTAAATTATTTTCGGGCAATTTTAGAAACCATTTGATGATACATACTGGTGAGAAATCTCACGTGTGTGGAGTACGTGCTGAATCATATAACAGTCAGGCAACCGATGCAGCCAAACATGTATGATCGTTTACTGCGGCGAATAATCTCACAAGTAAGACTGCAATACAGAAGTGAAGGCAATTGGTCGCCTGATCTAACATGTAACACTCAGTTATTTACAGTTTCAACAGGTACATTTAATGAAAAATAAATGTTTATGATAATACACAACCATAAGCACTTGCAATATGGAGAGCCCATCGGAAATCTGACAAAGCTACATTAACAAGAGGGCCCAGAGGGCCCTGATTCGCTCAACTGAATGTCATTGTCTCTAATACATTCTATTTTCAGCTCCGGTGGCCATCTTGTTCATCAGAGTGGAACAATTATAGGTATTTTGGTAGGGTGTCACCTAGGCAACATTCCTTTGATTTTTGAATCAAATTGACCCTGGGGTTTAGGAAGAATTCGCATTTGAAGCAAATTTACAATGTTTTTTTTCCTATTTTTAGCTCTGACGGCCACATTGTTTATTGGAGCGAGACCATTTAGCTGTTTCAGTAGAGAGTCATCTAAGCAACATTCCTATGAAGTTTGAATGTAATTGGCCCCAGGGTACAGGAGGAGTTGTCGTTTGAAGTTTTTTAGCCTCGGAGGTCATCTTGTTTATCAGAGCGGAATGATTTTAACTATTCTGGTAGGGGTCACCTGGGCAACATTCCTGTGAAGTTTAAATCAAATTGGCCTAACAGTTAAGGAGAAGTTTGCGTTTGAAGCAAATTCTATTTTTAGCTCTGGTGGCCAAAATGGTTCATTGGAGCGGGATTATTTTAGCTAATATGGTAGAGGGTCATCTAAGCAACATTCCTATGAAGCTTGAATGAAATAGAACCATGGGTACAGGAGATGTTGTTGTTCAAAGGTTTTTTTTTTTCATTTTTAGCTCTGGTGGCCATCTTCTTTGTCATAGTTGAAAGATTTTAGCTATTTTGGTAGGGAGTCACCTAAGTAACATTTGTGTGAAGTTTGAATCAAATTGGTCCGTGTGTTTCGGAGGAGTTCATGTTTAACGCAAATTTACAATGTTTTTCATTTTTAGCTATGGTGGCCATTTTGCTCATCAGAGCGCAATCGATTATATAATAAGCTATGTTGGTAGAAGGCCACCTAAGCAACATTCCTACGAAGTTTGAATAAAATTGGCTCAAGGTTACAGGAGGAATTGTCGTTTGGAGAATTTTTTAACTCTGGCGGCCATCTTGTTAATCAGAGCGGAACAATTTTAGCTTTTTTGGTAGGAATCACTTGGGCAACGATCCTGTGAAGTTTGAATCAAATTGGCCCAAGGGTTGAGGAGTTCGCGTTTGAAGCAAATTTACGATGTTTTTCAAGTTTTAGCTATGGCGGCCATTTTGCTCATCAGAGCAATACAGTTATAGCTATTTTAGTAGGGGGTCACCTAAGCAACATTCCTATGAAGTTTGAATTAATTTGGCCCATGAGTACAGGAGGAGTTGTCTTTTTTTTCTATTTTTAGCTCTGACGGCCATTTTCTTCACCCGAGCGGAACCGTTTTAGCTATTTTGGTAGAGGGTCACGTAAGCAACACTTCTATGAAGTTTGAATGAAGTTTGCCTAAGGGTTGAGGAGGAGTTGTATTTTTTCTATTTTTAGCTCTGGCGGCCATCTTGTTTGTCAGAGCAGAATGGTTTTAGATATTTTATAGGGAGTCACTACATAACATTCCTGTGAAGATTGAATCAAATTGGCCCAAGAGTACAGGAGGAGTTGTCGTTTAAAGAATTTTCTATTTTTAGCTCTTTTAGGCCATTTTGCTCATCAGAGCAGAACCATTTTAGCTATTTTGGTAGAGGGTCACCTAAGCAACACTTCTATGAAGTTTTATTGAAATTTGCCCAAGGGTTAAGGAGGAGCTATAGTTTAAAGATTTGTCTATATTTTTAGCTCTGGCGGCCATCTTGTTTGTCAGAGCAGAATGATTTTAGATATTTTTATAGGGAGTCACCTACATTACATTCCTGTGAAGTTTTAATCAAATTGGCCCAAGGGCTAAAAAGGAGTTCGTATTTGAAGCAAATTTACGATATCCTTCTATTTTTAGCTATGGCGGCCATTATGCTCATCGGAGCAAAATCATTTTAGCTATTTTGGTAGTGGGTCACCTAAGCAACATTCCTATGAATTTTGAATGAAATTGGCTCAAGGGTACAGGAGGAGTTGTCGTTTAAAGATTTTTTTGCTATTTTCAGCTCAGACGCCCATCTTTTGTGTCAGAACAGAACGATTTTAGCTATTTTGGTAGGGAGTCACTTAGGCAACTTTCCTGTGAAGTTTTAATCAAATTGGCCCAACAGTTGAGGAGGAGTTTGCGTTTGAAGCAAATTTAGGATGTTTTTTTTTTCTATTTTTAGCTATGGCGGCCATTTTGCTCATCAGAGCAATACCTTTTCAGCTATTGTAGTAGAGGGCCACCTAAGCAACATTCCTAATAAGTTTGAATTAATTTGGCCCAAGGGTACAGGAGGAGTTGTCATTTAAAGAATTTTCTATTTTAAGCTCTGGCGGCCATTTTGTTCACCGATGCGGAACCGTTTCAGCTATTTTGGTAGAGGATCACATAAGCAACAGTCCAATAAAGTTGAATGAAATTGGCCTAAAGGTACAGGAGAAGTCGTTTAAACATGTTTCTATTTGTAGCTCTGGCGGCCATCTTGTTCAGCGGAGCGGAACGATTTTAACTATTTTTGTAGGGGGTCACCTATGCAATATTCGTATAAAGTTTTATTGAAATTGGCTCAAGGGTTAAGGGTCAGTTAGCATTTAAAGCAAATTGTTGACGCCGAACGACGCACGACGAACGACGCTCGACGGACGACGGACATTGACCGATCACAATAGCTCACCATGAGCACGAAGTGCTCAGGTGAGCTAAAAATAAACAACCTTAGAAGCACCGCCTTACGACGGCCAGTAGCGACAACCACTGGGGAGTTTAAATCGATTCTATGGATCCAACCTTCACTCTAAGTTCTTGTATTATTTACAGCACACAAAATGGTTGGTCCACCTGAAGGTAACTCAATCAATAGACCACCATCGAAAACAATACAAAGCAGAACACGCTGAAATACAAATCAAATTTTAATGCACTTGCGTATGTAACGCAGCTTCTGATTGGATAACGTCAAAAATTTCCGACTGTATATTTTGCCATATACTGTCGGAAACCCGACGTCATCACGTAACGTCGCTTTTCATTGGCTGGGATTTGGTTTTACGCAACTCACCGCGTTTGCCGTTTTGTACAAAATAGTACAGTTTTTACGAAAACAACCGAATAAATGCATTTGAACGGGGATAACTGTATTGCAAAATTGTACTTTGGGGAGGTAAATCGTCTGTTTTACGACCGCAAATAAATTTCCGACCGTAAAACCGCCGATTTACCTCCCAATATGACAATTTTGAATACAGTTATCCCCTAAGTGAATATCTGTGGTGAATTACAAACGAGAGCTTGTTCGACACAATGTAAGCTGGAACTAAAGAAAACCCACAGGTAGACCACGGGGAGTCAGGCCACAGACAAATCATCAGGCACCGCCCCTAAAAACTATAATAATTATAATTCACCACAACTTCTTTATAACACTATTGTTGGGTTCCAACGCAAAAATCGTGTAACTTAAACAACCGTGTTATATCCAAACAAACGTGTATAGATTATACAGAAAATTGTCATTGATCAGATTATATGACGGTTCTAGCATGAAGGCTTACTTATGTAATGTTGGTTGGTACCTGATGCTCTGTCTCTGGTTGGGTCAATCGGAGTCAAACTGTTGTTTTTCTTTTGCTCCAGCATTTAAGTGGTTTGTTGCTGTCGAGTCCTCACCGTTGTTTCATCTGTGCGGTTTTGTTTTGTTTGATTTGAGGTTTAACGTCCCCGTCAACACTGTAGGTGTCATTTTGGAGACGTTGCTTCCAATTTTCTGGGACTTTTACCCGACAATGAGATGAAATGACATCTCAAGCCCTGCCGCCCAATGAAACCAATAGGGTTTATAAACATGAACGGGCCGACACTCGTACCGCTTTGCCTTGGTAGGCTTAGATCCTCTAAGCGGTTACCAGTACTCGTGTGCGGGTCGGTTTTTAGCTCTGCGTGGAAGCATCACGCAGCCCATCTATTCCTTCAAGCCCCGGTGGGCGGGGGCCGACATCTCTGTGGTTGTTTGATTTTGTGTTCTCGGGAGATGTTGCTCTGATGAGTTATGAAGCCTTCATGCGGACTGAACAAATTATTTGTCTAATCGCAAAGGAATCAAGCCGCGTGGGGTCAATTTAAGCACCCCCACCCCAAGTGAAATTTTTTTCACTGACAGTCCAAAACGTTTTTTCTTTCGTGGTTTATTGAATGTCGCATAGGGTCTGCACAACAGTGTAACCTCCATTAAACAGCCATCCTGGGAAAACCCTAAAACTGGTTGTTTTTAAAAGGCAGATGGGTGTTCAACAGAGGGAAATGTCTGGGATGATGTATGGATTGTTATCGAAAGACATAGAATAGTGATTACTGACGACAGCTCAACATAGATGTAGTAAAAGACAAATAAATGATGAAGGGGTGTCATCTGATACCTCTCCAACATTTATGTTTATTTTCACTTGCTTACAATACAGATATCACAATGGTGATTATGGGAAAAACAAATTTTATAATGAATAAAAATAAATAAATACACCAGAAGTTTTTGTTTGTTTGATTTGAGGTTTAAAGTCCCAGTCAACCCTGTATGGGTCATTTTGGAGATTTTCTTCCCATTTTTGTGGGACTTTTACCCGACATTGAGATGAAATGACATCTCAAGCCCTGTCGCCCAATGAAACCAGCAGTGTCTATAAGCAGGGATTTCCGACTCATGCTTCTTTAATATACCAGAAGATAAATCCCTATTTTTACCTCTTAGGTTTTGCTATTGAGTTAACTCTGGCTGTTTAACAGAGCGAATTTAGATTTGGTAAGGTGACAGCCTGCTGGAAGAGAGGGGTGGCTGCTGAGCAGAGGTAAAATACATAGTAAAATGTTATGTGAGAAATTTTTTGGCTGCTGAAGAGAGGAGGCTGCTTAATAGAGGTGACCAATGGAGGTCTTACTGTATGTTTTTTTTTTTGTATTGGAGTTTTACGGCTCAGACAACTCTATTTAGGTCATTTTAGCCGGTCAGTTTACCTATCCACACTTTTCCTGGGCAGGCTTATACGTAAGCGGTTAACCAGTACATTCAGAAACTAACAACTGCTCTTCTTGAATCAGCGGAAGGGAGAGAATGGCCGTAGAAAAGATTTCTTGATCAATGTCCATGAACGAATTTTGCCGACCCCGGCAGGTATCGGACCCGCGTCCTCCTGATCACCAGTAACACGCGCATCCGACTAAGCTAACGAAGCCGGCGGGTCTGCACTATAATCAACCCGTGAGCCATTCCGTTCATTCGTCCGACCGTGGTCATTTTGTGACAATTGCTTTAACTTAGGACCGCTTGGAATATTTTGATCTATTGTAGCATACGGATTAATATTAACAATACTTAGTCCATGATATTGCCTCATGCCAGATTGCTTTATTTCTGGCTTGCCGAGGCGAAATATATAACAATCAAAGCACTGAGAGTACTGGTGGGTCGATTTTCTCTGAATGTAGGTTCTGAAAATAGTTCTGAACTGAGAATCGAACTGTTCGTTAAACCCTAAAGTTCCACTTTTTTAAGCAAGCACAGTAGTCCTGAACAGACAGTTATGTGGCGTCTGATTAGGTATACTCTGTTTGCTAATGCCCACGTGCACGAGCACAGTGCAGAATCAGGGGATAACGGTATTCAAAATTGTCATTGGGGAGGTAAATCGGATGTTTCACGGTTGGAAATTTCGTTTTGCAGCGACGCGTCAGCGGAGCCGTAAAACGTAATTTGCGGCCGTAAAACCGATGATTTATCACCACCCCCATGACAATTTTCCATTATACTGCACTTATTCACCAGTGATTTTAAACCTTGAACTATTTTGAACATAGCGGCAACCGCTGTGAACTGCGTGCCAATGAAAAGCGACGTTACGTGATGAAGTCGGGTTTTCAAGAGTATATCGCAGAATATTATCTCGCAATTTTTTGACGTTATCCAATCAGATGTCACGTTACATACGAAAGTGCATAAGAATTTACTTTTTACGCATCGTTCTAACGTCTTAGGGAGGCGACTATCGACGCTATAAACTAGATGTTAGTCAGGAGAGTCAGTGGCAGCAAGTAATAGTCACGCGGACAATTGCAAGCTTTATAACGTAGACTGCGGGTTCTTGTTAAAACGCTTTGTATTAAGAAAAGTATCCAGTACAATTTTTGTCTGATGAAAAGTATCACACTGGTAAAAGCAAGCGCGCAGGGTAAGGAACAGACGCATAGGATAAGGATTTTTTTTCCGCTCAGGATAAGAAAGAAAATGGCGGAATCGGCATCACATGTGCAGGTTAGTTGTTCTTCTTTATCTCGTGTTATGGTTACTAATCAATACGGCTGCTCACATTAGCTTCACGGAAGACATATTTTTCACAAATTTAACTTCGATTGGCCGAATTTGAAACGGAGAACCGGACACAGTGGAGCTACCCAACCACGCAATCTCATTATTTTACATGAACCCCTCTTCTGGGAAGATGACATGCACTTTTTGATGGTTATAGACATCACACGATGAATCAGACTGTTGCAAATAAGATAAAAGGAAAATTGGAAATTGGAAGGCCCACAGTGAGAAATCCTAGTCCCATTTTCAATACAACGCCCGTGGGCAAGGAAATTGGTACAGCGCATAGGATAAGACACAAAAGTTTCCGGGGAAAATGGTTTGTTTGCTTGTTTTATTTGAGGTTTAACGTCCCCGTCAACACTGTATAGGTCATTTTTAAGACGTTGCTTCCAATTTTGTGGGACTTTTACCCGACATTGAGATGAAATGACATCTCAAGCCCTGTCACCCAATGAAACCAATAGGGTTTATAAGCATGGACGGTCGGCCTCGCACCGCGGTTCCTGGACAGGCTTAGATCCTCTAAGCGGTTTACCAGTACTAGTGTGCGGGTCGGATTCAGCTCTGCGTGGAAGCATCATGCAGCCCATATATTTCTTCTAGCCCCTATGGGCGGGGGCTACCGGGGAAAATGGTAGTTGTATTGTCGTAGCACAAGTAAATTTCCATCTCAGATTAGGTTTTCCAATATTATTAATTAGTCCTACATAGTTTAAAGCACCAATTGTTATCTTTAGGAATTAAGGCGTATCTATATAAAATTTAGTAACACTGAGGCCTTTCTGCTATTTAATCTTCATCAGTGTGTCTCAACCTCAAAGTCCTGAAACCGAAACGGATGATGAACAAGACCCGATAAACACAGCACATCCCCCTCCGGGTCACACCGATCGACGTAGCTCATGAAACATGTCAGCTGAGGGCATCAGGCAAGAGGCGCCTACACTAGGACTTATAGTCTTATAGGAAACGTTCAAAGTTTGTGTGCCTTGTCTTGGCATGGGCATTGCTCTGGTTCTAGCAGTATAATCATCCCCTATGGGGGATAGATGGATTGGGTTCATCGCGATCATGAATTAGAGAAATGATTTATACATGTATGTCCATATAGTATTTTTGGTAGAAAATTGTGGCTGAAAATAAGGTAGATAACTTAGACAAATTCGTGAGACATACCTATTGTATGGTCATTAAAGGGCCTGCTATGATTCGGCTCCTTTTTGGCCCCCCCCCCCCCCCCACCAAAATCCTCTTCAGTGTGCATCGTTTCATTTGCTAACCGGCTTAGTTAATGGAAACATACAGAAACAAATTGTTTCGTCTTCATGTATGTTCATAATAACTTCACTTTTAATGTGTATTGAGTTAATAAATTATGACGAAAATAGTAAGAAAAGTGTGATAAAAGTATTTCCCTTCGAAAGAAAAAGACAATAGAAAGTGCCTTTGGAAGCTCCTGATTATAGGTTTCGGTTGGCGCATTAATATATCAAGTATCACCACAGTGGAGCGCTGTGGTGCAGTGGTAAAGCATCGGATTGGAGATCGAGAGGTAGCCGGTTCTATCCTCGCAAGCGCCACATGTTGTTAACAAAAGCAAATAACTTTATCCACATTGCTTTGTACTGGTTCCTACCCAGAAAAAGAGGGCCACATTGAAGATTGGTACTAGTACTAAATGTGTTACCCTCTATAAATCAGGTCGATTATTATTATTATTATTATTATTATTATTTTATAATTATTAAGTAGCACTGCTAACCATTTGTACACTAAGTGGGTCGTATCTAGTTACCCAACCCACTTGCATTATCTTGGCGATATATGAAAAATGAAAAATTACAGGATTAGAATGAAACAGGTACCAAATTATTCCTTGGGTTCTAACTAAGAAAATGATTAACAACAACATATATTTATCTTTACTATGAACGGAGTTATGGCAATTTTTTATGTTGAAATTTCTGAGAATGACCAAAACTTAAGTTATGAAAAATTAAAAAATAAACACGGAGCCCACCTTTCATTTTTTTATTTTTCACATGTTTACATATCAAAATTTATCTTTCTATGCACAAGCAAGGATAGGCTGGTATATTTTGAAAGCCAAAAAGGTAGCAAAAATGTCAATTTGGTCAAAATCAGCTGGGGGTAGGGGTAAAGTCATGGTGAAAACATACCTTATTTGTGAATGACCAAACATTTTTATTGATATATATATTTGTTGAAGTTGTATCTTTTCATTAAACTAAATTTGGCTATCACCATAAAACATTTATAAAACAAATATTCAGGGGTGGGGTGGGGGCAGATATAATGGGAAATCTTGCCAGGCCCTTTGTACGCGGTTTTTCGTCGGATATAAGACAAATATTAAAGTATGTTAATGTATTGGTATCTAAATTTTTATGCCGGCCTCGGTAGCTCAGTTGGATGCGCGTCTGACTGGTGATCAGGAGGACGCGGGTTCGATACCTGCCGGGGTCGGCAACACTCGTTCGTGGAGATTGATCAAGAAACCTTTTTTCTAAGTCCATTCTCTACCTTCCGCTGATTCAAGAAGGGAAGTTGTCAATTTCTGGCGAAAGAATGTGCACTGAACTGGTTAACCGCTTACGTTTACGCTTGCCCAGGAAAAAATGTGGATAGATAAACTGACCGGCTCAAAAATCAGCAGGTCAGTTTACCTAAACTTAAGCGGTTAACCAGAATGGTGCACATTCTTGATCAATCTCCACGAAAGAATGTTGCTGACCCCGGTAGGTATCGAACCCACGTCCAGTCAGAGCTACCAAGGCCGGCGTAGAAAGATATGGTAGAAAAGATAAAATAAAACAGAAAATACTCAGATACCTTCAATTCATTTAATATACAGTCAAACTTCATTTAAATTTGTGTGTGCAGAGTGATCGTGATCCACAGTGTTTGCAAACATTATTCAAAACATTGTTGTGGATACAGAGGTAACTGTTGCCTCATCCGAGGCGATTATATCGTGCAGCCACAACATATATACTACTGACAAGAAATAAGGAAGTTATCGCAATTTATCTTTGGAACACATCCTAACAAGGGTTTGTTTTACAAAATCCTAAAAATATATTGTGGGTCCATGTTAAGGGTAAATGAAAAATATCACAATGTATACACAAACAAACAAAATTAACAATTTAAGTGTGAAAAGGGTAATTAAGAAAGCAAGAAAACATGACCTGTCAACAAATCAGTCAGCCAGTTAACCAAGTGCTAATTGATCTTGTCCCATGTTTAAACAAAATCATTAAATTTATCTATTTTTTGTAAAGTTATCAATTATTATGTCTTTGATACTAACGATTTTGGCCAGTCAGAATATCACAGGCTTAAAGGTATAGTTTAAAAACAAAATGAAATTTCTAATTAGTGAAAATCTTCTTTAAAATGTTCCTACCACAAACATTACTGAAAACAAACCCAAAACAATAAATTGTCAATCTTGAACTGGACATTATATTAAACTGGCCAAATTGTCCTACTCAATATTTTTGCTGGCCAAATTGTCCTAGGCCGAATTGTACTAGGTCAAATCACCCTGGCCAAAACGTACTAGATTCATAGTGGGGGGTTATATTGCTAGGACCAGAGCAATGCCCATGCCATGACAAGGCACACAAACTTTGAACGTGTGCTAAAGGTCACAATTGGTGCTTTAAACTATGTAGGACTAATTATAAATGTCGGAAAACCTAATCTGAGATGGAAATTTACTAGTGCTACGACCATTCAACTACCATTTTCCCCGGAAACTTTTGTGTCTTTTCATATGCGTTGTACCCATTACCTTGCCCGTGGGCGTTGTATTGAAAATGGAACTAGGATTTCTCACGGTGGGCCTTCCAATTTAAAATTTTCCTTAAATCGTATTTGCAACAATCCGATTTATCATGTGTATGTCTGCAACCAACAAAAATTTTCATGCCTTCTTGAAGTTCCAAAAAAGGCGTAACATATACAATATTGAGATTTCGTGGTTGAGTAGCTCCACTGTGTCCGGTGCTCCGTTTGACTGGCTGTAACTGTCGAAATCGTACCATCGAAGATAAATTTGTGAATATCATTGTCTTCCGTGAAGCTAATGTGAGCAGCCGTATTAATGAGTAACCATAACACGAGAAAAAATTCTTATCCTGTGCGTTTGTTTCTTACCCTGCGCGCATGCCTTTACCAGCTTGAAGTATGGTAGCATTTTCCGTCAAAGTTTTCCAAATTATTTACAGTAGAACTTCGATGGATCGAACAACGATGGCTCATTTACCATGGATGTGTCGAACCCATTCTTGAGCCCCTAGCGAAATCCTCTACATTAGAAATGGTGGGGGTAATTAAGGATGTTTTAGTCTTTTTCTTGCAAATGTATGCTGTGTGTACTCATTAGAATCGCCTCGATGAGGCGATTCTAATGAGTACACACAGCATACATTTTCATTATTGAACACCGAAAAGAGGTCTAAAAGTATCTCGTTATGCCTCCTGACAGTAATCTCAGTGGCTCGAACTACCCCTGTCTCGAACAGATTTTCGAGGTCCCAAACGTGTTCGAGCCACTGAAGTTCGACTGTACTTGTCATTTGTTAATGTATTTAATTATTTCCTTTCTGTATTCACGTATATTCAACCAGCACAGCCATCGGGCTTGCAGAAATAGATGGGCTGCATGATGCCTTCCTGCAGCGCTGAAACCGACCGCATACGAGTACTGATGAACCGCTTACAGGATCTAAGCCTGCCAAGGCAAAGCGATGCGAGTCGGGCCGTCCATGCTTATAAAGTTTTTTACCCTATTGGTTGCATTGGGAGACAGGGTTTGAGATTCCATCTCAATGTCGGGTAAAAGTCCACAAAATTGGAAGCAACGGCTCCAAAATGACTTAAACAGTGTTGACGGGGACGTTAAACCTCAAATCAAACAACCAGCACAACAGATTCATCTTAAAGTTTCTGAATTTACAATATTTCATAGAGAATGCTTAACCTCATATGCAACACAATCTGTGCTGGAAACGTTATTACATGTATAACATTTTATCCAGCTGCAAACAGTGTAGATCCTTCGATGGCGTCTGATCAGAACCTTCAATGTTTGTCATAGTTTCAACTTTTTCTCTTCTTCTCGCTCAGTCCCACCACTGCATTCCAGCTCATGGAAACAGAGCCCCTACAGCGATATGTTTAAAACTAGAATGCGCAGTCGATGGCACGCCATCGCATATCCCCACGCCACTACATAATCTACTCATCATGCCGTTCGCACGGCCATGTCTGGAAAGTTTGATTTTTGACCCCCACGGGCCCCACCCACTGGGCCCACCCCTAGGGTTGTGATCAAAATTCCGAAAGTGTCATGCACTCCCAAGACCAAAGATCTATCAGTTCCCAAAGTTTCCAGTGTCTATCTCTAACCGTCTAGGAGGAGTTATCCGGTAAGACGGACGGACGTACGGACGCACGTTCGGACGTACGACGAAGACCATTTCAATATCCCCACATTTTCTTCGAAAAACGTGGGGATGAAAAGTTCATTGTTACGAGATGGAATAGGCAACCTTTCTGGTGTTTATGCACATCTAAATTATTTTAATAGGTATATGGCAAGGTAGCGCGACTGAAATATTTTAGGTGAAATACGGTAGGCAAAATATGCCGCTCCACGCACAGATCGTGCACATTTCATACAATGTGTGCATGAGTGGTTTGTGGGAAAATTATTTACCATACAGTTGGCCGCATATATATTTTTCATGACAGTCACACTGGTGTGGGTATTCGTACTGACGGGAGTTATACCATTGATCTGTAGGGAAGTATTATCATTATTTCCCTAAGGGAAATGCAATTCTAACGTAAATCAATGATCTGCTGAAATTTGCTATTTGGCTATGATTGTGGATTGTTAGCTCACCGTCACGTAGTGACGAGGTGAGCTTTTGGGATCACTTTTTGTCCGTCGTCCGTCGTGCGTCCGTCCGTGCGTGCGTAAACAATTCCTTTAAACAACATCTCCTCCTAAACCACTGATCGGATTTTGACCAAACTTCACAGGAATGATCCTTAGGTGGTCCCCTTTCAAAGTTGTTCAAATGGTTCCGGTCCGTTGCACATCTAGGTCACAGGAGCTAAAAATAGATTTTTTTCACCAAAAACTTAAAAAATCTTCTTCTCTGAAACCACAAGGCCCAGGTCTTTGATATTTGGTATGAAGCTTCATCTAGTGGACCCCTACCAAGATTGTTCAAATTATAGTGCTGGGGCTTAAAATGCCCCCGCCCCGGGGCCCTTTGGTTTTACATAGGCTTATATAGGGAAAATCTTTAAATATCTTCTTCTCTGAAACCACAAGGCCCAGGACTTTGATATTTGGTATGAAGCTTCATCTAGTGGACCCCTACCAAGATTGTTCAAATTATAGTGCTGGGACAAAAAATACCCCCGCCACGGGGCCCTTTGGTTTTACATAAGCTTATATAGGGAAAATCTTTAAAAATCTTCTTCTCTGAAACCACAAGGCCCAGGACATTTATATTTGATATGAAGCTTCATCTAGTGGACCCCTACCAAGATTGTTCAAATTTTAGTGCTGGGACAAAAAATGCCCCCGCCACGGGGCCCTTTGGTTTTACATTGGCTTATATAGGGAAAATCTTTAAAAATCTTCTTCTCTGAAACCACAAGGCCCAGGTCTTTGATATTTCATATGAAGCTTCATCTAGTGGACCCCTACCAAGATTGTTCAAATTATAGTGCTGGGGCCAAAAATGCCCCCGCCCCGGGGCCCTTTGATTTTACATAGGCTTATATAGGGAAAATCTTTAAAAATCTTCTTCTCTGAAACCACAAGGCCCAGGACTTTGATATTTGGTATGAAGCTTCATCTAGTGGACCCCTACCAAGATTGTTCAAATTTTAGTGCTGGGACAAAAAATGCCCCCGCCACGGGGCCCTTTGGTTTTACATTGGCTTATATAGGGAAAATCTTTAAAAATCTTCTGCTCTGAGACCACAAGGCCCAGGTCTTTGATATTTGGTATGAAGCTTCATCTAGTGGACCCCTACCAAGATTGTTCAAATTATAGTGCTGGGGCCAAAAATGCCCCCGCCCCGGGGCCCTTTGGTTTTACATAGGCTTATATAGGGAAAATCTTTAAAAATCTTCTTCTCTGAAACCACAAGGCCCAGGACTTTGATATTTGGTATGAAGCTTCATCTAGTAGACTCCTACCAAGATTGTTCAAATTTGAGTGCTGGGACAAAAAATGCCCCCGCCAAGGGGCCCTTTGGTTTTACATAGGCTTATAAAGGGAAAATCTTTAAAAATCTTCTTCTCTGAAAACGCTAGGCCCAGGTCTTTGATATTTGATGTGTAGCTTCATCTAGTGGATCTTTGCCAAGATTGTTCAAATTATAGCCTTTGTTGATGTTTGTTATGAAGCTTCACCTTTAAGACCTCCCTCAACATTATGCACATTAAAGCTCTGGGGCCAATAATGGCCCTCTCTGGGGCCCACTTGTTACACTATGGATCAGGTGAGCGATCCAGGGCCATCATGGCCCTCTTGTGTTTTATATTAGGATCACTTTTTGTCTGTCATCCGTGCGTAAACAATTTCTTCAAACGACATCTCCTCCTAAACCACTGATCGGATTTTTACCAAATTTCACAGGAATGATCCTTAGGTGGTCCCCTTTCAAAGTTGTTCAAATGGTTCCAGTCCGTTGCACATATAGGTCACAGGAGCCAAAAATAGATTTTTTCACCAAAAACTTAAAAAATCTTCTTCTCGGAAACCGCAAGGCCCAGGACTTTGATATTTGGTATGAAGCTTCATCTAATGGACCTCTACCAAGATTGTTCAAATTATAGTGCTGGGGTAAAAAATGCCCCCGCCCCAAGGCCCTTTGGTTTTACATAGGCTTATATAGGGAAAATCTTTAAAAATCTTCTTCTCTGAAACCGCAAGGCCCAGGGCTTTGATATTTGGTATGAAGCTTCATCTAATGGACCTCTACCAAGATTGTTCAAATTATAGCCCTTGGGCCAAAAATGCCCCCGCTCCGGGGCCCTTTGGTTTTACATAGACTTATATAGGGAAAATCTTTAAAAATCTTCTTCTCTGAATCCACAAGGCCTCGGTCTTTTATATTTGATATGAAGCTTCTTCTAAAGGACCCCTACCAAGATTATTCACATTATAGTGCTGGGGCCAAAAATGCCTCCGCCCCGGGGCCCTTTGGTTTTACATAGGCTTATATAGGGATAATCTTTAAAAATCTTCTCTGAAACCGCAAGGCCCAGGACTTTGATATTTGGTATGAAGCTTCATCTAATGGACCTCAACCAAGATTGTTCAAATAATAGCCCTGGGGCCAAAAATGCCCCCGCTCCGGGGCCCTATGGTTTTACATAGACTAATATAGGGAAAATCTTTAAAAAAATTTCTTCTCTGAAACCACAAGGCCTGGGTCTTTGATGTTTGGTATGAAGCTTAATCTAGTGGACCTTTATCAAGATTATTTAAATTATAGCTCTGAGACCAAAAATGTCCCCGCTCTGGGGCCCTTTGGTTTTACATAGACTTATATAGGGAAATCTTTAAAAATCTTCTTCTCTGAAACTGCAAGTCCCAGACCTTTGATATTTGGTATGGAGCTTTATCTAGTGGACCTCTACCAAGATTGTTCAAATTATAGCCCTGGGGCCACAAATGCCCCCACCCCGGGGCCCTTTGTTTTTACATAGATTTATATAGCCCCGGGGCCATTTGGTTTTGCATAGGCTTATGCAGGGAATATCTTTAAAACAAATCTTCTTCTCTGAAACTGCAAGGCCCAGGTCTTTGATATTTGATGTGTAGCTTCATCTAGTGGATCTTTGCCAAGATTGTTCAAATTATAGCCTTTGTTGATGTTTGGTATGAAGCTTCACCTTTAATACCTCCCTCAACATTATGCACATTTAAGCCCTGGAGCCAATAATGGCCCTCTCTGGGGCCCACTTGTTACCCTATGGGACAGGTGAGCGATCCAGGGCCATCATGGCCCTCTTGTGTTTTATATTAGGATCACTTTTTGTCTGTCATCTGTGCGTAAACAATTTCTTCAATTGACATCTCCTCCTAAACCACTGATCGGAATTTGACCAAACTTCACAGGAATGTTCCTTAGGTTGTCCCCTTTGAAAGTTGTTCAAATGGTTCCGGTCCATTGCACATCTAGGTCACAGGAGCCAAAAATAGATTTTTTTCACCGAAAACTTAAAAAATCTTCTTCTCTGGAATCACACGGCCCAGGTCTTGGATATTTGGGATGAAGCTTCATCTAGTGGACCCCTACACAGAGTGTTCAAATTATAGTAATGGGGCCAAAAATGCCCCCGCCCCGGGGCCCTTTGGTTTTACATGGGCTTATTTATGGGAAATCTTTAAAAATCTTCTTCTCTGAAACCGCAAGGCCCAGGTCTTTGATATTTGATGCGTAGCTTCATCTAGTGAACCCCTACCAAGATTGTTCAAATTATAGTGCTGGGGCCAAAAATGCCCCTGCCCCAGGGCCCTTTGGTTTTACATGGGCTTATATAGGGAAAATCTTTAAAAATCTTCTTCTCTGAAACCGCAAGGCCCAGGTCTTTGATATTTGGTATGAAGCTTCAACTAGTGGACCCCTACCAAGATTGTTCAAATTATAGTACTGGGGCTAAAAATGCCCCCGTCCCGGGGCCCTTTGGTTTTACATGGGCTTATATACAGAAAATCTTTAAAAATCTTCTTCTCTGAAACCACAAGGCCCAGGACATTGATATTTGGTATGAAGCTTCATCTAGTGGACCCCTACCAAGATTGTTCAAATTTTAGTGCTGGGACAAAAAATGCCCCCGCCACGGGGCCCTTTGGTTTTACATTGGCTTATATAGGGAAAATCTTTAAAAATCTTCTTCTCTGAAACCACAAGGCCCAGGTCTTTGATATTTGATATGAAGCTTCATCTAGTGGACCCCTACCAAGATTGTTCAAATTATAGTGCTGAGGCCAAAAATGCCCCCGCCCCGGGGCCCTTTGATTTTACATAGGCTTATATAGGGAAAATCTTTAAAAATCTTCTTCTCTGAAACCACAAGGCCCAGGACTTTGATATTTGGTATGAAGCTTCATCTAGTGGACCCCTACCAAGATTGTTCAAATTTTAGTGCTGGGACAAAAAATGCCCCCGCCACGGGGCCCTTTGGTTTTACATTGGCTTATATAGGGAAAATCTTTAAAAATCTTCTGCTCTGAAACCACAAGGCCCAGGTCTTTGATATTTGGTATGAAGCTTCATCTAGTGGACCCCTACCAAGATTGTTCAAATTATAGTGCTGGGGCCAAAAATGCCCCCGCCCCGGGGCCCTTTGGTTTTACATAGGCTTATATAGGGAAAATCTTTAAAAATCTTCTTCTCTGAAACCACAAGGCCCAGGACTTTGATATTTGGTATGAAGCTTCATCTAGTAGACTCCTACCAAGATTGTTCAAATTTGAGAGCTGGGACAAAAAATGCCCCCGCCAAGGGGCCCTTTGGTTTTACATAGGCTTATAAAGGGAAAATCTTTAAAAATCTTCTTCTCTGAAAACGCTAGGCCCAGGTCTTTGATATTTGATGTGTAGCTTCATCTAGTGGACCTTTGCCAAGATTGTTCAAATTATAGCCTTTGTTGATGTTTGTTATGAAGCTTCACCTTTAAGACCTCCCTCAACATTATGCACATTAAAGCTCTGGGGCCAATAATGGCCCTCTCTGGGGCCCACTTGTTACACTATGGATCAGGTGAGCGATCCAGGGCCATCATGGCCCTCTTGTGTTTTATATTAGGATCACTTTTTGTCTGTCATCCGTGCGTAAACAATTTCTTCAAACGACATCTCCTCCTAAACCACTGATCGGATTTTTACCAAATTTCACAGGAATGATCTTTAGGTGGACCCCTTTCAAAGTTGTTCAAATGGTTCCAGTCCGTTGCACATATAGGTCACAGGAGCCAAAAATAGATTTTTTCACCAAAAACTTAAAAAATCTTCTTCTCTGAAACCGCAAGGCCCAGGACTTTGATATTTGGTATGAAGCTTCATCTAATGGACCTCTACCAAGATTGTTCAAATTATAGTGCTGGGGTAAAAAATGCCCCCGCCCCAAGGCCCTTTGGTTTTACATAGGCTTATATAGGGAAAATCTTTAAAAATCTTCTTCTCTGAAACCGCAAGGCCCAGGGCTTTGATATTTGGTATGAAGCTTCATCTAATGGACCTCTACCAAGATTGTTCAAATTATAGCCCTTTGGCCAAAAATGCCCCCGCTCCGGGGCCCTTTGGTTTTAAATAGACTTATATAGGGAAACTCTTTAAAAATCTTCTTCTCTGCAACCACAAGGCCTCGGTCTTTTATATTTGATATGAAGCTTCTTCTAAAGGACCCCTACCAAGATTATTCACATTATAGTGCTGGGGCCAAAAATGCCCCCGCCCCGGGGCCCTTTGGTTTTACATAGGCTTATATAGGGATAATCTTTAAAAATCTTCTCTGAAACCGCAAGGCCCAGGACTTTGATATTTGGTATGAAGCTTCATCTAATGGACCTCAACCAAGATTGTTCACATAATAGCCCTGGGGCCAA
The DNA here is from genome assembly GCA_963580285.1 of Lucinisca nassula. Lineage (NCBI taxonomy): Eukaryota > Metazoa > Mollusca > Bivalvia > Lucinida > Lucinidae > Lucinisca > Lucinisca nassula. The sequence goes on along the minus strand of OY757015.1, from coordinate 32,674,597 downwards.
AAATGCCACCGCTCCGGGGCCCTATGGTTTTACATAGACTAATATAGGGAAAATCTTTAAAAAATTTTCTTCTCTGAAACCACAAGGCCTGGGTCTTTGATATTTGGTATGAAGCTTCATCTAGTGGACCTTTATCAAGATTATTTAAATTATAGCTCTGAGACCAAAAATGTCCCCGCTCTGGGGCCCTTTGGTTTTACATAGACTTATATAGGGCAATCTTTAAAAATCTTCTTCTCTGAAACTGCAAGTCCCAGACCTTTGATATTTGGTATGGAGCTTTATCTAGTGGACCTCTACCAAGATTGTTCAAATTATAGCCCTGGGGCCACAAATGCCCCCACCCCGGGGCCCTTTGTTTTTACATAGATTTATATAGCCCCGGGGCCATTTGGTTTTGCATAGGCTTATGCAGGGAATATCTTTAAAACAAATCTTCTTCTCTGAAACTGCAAGGCCCAGGTCTTTGATATTTGATGTGTAGCTTCATCTAGTGGATCTTTGCCAAGATTGTTCAAATTATAGCCTTTGTTGATGTTTGGTATGAAGCTTCACCTTTAATACCTCCCTCATCATTATGCACATTTAAGCCCTGGAGCCAATAATGACCCTCTCTGGGGCCCACTTGTTACACTATGGGACAGGTGAGCGATCCAGGGCCATCATGGCCCTCTTGTGTTTTATATTAGGATCACTTTTTGTCTGTCATCTGTGCGTAAACAATTTCTTCAATTGACATCTCCTCCTAAACCACTGATCGGAATTTGACCAAACTTCACAGGAATGTTCCGTAGGTTGTCCCCTTTGAAAGTTGTTCAAATGGTTCCGGTCCATTGCACATCTAGGTCACAGGAGCCAAAAATAGATTTTTTTCACCGAAAACTTAAAAAATCTTCTTCTCTGGAATCACACGGCCCAGGTCTTGGATATTTGGTATGAAGCTTCATCTAGTGGACCCCTACACAGAGTGTTCAAATTATAGTAATGGGGCCAAAAATGCCCCCGCCCCGGGGCCCTTTGGTTTTACATGGGCTTATTTATGGGAAATCTTTAAAAATCTTCTTCTCTGAAACCGCAAGGCCCAGGTCTTTGATATTTGATGCGTAGCTTCATCTAGTGAACCCCTACCAAGATTGTTCAAATTATAGTGCTGGGGCCAAAAATGCCCCTGCCCCAGGGCCCTTTGGTTTTACATGGGCTTATATAGGGAAAATCTTTAAAAATCTTCTTCTCTGAAACCGCAAGGCCCAGGTCTTTGATATTTGGTATGAAGCTTCAACTAGTGGACCCCTACCAAGATTGTTCAAATTATAGTACTGGGGCTAAAAATGCCCCCGTCCCGGGGCCCTTTGGTTTTACATGGGCTTATATACAGAAAATCTTTAAAAATCTTCTTCTCTGAAACCACAAGGCCCAGGACATTGATATTTGGTATGAAGCTTCATCTAGTGGACCCCTACCAAGATTGTTCAAATTTTAGTGCTGGGACAAAAAATGCCCCCGCCACGGGGCCCTTTGGTTTTACATTGGCTTATATAGGGAAAATCTTTAAAAATCTTCTTCTCTGAAACCACAAGGCCCAGGTCTTTGATATTTGATATGAAGCTTCATCTAGTGGACCCCTACCAAGATTGTTCAAATTATAGTGCTGAGGCCAAAAATGCCCCCGCCCCGGGGCCCTTTGATTTTACATAGGCTTATATAAGGAAAATCTTTAAAAATCTTCTTCTCTGAAACCACAAGGCCCAGGACTTTGATATTTGGTATGAAGCTTCATCTAGTGGACCCCTACCAAGATTGTTCAAATTTTAGTGCTGGGACAAAAAATGCCCCCGCCACGGGGCCCTTTGGTTTTACATTGGCTTATATAGGGAAAATCTTTAAAAATCTTCTGCTCTGAAACCACAAGGCCCAGGTCTTTGATATTTGGTATGAAGCTTCATCTAGTGGACCCCTACCAAGATTGTTCAAATTATAGTGCTGGGGCCAAAAATGCCCCCGCCCCGGGGCCCTTTGGTTTTACATAGGCTTATATAGGGAAAATCTTTAAAAATCTTCTTCTCTGAAACCACAAGGCCCAGGACTTTGATATTTGGTATGAAGCTTCATCTAGTAGACTCCTACCAAGATTGTTCAAATTTGAGAGCTGGGACAAAAAATGCCCCCGCCAAGGGGCCCTTTGGTTTTACATAGGCTTATAAAGGGAAAATCTTTAAAAATCTTCTTCTCTGAAAACGCTAGGCCCAGGTCTTTGATATTTGATGTGTAGCTTCATCTAGTGGACCTTTGCCAAGATTGTTCAAATTATAGCCTTTGTTGATGTTTGTTATGAAGCTTCACCTTTAAGACCTCCCTCAACATTATGCACATTAAAGCTCTGGGGCCAATAATGGCCCTCTCTGGGGCCCACTTGTTACACTATGGATCAGGTGAGCGATCCAGGGCCATCATGGCCCTCTTGTGTTTTATATTAGGATCACTTTTTGTCTGTCATCCGTGCGTAAACAATTTCTTCAAACGACATCTCCTCCTAAACCACTGATCGGATTTTTACCAAATTTCACAGGAATGATCCTTAGGTGGTCCCCTTTCAAAGTTGTCCAAATGGTTCCAGTCCGTTGCACATATAGGTCACAGGAGCCAAAAATAGATTTTTTCACCAAAAACTTAAAAAATCTTCTTCTCTGAAACCGCAAGGCCCAGGACTTTGATATTTGGTATGAAGCTTCATCTAATGGACCTCTACCAAGATTGTTCAAATTATAGTGCTGGGGTAAAAAATGCCCCCGCCCCAAGGCCCTTTGGTTTTACATAGGCTTATATAGGGAAAATCTTTAAAAATCTTCTTCTCTGAAACCGCAAGGCCCAGGGCTTTGATATTTGGTATGAAGCTTCATCTAATGGACCTCTACCAAGATTGTTCAAATTATAGCCCTTTGGCCAAAAATGCCCCCGCTCCGGGGCCCTTTGGTTTTAAATAGACTTATATAGGGAAAATCTTTAAAAATCTTCTTCTCTGCAACCACAAGGCCTCGGTCTTTTATATTTGATATGAAGCTTCTTCTAAAGGACCCCTACCAAGATTATTCACATTATAGTGCTGGGGCCAAAAATGCCCCCGCCCCGGGGCCCTTTGGTTTTACATAGGCTTATATAGGGATAATCTTTAAAAATCTTCTCTGAAACCGCAAGGCCCAGGACTTTGATATTTGGTATGAAGCTTCATCTAATGGACCTTAACCAAGATTGTTCACATAATAGCCCTGGGGCCAAAAATGCCCCCGCTCCGGGGCCCTATGGTTTTACATAGACTAATATAGGGAAAATCTTTAAAAAATTTTCTTCTCTGAAACCACAAGGCCTGGGTCTTTGATATTTGGTATGAAGCTTCATCTAGTGGACCTTTATCAAGATTATTTAAATTATAGCTCTGAGACCAAAAATGTCCCCGCTCTGGGGCCCTTTGGTTTTACATAGACTTATATAGGGAAATCTTTAAAAATCTTCTTCTCTGAAACTGCAAGTCCAAGACCTTTGATATTTGGTATGGAGCTTTATCTAGTGGACCTCTACCAAGATTGTTCAAATTATAGCCCTGGGGCCACAAATGCCCCCACCCCGGGGCCCTTTGTTTTTACATAGATTTATATAGCCCCGGGGCCATTTGGTTTTGCATAGGCTTATGCAGGGAATATCTTTAAAACAAATCTTCTTCTCTGAAACTGCAAGGCCCAGGTCTTTGATATTTGATGTGTAGCTTCATCTAGTGGATCTTTGCCAAGATTGTTCAAATTATAGCCTTTGTTGATGTTTGGTATGAAGCTTCACCTTTAATACCTCCCTCAACATTATGCACATTTAAGCCCTGGAGCCAATAATGACCCTCTCTGGGGCCCACTTGTTACACTATGGGACAGGTGAGCGATCCAGGGCCATCATGGCCCTCTTGTGTTTTATATTAGGATCACTTTTTGTCTGTCATCTGTGCGTAAACAATTTCTTCAATTGACATCTCCTCCTAAACCACTGATCGGAATTTGACCAAACTTCACAGGAATGTTCCGTAGGTTGTCCCCTTTGAAAGTTGTTCAAATGGTTCCGGTCCATTGCACATCTAGGTCACAGGAGCCAAAAATAGATTTTTTTCACCGAAAACTTAAAAAATCTTCTTCTCTGGAATCACACGGCCCAGGTCTTCGATATTTGGTATGAAGCTTCATCTAATGGACCCCTACACAGAGTGTTCAAATTATAGTAATGGGGCCAAAAATGCCCCCGCCCCGGGGCCCTTTGGTTTTACATTGGCTTATTTATGGGAAATCTTTAAAAATCTTCTTCTCTGAAACCGCAAGGCCCAGGTCTTTGATATTTGATGCGTAGCTTCATCTAGTGAACCCCTACCAAGATTGTTCAAATTATAGTGCTGGGGCAAAAATGCCCCTGCCCCAGGGCCCTTTGGTTTTACATGGGCGTATATAGGGAAAATCTTTAAAAATCTTCTTCTCTGAAACCGCAAGGCCCAGGTCTTTGATATTTGGTATGAAGCTTCAACTAGTGGACCCCTGCCAAGATTGTTCAAATTATAGTACTGGGGCTTAAAATGCCCCCGTCCCGGGGCCCTTGGTTTTACATGGGCTTATATACAGAAAATCTTTAAAAATCTTCTTCTCTGAAACCGCAAGGCCCAGGTCTTTGATATTTGGTATGAAGCTTCATCTAGTGAACCCCTACCAAGATGGTTCAAATTATAGTGCTGGGGCAAAAAATGCCCCCGCCCCGGGGCCCTTTTGTTTTACATGGGCTTATATATGGAAAATCTTTAAAAATCTTCTTCTCTGAAACTGCAAGGCCCCGGTCTTTGATATTTGGTATGAAGCTTCATCTAGCCGACCTCTACCAAGATTGTTCAAATTATAGTGCTGGGTCCAAAAATGCCCCTGCCCAGGGTCCTTTGGTTTTACATTGGCTTATATAGGGAAAATCTTTAAAAAATCTTCTTCTCTGAAACCGCAAGGCCCAGGTCTTTGATATTTGGTATGAAGCTTTATCTAGTGGACCACTACCAAGATTGTTCAAACTATAGTGCTGGGGCCACAAAAGCCCCAGCCATGAGGCCCTTTTGATTTTACAGGGGCTTATATAGGAAAAATCTTTAAAAATCTTCTTCTCTGAAACCGCAAGGCCCAGGTCTTTGATATTTGGTATGAAGCTTCATCTAGTGGACCTCTACCAAGATTGTTCAAATCATAGCGCTGTTGCCAAAAATGCCCCCGCTCCAGGGCCCTTTGATTTTACATAGACTTATATTGGGAAAATCTTGAAAAATCTTCTTCTGAAACCACAAGGCCTAGGTCTTCGATATTTGGTATGAAGCTTCATCTAGTGGACCTCTACCAAGATTGTTCACATTATAGCCCTGAGACCAAAAATGCCCCCGTCTCGGGGCCCTTTGGTTTTAAATAGATTTATATAGGGAAAATCTTTAAAAATCTTCTTCTGTGAAACCCAGAGGCCTAGGTCTTTGATATTTGGTGTGAAATTTCATCTAGTGGACCTCTATCAAGATTGTTCAAATTATAGCCCTGGGGCCAAAAATGCCCCCGCCTGAGACCCTTTGGTTTTACAAAGTCTTATATAGGGAAATCTTTAAAAATGTTCCTCTACCAAGAATGTTCACATTATAGCCCCCGGGCCATGAATGCCCCCGCCCCGGGACCCTTTGGTTTTACATAGACTTATATAGAGATAATCTTTGAAAATCTTCTTCTCTGAAACAGCAAGGCCCAGGTCTTTGATATTTGGTGTGAAGCTTCATCTAGTGGGCCTCTATCAAGATTGCTTAAATTATAGCCCTGAGGCCAAAAATGCCCCCGCCCCAGGTCTTCGATATTTGGTGTATAGCTACATCTAGTGGACCTTTTCCAAGATTGTTCAAATTATAGTCTTTGTTGATATTTGGTATGAAGCTTCACCTTTTTAGACCTCAACAACATTATGCACATTATAGCCCTGGGGTCAATAATGGCCCTCCCTGGGGCCCACTTGTTACTCTATGGATCAGGTGAGCGATCCAGGGCCATCATGGCCCTCTTGTATCTTTACTTGTCACGGTCTTAGCGAGCTAGCAAGGGGTATGCATGATTTTCCTGTAGTATTCAGAGATATAAATACCCCGAAAAATAGACCTTATACCAGCAGCAGGTCGATTGTAAACGTGTATCCACAACATCGTGACGAGCCACACAAAGAATCTTGGACGGTATATTAAATCTATGTTTAGTATTATTTTTGTATGAACATGCCTGTAGGTTTCGGAGGGTTTTTCTTCTAGTATACCCCAACTTTCTGAAGCCTATTCTGGATTCACTTTGGAAGCCTCCGTGGTGTAGTGATTAAGCTACTCGCTTTACCAACTGGGGATCGTAGGATCGACCCCAGGCTTCTCCAGAATTCGAATGAGTCTTTGAAGCGAGGTCCTGTCTCAGTATGACCCTATATGTTGGTGAGACATAAAACTCGGATGCTCGCTCATTCTAGATTCATGTAGGCTTTTATAGACCCCTTTTTTAGAATATATTTTAAACGTCTGGTCATTTGTTCGATCCATAACTTTTGACTGTCGGTGATTAATAAACCGTGAACCCGTCTCTATAAGAGCCTGTTTTGATAAATCGTGATAAATTGATATCGCAAGCATGTTCATGTTGTGTAGAAAGAATTTATTTCAAGAAGAATTACGAGTTCATTTTGTAATGATGCCGTTTCTGTGTAAGAAATTTGTTTGTACATGTATGTACATGTAAAGAATGTGATGATGATAAGCGAGAGTATTTGGTCGTCATACGTTATAACGGTCTGAGCGGCGTGAATGACGTCAGCTGCGTCATCAGCGTCGCGAAGACGGTTCTGACGTTGTGCCTACCAAATACGGAAAGAATTACGGCAAACAGTGTTGACCCCTATCTGACACTCACAAATGTTGTGCAGAAAAAATAAAATCTTCCTGTTTTGGGTTTCTAGCTGTTGTTAATGTAATGAATTTGTGAATAGCTATATTTGTGAGCCGTGTCGCGGAGAAGGATATGAAATGTAGTTTGCTATATTTCCTGTAATTGGCGGGTGACCAGGTAGCAAAGGCGCGGTCTGTTCAATTGCCTCTTACCTGTGCTAATATAGTGAGCACGAATTTGATGAGTATAATGCTCAGTTCTAGTGACCATTAATTGATTTATGTAGTGCTCAGTAAGGAAGCATAAACTTTGGGTATTCTTGTGTCAAGCGCTGGGTGCTGATATTTTGATGCACAGTTAAGGTGAGTTCTGCTGCGCAGTTATTTGTCACATGTACTTATCAGCCTGTGTGCGCAATAACGGTATATGCATGAACATATCAGACTTCTCCGGGGCAAGGATCATGATATAGCATATACGTTTCGTGAACTGTATTTTAGTCGATTATCGTAATTTCCAGGCACAATGACGTGTGTTGAGCTGCTGCTCCCTGTACAATAGGAGCAGGTTCTGGTGCGACGCATCGGTTCAGATGCCCTGCAGAGGGCAGAACCAGTTTAACAGATCGTAGAGGCCATAACAAGTGTTAGTGAGAAGTCCATTTGAAACTGAAATCAATTGACAATGAAGTCAATTGACAAAGAAGTCAATTGACAGAAGTCAATTGACAGTAAAATCAAATTGAACGTGTAGTAAAGTCGACAGAGAAAATCGACAAGAGTTAAATTCTCAATACACTAGTGCGTCGACGCAAGTCCACCCCAAGTGGGCTTATAATTTTTTTGCTGGCCAGTCGTTTATCTTATTATTTGTCGTCTTTGTTCGTTTATTTTATTTGATTCTGTAGACATTCACGTCATCCCGGCCCGAGCACAGAACATAGTTTTGCCTTCCGGGCGGACGTCGTGAATGGATTATAGGAGCAAATAAATGTAATTTTAGTGTTGGTGTTGTTGTATATAGATACTGTTAATAATTTGTCTTTAATAAAACATCTTTCCTGTGCCTTACCCAACAGATGTCCGTTCACCTGTCGGAGATCGCCCTTGGTCGTCTTGTCTGCATGCGGGTTTGCGGTCAAACAGGTTAAATCGTTTTTTTTATATATTTTGCTTACAAGCTTAAAATGCCAATGCCCAAAGTTGTAAGGGCCATAACTCATGTAAACAGAATCAGATTCTTTTCAAAAATACATCAGTTCATCTTCTCATCCTCTCGAATCAGAATAAATAATTTCAGGGCAACAGCTGTAATGATTTCTGAGATAACTTGCTTACAAATCAGATGCCTTGCTTACAAGCTTATAAAGCCGAACGTTTCAAAGGGCCATAACTCAAGAAAAAGAAATCAGATATGTTACTAAAATTAATCAGTTCATCTTCTCATCAACCCCAATCAGGCTGTAGAGTTTCAGTGCAATTGCTTAATGGTTTCTGAGTTGTCTTGCTTACAAGCTTAAAATGCATAAAGTTCGAAATGGCCATAACTCAAGAAAAAATATTATGATTTTTTTCCAAAAGTTAATCAGTTAATATACTCCTCATCCCATATCAGTCTGTATAGTTTCTGGGCAAAAGCTCAAATCGTTTTGACATATCTTGCTTTCTAGCTTAAAGCGCCCAAAATTGAAAGAACCATAACTCAAAAGGGCCATAACTCAAGAAAAAATCGGATGTTTACCAAATTTTAATCATTTCGTCTACTCGTCATCTCGCAACAGTCCGTAGTTTCAGTGCAATAGCTAAAATCGTGTTTGAGATATCTTGCTGACAAGCTTAAAATGCCCAAAAGTACATCAGTTCATTTTCTCATCATCCCAATCAGTATATATAGTTTCAGTCCAATTGCTCTAATGGTTTTTGAGATATCTTGCTTAAAAGATTAGATATCTTGCTTACAAATGCCCAAAGTTTCAAAGGGCCATAACTCAAGCAAAAACATTCAGATTTTTTTCCAAAGTCAATCACTTCATCTTCTCATCAACCCCAATCAATCCACAGAGTGTCAGGGCAAAAGCTGTAATGGTTTTTGAGATATCGAGCTTACAAGCTTTAGATGCCCAAAGTTCCAAAGGGCCATAACTCAAGAAAAAAAATCGGAGTTTTTTCCAAAAGTTAATCAGTTCATCTACGCATCATCCCCAATAGGTCTGTAATGTTTCAGGTCGAATCGTTTTAGGTATCTTGCTTACAAGCTTATATTGCCAATGACAAAAGTTTCAAAGGGCCATAACTCAAGTAAAACATCAGTTTTTTTCAAAGGGAATCTGTTCATCTTCTCATCATTCCCAATGTTTTTTTGAGATATCTTGCTTACATGTTTAGATATCTTGCTTACAGGCTTGAAAGGCCCAATGTCTCAAAGGGCCATAACTCAAGTAAAATAAAATCAGATTTTTTTTCAAAAGGTAACCAGTTCATCTTTTCATCATCCCAAATCAGTCCGTAAAGTTTTAGGGAAAAAGCTGTAATGTTTTATATATATATATATATATATATATATATCGTGCTTACAAGCTTTAAATGCCCAAAGTTCCAAAGGGCCATAACTCAAGAAATAATAAACGGATTTTTTTTTCCAAAATGTAATAAATTCATCTACATCCCGAATAAGTCTGTAATGTTTCAGGTCAATAGCTCGAATCGTTTTTGAGATATCTTGCTTACATGCTCAAAATGCCAATGCCAAATGTTTCAAAGGGCTATAACTCAAGTAAAAAATCATTTCTTTTCAAACGGGGAATCTGTGCATCTTCTCATCATTCTCAATCAGTATGTAAATTTCCAGCCTAATAGCTCTAATGGTTTTTGAGATATCTTCCTTACATGATTAGATATCTTGCTTAGAAGCTTAACATGCCCAATGTTTCAAAAGGCCTTAACTCAAGTAAAAACAATCAGATTTGTTTCAAAGGACAATCAGTTCCTCTTCTCATCATAACCAATCAGGCTGTAAGGTTTCAGAGCAATAGCTGTAAAGGGTTTTTAGATATCTTGTTTACAAGCTTAACATGCCGAAGTTCCAAATGGCCATAACTCCAAAAATTATTGAGTTCATCTACTAATCATCTTAAATCAGTCTGTAAAATTTCAGGGCAATAGCTCGAATCGTGTTTGAGATATTTTGCTTACAATCTTAAAACACCAAAAGAGTTAAAGGACCATGATTCAAGTAAAAAAAAAAAAAAATCAATTTTTTTTTCAAAAGTTAATCAGTTCATCGTTTCACCCTCCACAATCAGTATGTAAAGTTTCAGCACAATAGCTCTAATAGTTTTATGAGGATCTCTTGCTTACAATATAAGATACCTTGCTTACAAGCTTAAAACGCCCAAAGTTTCAAAGGGCCATAAATCAATTAAAAAAGTCAGACTTTTTCCAACCAAAGCACTAAGAGTACTGGTGGGTCAATTGTCTCTGAGTGTAGGTTGCGACAAAAGTCTTGAGCTGCGAATCGAACTGCTCGTTAAACCCTAAAATTCCATTATTTTAAGCAAGCACAGTAGCCCTGATCAGACAGTTATGTCAGTTTGATTTAGTATACATTGTTTGTCAATGCCAAACTGCACGAGCACAGTCCAGCATTTACTTTTTACGCAGCGCTCTGACGTCTTGGGTGGGGGGGGTGGGGCGACTATCGACGCTATAAACAAGATATGTTCAGGGTCGTCGGCAGTCAGATGGCCAGTGATAGTCACGCGGACAATAGCAAGCTTATAACGTAGACTGTGGGAACTTGTTACAACGCTTCATTAAAAGAAACGTATTCAGTACAATTTTTGTCTGAACAAAACTATTGTAGCATATTCCGTCGAAATTTTCCACACTATTTACTTGTCACTTGGTAATGTGTTTAATAATTATTTCTTTTCTGTATGCACTTATATTCAACCAACACAACGGTTTCACCTTTCTGAATTTACAATATTTCATTGATAATGCTTAACCTCATTTGCAACACAATCTGTCCTGATAAAGTTATCAAGTGTTTAGCATTTTATCCAGCTGCATAGAGTGTAGATCCATCGATGGCTTCTCATCAGAACCTACAATGTTTGTCATAGTTTCAACTCTCTCTGTCTCTTCTCCTCGCTCAGTCCCACCAAGGAATCCCAGCTCATGAATAACAGTGATCAAAAACAGAGCCCCTTCAGGGATATGTTTTAAAAAAAGTTCATTCTACCTACTCATACAGGCCTGCACATTGTGTGGGGAGGGGTGCAATCGCAACCCCCAACCCTTTGTTTTTTTTTTTTGTGGGGGGGGGGATTCTCAAATCTGCAAGCAAAATACCTGAAGCTCGCACTCCTACCCCTTTTTTCAGAGTCTGCGTACGGCCTGAAGCATGTGCAAAAATTGATGCATGTATATGGCGAACAGTGTTGACCCAGATCAGAAGGAATGTATTGTCTATCCGATGTGGGTCTACACTGTATGTCTAATTACGATACCACCTTTAAAAGTCAGGGCTGCTCATTTTAGCTCTTAAACAAATTTAAGTTCTTGTCAGAAGTGCAAAAAGTTTTTGTTTATTTTTTGTACAATCGACTCTAACAGTTTTATGAATTGAATGTTCCGAAAGTCGCCATGTGATAGCCTGGCCTAGGTTAAGATATTGTTATCGTTTTCCTTTCATTACGTGAGCAACCTGGCATTCTTATACTATTTTTTTTAACCATTAAATGCCGCTATTTAAGCAAACAGTGTAGTTCCTGTGCAACCGGCTGAGCAGACTACAGATTTCACGGCGTCTGGCCTGGGTGTTCGATATTTGGCAAACCCAGCATATGATTCCTGTCCAGACTCTATAAATAGCTCTGACCTGCATGTTAACATCGATAGAAGTAGCGAGACTTGTTCTATGAATAACCGTAATATTGGTTTTCCCAAATCATTGATGGTAATGATTTCGAATTTTGCCATTTAGTAAATCAGGATCGATTGTAAACAATCGACCCAAAAATCAATTAGTTCATCCTCTCATCATTCCCAATCAGTATGTAAATTTTCAGAGCAATAGCTGTAATGGGTCATAACTGAAAAAAAAATCAGATTTTGTCCAAAAATTAATCAGTTCATCTCCTCATCATCCCCAATAAGTATGTAAAGTTTTAGCGCATTAGCTCTTATGTTTTTTTAGATATCTTGCGCACAAGATTTCATAACAAAGGGGCATAATCCTGATGAGAAAAACACGGGTCAATTATGTTTTCATGAGGAATCCATATATGAAATTTCAAAAACCTAGCATGCAGGGTTCAAAAGTTATGCTATGCAATGAAAAGCAGGACGAACGGAAGGACGGACGAGCAAAATGTCCCCACACATTCTTCAAAGTTGGAGGCATAAAGAAAAAAAAAACATGAAACTAACTGGGATATACCATGTGACAGGTTGCTGATGCAATACACTCCTTCACGGATTTCTGCTTGGAAAACGAGTTCGGGTTTCCATCCTCGGTACCTCAGACATTTGCAGATCTGACTGTCACCCCCACCCCCGCACAACGGGGCTTTGATATACGAGTGGGTTGCATGATACTTCCACATAAAGCTGAAGCCGAGCGCACATGAGTACTGGATATCCGCTTAGAGGTATATCCCTGCCCAGGCAAAGTGATGCGAGTCGAACCGTCTCTACATACCTTGCGGTTTGTTTATGCGCAGGGCTTCAGATGTCATTTCAATTCAGTGTTGCGTAAAAGTCCAACGGAATTTAAAAGCAACGTCTCGCCAGTGACCTAAATAGTGTTGACGGGGATAAAAAAGGTAATTTCAAACAGGCAAACAAACATCTAACGGGACATCAGATGGTCGCGGGTTTATTACCGACCGCGTGAGCAGCCCATCAGATACACATTGTTAATAATATGTCGTACCGACGTCGACGCAACGTCATGTCCGCTTGGACTATTCTTGTGGTTGATTATTAAATCATATCATCATTCCCTTCCGCTGATTTAAGACGTTCAAAAAGGCCCGTTGTCGGTTTCTGCCGAAATAAATGTGCCCTGTTCTGGTTAACCATTTTGCATAAACCATAAAACATTTTTCAAGCTCAACTCAGCTGAAATGAAATTTGTTATGCCACAATTGAAATACAAATTCGTTAATTTCCTGCTCTGATCAGCACAGAATGTCATTTATTTTACTTAGCTGAGTTGAGCGTGAAAACTCGGATATTATCCTACGCGGCTGATTTAAACTTAGGCATCAGGGGACAGTTTCGCATTTAAGGGTGGACCTTTTTCAAAATATTGTAGTAGGAGGGTCAATAATGGCATGGTGGCTCATAGAAATTGTGATATTTGGATATTTTTTGCCAATGCGGGCTTATTTTCTGAGTATCTGTACTTTTTAGCTCGCCTGTACGAAGTACATGGAGAGCTATTGTTGTCACCTCGGATGGCGTGCGCGTGCGTGTGCGCGTGCGCTTCACACTGCGTTAAAGTTTTTCAAATGCCTATATCTCAACAGTCACTCATCACAGAGCACTCATATTTTGAACTTTAGTACCTGGGAGGGTCTTCTGATGTTCAAAGATAACAGACCCCTGGGGTCATGCCCCGGGGTGGGGCTTGGGGTCAGAATCTAGAACACCTATGTAATACTGTGTTAAAGTTTTTGAAATGCTTATATCTCAGCAGTCACTTATCACAAAGCATTCATATTTACAACTTGGATACCTGGGAGTGTCTTCTGAGATTCCAAGACAACAACCCCCTTGGTTCGTGCCTGGGAGTTGGGATGGGGTGGGGCTAGGGGTCAAAATCTAGGACAACTTTGTAATTTGTTGTATACCTTTCCCTTATGCTAACAAGTTATAAACATAATTGGTTATACATCAGCCAACCAAGTGACATTGGTTCAAGTGTAAAAGGGTGAAGGTCATGGTGACCTATATTTCACGGTCCAGTGATTTTGCCTTTTATCTTGAAGACTATTTGTTGGAGAAATGCCATACCTGGGATATTAGTTCCATGTGAACCCATGATTGACCTCAAAATATATCAAGGTCACTGTGACCTATATTTCATGGTTCAGTGATTTTGACTATTATCTCAAATACTATTTGATGGAGAAATGTCATACCTGGATGATTAGTTCCATGTGACCTGATAATTGACCGCAAAATATATCTAGGTCAGTGTGACCTATATTTCATGGCTCAGTGATTTTGCCTATTATCTCGAATACTATTTGATGCAGAAATGTCATACCTGGATTATGAGTTCCATGTGACCAGATAATTGACCCCAAAATATAACTAGCTCAGTGTGACCTATATTTCATGGTTCAGTGATTTTGTCTTTTATCTCGAATACTTTTTGATGGAGAGATGTCATACCTTGATTGTTAGTTCCATGTGACCCCATGATTGACCTCAAAATATAGCTAGGTCAGTGTGACCGATATTTCATGGTCCAGTGATTTTGCCTATTATCTTGAATATTATTTGATGGAGAAATGTCCTACCTGGGTTATTAGTCCCATGTGACCCCATGCTTGACCTCAAAATATGTCTAGGTCACTGTGACCTATATTTCATGGTTCAGTGATTTTGTCTATTATCTTGAATACTTTTTGATGAAGAAATGTTACACCTGGATAATTTATTCCATGTCAGCTGATTATTGACCACAAAATAAATCCAGGTCATTGTGACCTATATTTCATGGTTCAGTGATTTTCCCTATTATCTTTATTACTATTTGATGGAGAAATGTCATACCTGGGTTATTAGTTCCATGTGACCCCATGATTTACCTCAAAATATATCTAGGTCACTGTGACCTATATTTCATGGTTCAGTGATTTTGACTATTATCTCAAATACTATTTGATGGAGAAATGTCATACCTGGATGATTAGTTCCATGTGACCTGATAACTGACCGCAAAATATATCTAGGTCAGTGTGACCTATATTTCATGGCTCAATGATTTTGCCTATTATCTCGAATACTATTTGATGCAGAAATGTCATACCTGGATTATGAGTTCCATGTGACCAGATAATTGACCCCAAAATATAACTAGCTCAGTGTGACCTATATTTCATGGTTCAGTGATTTTGTCTTTTATCTCGAATACTTTTTGATGGAGAGATGTCATACCTTGATTGTTAGTTCCATGTGACCCCATGATTGACCTCAAAATATAGCTAGGTCAGTGTGACCGATATTTCATGGTCCAGTGATTTTGCCTATTATCTTGAATATTATTTGATGGAGAAATGTCATACCTGGGTTATTAGTCCCATGTGACCCCATGCTTGACCTCAAAATATGTCTAGATCACTGTGACCTATATTTCATGGTTCAGTGATTTTGTCTATTATCTTGAATACTTTTTGATGAAGAAATGTTACACCTGGATAATTTATTCCATGTGAGCTGATTATTGACCACAAAATAAATCCAGGTCATTGTGACCTATATTTCATGGTTCAGTGATTTTCCCTATTATCTTTATTACTAATTGATGGAGAAATGTCATACCTGGGTTATTAGTTCCATGTGAACCCATGATTTACCTCAAAATATATCTAGGCCACTGTGACCTATATTTCATGGTTCAGTGATTTTGACTATTATCTCAAATACTATTTGATGGAGAAATGTCATACCTGGATGATTAGTTCCATGTGACCTGATAATTGACCGCAAAATATGTCTAGGTCAGTGTGACCTATATTTCATGGCTCAATGATTTTGCCTATTATCTCGAATACTATTTGATGCAGAAATGTCATACCTGGATTATGAGTTCCATGTGACCAGATAATTGACCCCAAAATATAACTAGGTCAGTGTGACCTATATTTCATGGTTCAGTGATTTTGTCTTTTATCTGGAATACTTTTTGATGGAGAGATGTCATACCTTGATTGTTAGTTCCATGTAACCCCATGATTGACCTCAAAATATAGCTAGGTCAGTGTGACCGATATTTCATGGTCCAGTGATTTTGCCTATTATCTTGAATATTATTTGATGGAGAAATGTCCTACCTGGGTTATTAGTCCCATGTGACCCCATGCTTGACCTCAAAATATGTCTAGGTCACTGTGACCTATATTTCATGGTTCAGTGATTTTGTCTATTATCTTGAATACCTTTTGATGAAGAAATGTTACACCTGGATAATTTATTCCATGTGAGCTGATTATTGACCACAAAATAAATCCAGGTCATTGTGACCTATATTTCATGGTTCAGTGATTTTCCCTATTATCTTTATTACTAATTGATGGAGAAATGTCATACTTGGGTTATTAGTTCCATGTGACCCCATGATTTACCTGAAAATATATCTAGGTCACTGTGACCTATATTTCATGGTTCAGTTATTTGCCTATTATCTTTAATAATTTTTCATGAAGAAACATCATGCCTGGATTATTTATTCCATGTGACCCCATGATTGACCTCGAAATTATATCTTGGTCAGTGTGACCTAAATTTCATGATTCAGTGACTGCAAAATTGAATACTATTTTTTTTTTTTTTTAGAAACTTCAGTCCTGAATTATAAGTTCCATGTGACGAGATGATTGACATAGAAATATATCTAGGTCAGGGTGACCTATTTCATGGTTCATTGATTTTGCCTTATAATTCATACACATTGTGATTCTGAAATGTAATATTTGGCATATATGTTCCATGCGACCTGGTCACTGACCTCAAAATGTATCTAGGTGTGTGACCTATATTTCATGGTTCAGTAATTTTACCTTCTATGTTGAAGGCGCGAAACAGGGGAGCTATGCTGTCCGGGGACAGCTCTTGTTATGAAATGGAATACGAAACTAACACACCAGCTGTCTTGATGTTGTGCAAGTTCAAGGTGCAGCGGCATATCTGAATTCACGAAGGTAGCTTTGGCACTAAAAAGTGGCTGTTTTTCAAAGAGGATTCCTGAATAAGTTTACTGGGGTTGTGGTATACTTTTCTGTCTCTTTCTTTGCATTTGACTGAGTGTACATGA
The DNA here is from genome assembly GCA_963580285.1 of Lucinisca nassula. NCBI lineage: Eukaryota > Metazoa > Mollusca > Bivalvia > Lucinida > Lucinidae > Lucinisca > Lucinisca nassula. The sequence continues at coordinate 32,657,597 of OY757015.1, read as the reverse complement.
CATTTCAACAGGTGCCAAGTACTGGTGTTTTGGGAGTAAATTCACAGGATCTGTCAAAGTGAGGTGGAGTCATGCTTTTTGTATGTAAAATATAGTGGGTTGGGTAAGTGAAATGATGCTGCTGTCAGCCTATGCAAACAGAGAAGTGTTTCTTTGGTTTTCTGTTTTGATTTCATGTATGTGTGGAGCACTTTGAAACGAAAACAGAAGTTATCGCTTTCTCCAGGAGTTGTTGATAACGATTCAAAAACTTGGTGTGGCGCGGACAAAAAAGTGCTGCGATTAACTGTCCCCTGATGCCAAAGATAGTTCTAAGATGAGGTGCAGTTGCACCTGTAGATATTTTGTATATCGTAAAAGAGTTACATTCCCTAGAAGATATTGAAGGATGACAATAGCTACACATTCTTGGTAGGCATCAATTTGGAATCGTTTGCAGGGACGAGTACCACCAAAGTGTCACGTCCATAACAAGGTAGGGCGGTCAAAACCAGGGGTGGTTTTAACCGGCAGCATATTGCATATTTTAATAGTCTTCAAAATCCACTGTATCTAGGCTGTTGAAGTTTTGGCTTCTTTGCTAGCGGCTGATCACTTGATAGAATTTCAGGTTCAGATGTTCTTTCTTCAAGCGGTCTCTTAGCAATACGTTTTGGCTTTTTAGCCCTAGGCATTTTTTTTTCTAATACGCATCAGTATTAATATCTTAGCACTTTTGCACATCATGCACATTGCATTTTTTTTTTTTTTTTTTCAAAAATGAAGAAGTTCCAAATAGTGTCTTAATTGTTTCATTCATTTTGACACCTTCAGTAATTCTAGCTAGATTGCAGATAAATAAAATTTTCACTCGTAAGGAATAATTGATTTGGTTTTTAAGGAAATCCGGCCGCTAGAAGCACATTGGGGCTACCCCATATCATAAGGAGTAAAGCCTAGTGTTATTGTGTAATACCCCTATTTTGGACATATGATTGGTCACTTTGGCAATTAGATATTTACCATACCCATTGCAGTGGAATGAGACAGCTTTTACACAGGTCTTTTAATCTGTGTTGACAACAATTTACAGGTGCTGCAGCTACTTAAATATTCTTCAAATACATCAGTGAATCTTCAAACATTGTTTGGTTAATTAATTACAGCCGTTTACAGATGAACTACATCACAGGCCTAAAGATTAATCACATGGCTGTGTATTTCACGCTTGTCAATATGTGTATGTGACAATTTTCTGCAAAAACATCAGTTATAATTAAAATGCATTTTATAAACCTTTAAAATTTTATGATCAAATAATATGTTAAATAATTGATAATTTCAAAGTAAGGTGGAAGAAGATTGGGGGAGGGAGAGAGGTGAGTGGTACAATCTGGAACAACAATTCTTCGTTTCTGACCTTTCATAAATCCTTCAAAATCCATGATAAATTCAGCTTATGCATATACCTGTAAATAAAAATATGAACAATTGACCTAACCTATAATGGAATAATTATACATGTAGGATTGATTGAAAGAACAGACCTGTCTACAGTTCAATTAGTCAATCCAAACCACTTCAGTTGACCAGCAATAATGTCTTTTCACTTCTGATAAGATAAAGACCCCAACTAATTACTGTTATTAAGAAACACTATTATGTCTTGTTCTCTGATGAGAATATATAGCTTTAAAGTTAGACGAGATCGCAACAGGACAGAGGCATGTATACACTCCACTGATTAAATTGACCACCAGTCGACCAGTAATGACCGGTTGAAACCGGTTTTAACCACCGGACCGGACAATTCTCATATTGACCGGCTTTTTGCCAACCTTGGTACTTAACTGCAGGCCTTCTGTGCAGGGACTTTGGCTCCTTGTGCTGGTTTAAGAGCCCTAACCTTTCATCTCGCAAACCTGCATTGTATGTACTATACACCTGCGAGGGCCGGCCTTGTTAGCTCAGATGGACGGTGTCTGACTGGTGATCAGGAGGACACGAGTTCGATACCTGTCTGGACTGGCAACATTCTTCCATGGAGTTTGATCATGTAATCCTTTCTATGGTCATTTTCTCCCTTCCGCTGATGCAAGAAGGGCAGTTGTCAGTTTATTTGCAAAAGAATGTGCACTGTACTTGGTAACCGCTTACGTATAAGCCTGGCCCACAAAAGTGTGGATAGGTAAACTAGCTGGCTCAAAATGACCTAAATAGTGGTGACAGGGCCGTTATACGTCCAAACTGAGGTAATGGCCAAGTATGATCGACTCGGTATATATGAAGATAGAATACAAAAAAAAATACCTGCGAGGATGAATGGATGCCATTTGACAAGTCACCAGTAATAATAAAAATCAAATATAAGTTCCTTTAAGAGCAATGAAAACATTCATAAGAAAGAAGATGGGTCATACTACGTAGTTTCGGCTAATAAAGCCTCATCAGTGACCCTGTAATGATTCAGCAAAGAAAGCCAGAGGAAACATACTGCAATTTTGCGAATTTCGAATAGGCAGTCCATTCAAAGACTGAAATAAATCAAAATGATTAAACCTGATTCTGAGAAATGGCCATATGTGACTCATCGCAATATTTGTAGAAAGAAAGACAATAAGAGCACAATTTTCCGCCATTTTGCAAAGGAGGGGGCAACTTTCGGGTCTTGCTGTTCACTGTTCTGTAGGCTCAGTCCAACTGAAAAAGGGGCCTACTCTTAAAGGAAAGAACGCCTACTTTTGTTCCTTAGGAGCACATTCTTTCCTTTAAAAGTTGACCCCTATTGACATGGGAGACAAAAATACTTTTGCAGGAGTTGCCTCCCCTGATGGTGTACCCACTCCCCTAAATAAATAAAAGTATTATTATTTACCAGGAATGCGGTTTGTATCTTATGCTTTGTATTTTGCTGTAGACACCTGAAGTATTAAAGTCGTTACATGATAAACATATTCTTACACTCGTGGTCATTTCATGTGAAATTTATGAAACTGGCTCTTTTCATAAATTTCTACCAGCAATATAGCCTAGGCGTTGGAAAAAGGAGATCCATTTCCATTAAACGTCCCCTTGTAGGGCTCCAAAAAGGGTGTGGCGCATAGCTATCGAATAAAAAATTTCAACCATGGGATCCAGCACAAGGAAAAGAGTATTTTTAGACTTATCTGATGGCGACCCTGAACCGGCAACTTTCAATTTTAAAGCAAACGAAAAATTTGCAAGATTTTTAGTGGTAAGGAGCAACGAAGAAAAGGTCCTTATTACACTTTCAACGTTTGTCATAGAAAAAACAAATTGAATATCTAATTGGAACACCTAAAATTTAAAAAATGTAAAAAAAAAAAAAAAAAAAAAATGGAACTCTGTTGATAGAAACCAGTAGAAAATCACAACCTCCTTTAAATCAATAAATTCTTTAACCTTAACGTCTCTGTCACGGAACACAAAACATTAAATTCAATTAAAGGCATACTCCATGACTGAATGCTAAAACAAGAATCAAAAGCCAGTATTGTCGAATATTTAAATGATCAAGGATTAACGGCCTGCAAACGTTTCAAAATTAAAAAAAGACGGAAATCTAATAGACATAAACACACTGCTTCTAACATTCAACACCACGTCGTTGCCGAAATCACTGAAAATTTTCTATCGAATAATACCGGTTGAAATCTACGTGCCAAATCCCCTGCAATGTCTTAATTGTTAGAGGTTTGGGCCCAACGAGAATGATTGTACTGTTCCTGTTTGTGAGAAATGAGGTGGAACGGATCATCACACTCTCAACTGCAAGAACCCCCCAAACTTGAACTGCGGAATAAATCATCTCTCAAAATCCAATGTCTATGAAGTTTGGAAAACAGAAAAAGAAATTGTGAAAATCAAAGTTACACAAAACATAACTTATTTAGAAGCAAAGAAAATTCAACATAATAAACCAGAAACCACATTCGCAGAAGTTGTCCAATCCCTTGCCAACAAACCTGAAAAAAAAAAAAAAAAAAAACATCCACGCAATTTAACGAAAAACATTTTGAAATTAAACCTCATTCTAAACTCATTACTTTTACTATTAAACCTCGCCCCCGCCAATCGGGGCTTGAAGAAATAGATGGGCTGCATGATGCTTCCACGCAGAGCTGAAACCGTTCGCACACTAGAACTGGTAAACCGCTTAGAGGATCTAAGCCTTTCCAGGAACCGCGGTGCGAGACCGTGCTTATAAACCCTATTGGTTTCATTGGGCGACAGGGCTTGAGATGTCATTTCATCTCAGGGTCGGGTAAAAGTCCCACAAATAGTAAATACATGGTTAGTGTCTTTAATAATAAAATATATTCGGTGAGCCTTAGACAATTTTATAGGGGCGAGCTTTAGCGAGCCCCTATAAAATTGTCGGGGCGAACCGATTACATTTTATTATTAAAGACACTAATCATGTATTTAGTTTATACCGCAATTCAAAATAATCATTGGGTTTTGCAGTATTATAGCATAAGCGAAAAGGACAGCAAGCAGAGTGACATGTTAAACGACATTCAGTGCTATGGCGCGCACACGTAGTCTATCGTCACCGCGCCACAAAGACGAAGAAAACAACATGGACGCTCGAATAAAAGTTTCTCAGCGCTTTACTTTCTGTATGAAAATCTGCAAATGAATAGTTTATTTTAGCTTTACAAGATATTTTCGAGGTTGAGACGCAACTGCGATAGCAGTGCGCAGTTATTTCAACGGGCAATTCAAACCAGCTAAGGCCGAGGATGTAAGAAATTAGCTGATATTTCTGAAAACATGTTTAAATAAATATTGCAAAGATTTTAACTTACAGTTTCGTTGTTTTCCCGCGTATAAAAGGTTGCATCTTATTGTTTACACTTGCAAATTATGGACCGGAACATTGAACATTGACATTGAATATCTTATACAATATACTGTATATCGGTGTATTTTTAACTCTAGAGGTGTCAATCATGACTTGGGCAGACAACATTTTTCAAAATGTGTTTACCTATCATGTTACTTTTTATGGCTTCCTTTTAATTATGCAGTTAAAAGGCCGCCATAAAAGTAACATAGTAGGTAAACACAGATAAGCCTATTTATGTATTTATTTATTAAAATAGACATTTCACTCATATTTGAAGACATTTCACTCATATTTGAATCGGCTGTAATGATTGTCCTTAACAATTTTAACACAATTTCGAAAAATGTTGTTTGTGGAGTTATGATTGACACTTTAAGAAATCAAAGAAGATATAAAAAATGCCTAAAAAGTCGGCCACAGACGGTGAATACAGATAATTTATTTATTTATTAAAATGAGGCATGTAATGTGAATGGGATGCAATGTTTTTATGATCACAAAAGCACGCCTATATAATTTTGACCCCATATTACCAACTTTTATTATTTTTCTAATTTCTGGTTAAACAAAGATTGCGGTTTGCCGTAAGAACCGCCTAGCTGAGGTGGTTCTAACGAGTTCCATCAATCTATGTTTCGAGCAGAAATACGAAAAGTAGCATTTTTTTATCTGAATACTTTCATTTTTGGGTGGAAAAAATTTCAGTATTTTTTAATAAATCAACTCAAAACCTGGAAAATGCCATCTGCACTCGTTATGCTTAACACTTTATGAGTTAATAAAACTGTACATAATCCCTGAATAATAAAACAAGATACCACAAAAATTGTCTATCGAATCTATCACAAAAAGTGAACAAAGATGAAACTGCTCCTTTATTTATTTATATATTTATTTAATTTAATTTAATTAATCAAACTGGTATCTTATGATTGGCACTTTAAGAGTAACACATGATTGACACTTTAACGAGTAACACATAGCGGGGCCAGACTGGCACGCGCCAACTCATTGTTAAATAAAAGCACGTTTGTAAACTTCGTCATCACGATAAGACACCTATATAATTCTGACCCGCGTGTACCCACTTTTATATAAAAAAAAACTGGGGTTTATAAGGGTAATTTTTGAACCCCACTTGCATAGGCAGGTCTCCGTGATGAGAGCACGGGTACTAGGACTTTTTGCAATAGCCGGAATTGGCTGGTCTATTAGTCACCCATCCTGGCTCACTTTAGATGCCTGTTCAAAATTCAAAAATTTCATGCGTTATCACCCTTTAACAAGCGTCGTGACCGAATGCGTTTTCTTTGCCATGTCAGGGGTGGAGGCAGAGAATAATGGAAGCCAGAACTGATAATGTATGTTAGCTTTTTTCCTCGGCCAGACATTCGAAAACAGGGCTGTGCTCTGACACATTTGGCAGTCGAAATTGGCAACACGTCATCACATACTAGAGCCCGTCTTTGGTCTGATTCCTGCAATCAAAATTCTAAAATCGCTATAGAACTGTGTTTCTTAGGACAAACGCTGTACCTTGGGTGCGATTTGTGCCTTCCTCCGATTAAGAGTTCAGTATATTCCCATTGATCAGCTGACACCTGTCGATTTGACAAGTGCCAGCGCCCCTATGTGCTTTTAGCGCCCGGTTACCTTACAAAATCTATCAAGTCAAGTTATAGGGGTATACATTATTTATCTGACTATTGCTCTAAAACCTCTTATCAAACAAACAAAAGGAATAGCTTTATTGAGCTATAAACAAAAGACATACCTTTGATATGCGGAAAATAGGGGAAAATTCCGACAGAAGAACTTTAAACCGGTTTCTACTAAAGTAGACTCATTCATCTCTGAATTATTATAACAGTTGTTTGTATCACCTTATATTGCCATTATGTATGATGGATTGAGAGAATAAAATATTTGATTGATTGATCCATCTCTCATCACAAAAACACACCTATATTATTGTGACTCCTTAAACCACACTTTTATACAGTAAAACTGGGGTTTACAGTAGTATGCATTATTTTTTTCTTATTTGTGATCAAAACAAATATTGTGGATACTCGTGAGAACCGCCTCACCGAGGCGGTTCTGACGAGTTCTTATGATCTATTTTTGGAACAGAAGTATGAAAAAATAGCAGAATTTCTATCTTAACATTCAGGTTTTTTTTATACCCCACCACACGATAGTGGCGGGGTATTATGATATACCCTCCGGTGTCCGTCCGTCCGTCCGTCCGTATGTCCGTCCGTCCGTCCGCACCATTTCCGATCGATAACTTGAGTAATTTTTAACGAATTTTTTTCAAATTTTGCATACATGTATATATCGGGAATGAGTGGTATGGGATTGTTAATGGGCAAAATCCGTTAACAATTGACAGAGTTATGGCCCTTTTTAGTTCAAAATAAGGGGTTTTGGGGCGTTTCCGATCAATAACTTGAATATTTTTTCACGGATTTTCTTCAAATTTTGTATACACATTGGCATTGGGTATGAGTGGTTTGGGATTGTAAATGGGCAAAATACATTAACATTTAACGGAATTATGGTCGTTAAAAATTCCGATTAAATGGTTTTTGGGGACTTATTCCTTTACTATATGGAATATTTGGATGAAACTGCACTGTAGTATAAACGACCATAATAAGCAGGTTTTGTGTTGTGAATACACAAAATGCGTTAACATTTTAACGAAAAAATTGGTCGTTAACAATTCCCATTAAATAGTTTCTGCGCATTTATTCCTTTAATTTATGAAATACATTGATTATCACTGCCAGTGTAGTGGTTAGAGTGCTGGACTACAAATCCTATTGTTGACTATGAATCTGAGGGGCGTGAGTTCAAATCTTCGTCGAGGAATGGATTTTTTTTTTTTTTTCGTTTTTTCTTTTTTTTTTGTGTGTGTGTGTTCTTTTTTCTTTTTTCTTTTTCTTTCTTTTTCATTTTGGCAATGAATTTATTTATTTTTTTTTATTTTTTTAATTTTCCTCATTTTAGGTTTTTTCATTCCTTTTTTTCCCCTTTTTTTCACCCTTTTCTTCTTTTTGTTATACCCCATCACACGATAGTGCTGGGATATTACAATATACCCTCCGGTGTCTGTCCGTCCGTCCGTCCCCACCATTTCCGACCAATAACTGGATTAATTTGTGCTATGAATCTGAGGGGCGTGAGTTCAAACCCCCGTGGAGGAATGGAATTTTCTTTTTTTTTTTTCCTTTTTTTTCTCGTTTTTTTTTTTCTTTTCTTTTTTTTCCGTTTATTTTTCTTTTCTTTCTTTTTGCAATGATTTTTTTTTTTTTCGTTTTTTTTTTCTCATTTTTTGTTTTTCATTCCTTTTTTTACCTTTTTTTTCCTTTTCTTCTTTTTGTTATACCCCATTACACGATATTGCTGGGATATTATAATATACCCTCCGGTGTCTGTCCGTCCGTCTGTCCGTCCGTCCGTCCATCCCCACCATTTCCGACCGATAACTTGATTAATTTTTCACATTTTTTTTTAAATTGTGCCTACATGTTTATATCGGGAATGACTTTTCTTTTCTTTTATTCTTTTTGTTATACCCCATCACACGATAGTGCTGGGGTATTATAATATACCCTCCGGTGTCTGTCCGTTCGTCCGTCCATCCACACCATTTCCGACCGATAACTTGATTAATTTCTCACAATTTTTTTTTGGAGTTTGCGATCAATAACTTAAGAATCTTTTCATGGATTTTCTTCAAACTTTAAAACACTAAAGGACACATATTATTGCCAAGGACAGTCACTCTGCTTTTCTGGTTATTGTATTATCTGCCCTTTTGATATACATGTATGTAGTTCCTTTACTATATTGAATGCCTTAGTGAAGTTTTACAGATAACTATAACACTTAAAAGTACCACTATTATGGGCAAGGCTATAACCATATTATCTTGCAGTGGTGGGGTATCATGCAGTGTTAGCGTTCTTTTATTTTTTTTTGACGTAAAATTTGTTAGTATAGGCGTGATTTCGTAATGTGAATTTAGACAATGCCATTTTTATTGACGGTGGTTTAGTCAGTCATCAACATAATGGCAAACAGTAAAGATCTAGAGTAAAGACGGCTCACCCTGAGCAGTCGCCTCCTGAGCTACAATGTTTGCAAAGACAGGGTTGAAAATCATGTATGAGATAGCAAACAGTGTAGATCCAGATCGGGCGCCTCAGCTGGATCTACATTGTTTGCATAGACATCTGTACCTGTCAGTATGGCGATAATGGTTAAAACAGCATACAGACAGCCACATCTGGCTCTACACTGTAAAGTGGTGTCTTTTCCGATAAGTGAAAACACAAAATCATTCATGACGGCAAACAGTGTAGATCCGGATGAGATGCTTCGTCTGGATGTACAACAATGAACAGAAATTTGATCTACACAGTTTGTAAAGTATCGGGTTGCAAATTCAATCAAGAACAGTAGAGATCCATAGGAGGCGGATCAACTTGAGCATCCTTATCCGTATCTACATTGCTTTCTGATATGTATGTACCCGGACTTTACACGGCCCCCGCCCATAGGGGCTTGGAGAAATATATGGGCTGCATGATACTTCCACGCAGAGCTGAATCTGGCCCGCACACTAGTACTGGTAAACCGCTAAGAGGATCTAAGCCTGTCCAGGAACCGCGGTGCGAGGCGGACCGTCCAAGCTAATAAACCCTATTGGTTTCATTGTGCGACAGGGCTTGAGATGTCATTTCATCTCAATGTCGGGTAAAAGTCCCACAAAATTGGAAGCAAGGTCTCCAAAATGACCTTTACAGTGTTGACGGGACGTTAAACCTCAAATCAAACAAACAAACCCGGACTTTACAGGACTTTGGACACAACCCTGAGATCGAACCACAAGAACACCCTCTAAATCCCCAGTGGTAACAAAGAAAAAAAAATAACACGCCTATTCAAAAACATTGAAAATTGTATTGTATAAAAATGAACGATTTCAGATAAATAAATGAGATATTTTTTTCTTATTTCTACACAAAACATAGATTAGTATTGTTTGTGTCCGTTTGAACCGCCTCGATAAGGCGAATGTGCACTGTACTGGTTAACCGCTTACGTATAAGCTTGCCCAGGAAAAGTGTGGCCAGGTAAACTGACTGGCTCAAAACTGACCTAAATAGTGTTCACTGGGACGTTAAACTCCAATACAAACAAACAAAATCAATTAATGGCTTCAAACGGCCAATTAACTTTTTATGGTGATGGTCAAACGCAAGTTTTAATCGCCATTTAATCGTCACGTCACAGTTAATGATTTGGAAAATTTTTGTCCTTTTGACATATTTGCCGCCCATTAATAATGAATGAAAACTTAATTGTATCAAAACTGAGACAAAATAATAATAAAATAAAATAAAGAAATCCGAGAAATATAATCACTGTATCGAGTATATTATCAGTATGTTGTTTATTACTAGTAATAACAAAATTAATACAAAAACTAGAATCGCGCAGTCGATGGCAAGACATCGCATATCCCCACGGTTCCCCGCGGGCCCCACCCCTTGGGCCATCTATAACCGTCTAGGAGGAGTTATCCGGTAAAGGGGTCCAAATCAGTTTTTGACCTCTGGTGACCTCAAAATTGATCTCAGGGGTCAAATTTTGGTTGTAATGTTTTCTACTCATCATGCCGTTCGCTTTGATATATTATACGACCGTGTTCTGGAAATTTTGATTTTTGACCCCCGCGGGCCCCACCCCCTGGGCCCACCCGTAGGGGTGTGATCAAAATTCCGAAAGTGTCATGCACTCCCCAGACCGAAGATCTATCAGTTCCCAAAGTTTCAAGTTTCTATCTATAACCGTCTAGGAGGAGTTATCCGGTAATGTGGTCAAAATCAATTTTTGACCTCTGGTGACCTCAAATTGACCCCAGGTGTCAAATTTTGGTTGTAATGTTTTCCACTCATCATACCGTTCACTTTGATATATTACACGACCATGTTCTGGAAATTTTGATTTTTGACCCCCGCGGGCCCCACCCCCTGGGCCCACCCGTAGGGGTGTGATCAAAGTTCCGGAAGTGTCATGCACTCCCCAGACCAACGATCTATCAGTTCCCAAAGTTTCAAGTTTCTATCTATAACCGTCTAGGAGGAGTTATCCGGTAAAGTGGTCAAAATCAGTTTTTCACCTCTGGTGACCTCAAAATTGACCCCAGGGGTCAAATTTTGGTTGTGATGTTTTCCACTCATCATGCCGTTCTCTTTGATATATTACACGACCATGTCTTGGAAATTTTGATTTTTGACCCCCGCGGGCGCCACCCCCTGCGCCCACCAGTAGGGGTGTGATCAAAATTCCGAAAGTGTCATGCACTCCCCAGACTAGAGATCTATCAGTTCCCAAAGTTTCAAGTTTCTATCTATATCCGTCTAGGAGGAGTTATCCGGTAAGACGGACGGACGTACGTACGGACGACGAAGACCATTACAATATTCCCACTTTTTCTTCAAAAAGCTTGGGGATAAAACAAAACACGCTTACAATGATATGTTTACAGGTTTGATACGATTTCTGGTACATATAATGTGGACTTTTGAGATATTTGCATCATGAACTGCAGTACCGCAAAAACAGCTTATTAACGATTTTTAAGCTCTCGGGGAAGCAATTTATCAATTTTCAATACAAATAAACTTTATATCATCGTAAACTGTGAACAACAGTCTAACAGTATATAACAGTGAAATAATTCCAAACAAATCATTTCTATTTAATATTGGCACCCAAACATGGAAATCTCATTACGATAACACATCCGTGTGATTTTGTACATTTTTCAAACCTCAAGGCAATTTTTCTGATGAAAATTTGTGATATTTTTCTTATTTATATTCCAAACATAGGTTGTGGGTGCTCGTTAGAACCGCCTCATTGTGGCGGTTCTCACGAGTACCCACAACCTATGTCTTGGAGCAGAAATAAGGAGAATTATGTTTACCCTCTATAAAAAGTGGTGTTTAGGGGGTCTTTATTTCACGGATTTGTTCACGTGATGTGCACGTTTTTTCTAAAAAATACATTGCCGTCAATGGAGCATATAGGCATGTTATTAAATTGCAGATGGAAGCAATACGATTTAATTATTCATCACTTTGAAATGCACCAAATAAAAACTGAATAATTTTCCTACATCAGGATAACAGTGACTTTTTTTCTAGCGTTAAGGATAAATAAGATACGAGGAGTTAATATTTTTTCCTTGATAATTTTAATATGAAAAACCTTCAAAATATCCAGGTAACTTTAACTGCCGATTTCGTACGGAAATCGATATTCAACTCGGTAATTTCCGGCGAATGAAGGAAAAAGTTCGATAGGAAACATATCCTACCACTGGCAGTTGAAAAAGTTACAAATATATCGCGTCATCACGAAAACACGCCTTTATATTTTGACCTCCACCAACCTCCACTACTGTATACATGTAGTAAAACTAGGGTTTAGAGGTATATATTATTTTTCTTATGTCTGTTCAAAAATCCAAAAAGATTGTGGGAACTCGTTAGAACTGGCTCAGAACCGCGGTTTTAACGACTTCCCACAACCTTCTTCTGAGCTGAAAAAAAGCATAATTTTTATCCTATTTTTCAATTTTTGGTGGTAAAACTTCCAATAAATTTCAATATGCGTGGTTTCATAATGATACATAACATTTGACTGCCATAAATTCTGTTTAACAGGAGAATGTTTGAATTGTCAATGGAAATATGTTTTTGAAAACTTCATTAAAATTGTGAAGAATCATGCAGTCCATCCTTAATTTTGTTTTTTCTTCTAGCTACGCCACTGACAAATGGTAGATATGTGGTAATTTATTTACGATGACCAATGCCCTGGAAAGACACTTGGAGGTACACATGGAACTCAGAAGATATAACGTGTGGAGGTGTACAATATATTTTACAAACCTGACAGTCTGAGGAGACATTTACTGTTTCACACTGGAAAGAAAGCTCACCCATGTCGGATATGCGGTGCATCATTTCCAGTGTCGAGCACAATCGGCCGACAAAAGTTACTTCATATTAGGGAGAAACTGTGACGTTTGCAGTGTCCCATACACAGTCGGACAGCCTAATGAAACATATAATGTTTCACAGCGGTGAGTAAAACTCTGAAATATGCAGTATGTGGTATATTTTTCACAATGTCAGACAAGTAGAGCAAGCACGTGATGATTTATAGTAACGTAAAAACTCACAAGTGTGGCTTGTGTTGCAAATCCTTTACACAGTCAGGCACCCTAAGTAAGCATCTGATGATTCATACAGGTGAAAAACCCCACAGGTGTGCATTATGTGGCAGATCATTTTCAAAGTCAGGCAACCTTAGTAAGCATATGATGATTCACAGCGATGAAAAACCTCACAAGTGTTCATTATGTGGTAAATCATTTACACATTCAGACAGCCTTAAGCGGCATATTCTGATTCACAGTGGCGTGAAACCTCACGTGTGTACATTATGTGGTAAATCATTTACACAGTCAAGCCATCTTAGAACGCATATGGTGATACACAGCGGCGAAAAACCTTTCAAGTGTACAGTATGTGGTAAATCATTTACAGAATCCGGCAGCCTTAATAAGCATATGATGATTCACAGCGGTGAAAAGCCTCATAAATGTGCTGTATGTTGTAAATCATTTAGACTGTCAGGTAGCCTAAGTAAGCATATGATGATTCACAGCGGTGAAAAACCTCACAAGTGTGCAGTATGTGGTAAATCATTTACAGTGTCCAGCAGCCTTAGTAAGCATATGATGATTCACAATGGCGAAAAACCTTACACTTGTGCATTATGTGGTAAATTATTTAGACAGTCAGGTAACCTTAAGCAGCATATTCTGATTCACAGCGGCGTTAAACCTCACAAGTGTTCATTCTGTGGTAAATCATTTACACAGTCAGGTAACCTTAAGCAGCATATTCTGGTTCACAGCGGCGTTAAACCTCACAAGTGTGAAGTATGTTATAAATCATTTACACAGTCAGGTATGCTTAAGATCCATATGATGATTCACAGCGGCGAAAAACCTTACTCATGTGGAATATGTGGTAAATCATTTGCACAGTCAGGCAAACTTAGTATGCATATGAGGATTCACAGCGACGTAAAACCTCACAAGTGAGTAGTATGTGGAAAATCATTTACACCGTCAGGCACCCTGAGTACCCATATGTTGATTCACAGCGGCGAAAAACCTCACAAGTGTGCAGTCTGTGGTAAACTATTTGCACGATCAGCTAGCCTTGGTAGGCATTTGATGATTCACAGCGGCAAAAATCCTCACGTGTGTACAGTATGTGGTAAATCATTTAGACAGTCTGCAGGCTCTTACCGCAATTAGTTGATAAATACTGATGTAAAACCTCACACGTGTGGAATATGCGATAAATAATTACGCCAGATAGCCTGAGAAAACATATGATGATTATCAGCGGCGAAAGACCTACCAAGTGTGCATTATGAGGTAAATTATTTACAAAAGCAGGCCGAAGCCGTTTGTTGATTCAGATCGGCGAAAATCCTCACACGTTTGCAAAATTATGTTTTGTTTGATTTGAGGTTTAACGTCCCCATCAACAATGAATAGGTCATTTTGAAGACGCTGCTTCCAATTGTGTGGACGTTTTACCCGACATTGAGATGAAATGACATCTCAAGACCTGTCACCCAATGAAACCAATAGGATTTATAGGCATGGACGGTCCGACTCTCACCGGCTTAGATCCTCTAAGTGGTTTACCATTGGCTCAAAAATGACCTGAAATACTGTTGACTGGGCCGTTAATCTCCAATACAAAAACAAAACCAGAACTCGTGTGGGGTCGGTTTCAGCTCTGCGTGAAAGCATCATGCAGCACATCTATTTCTTCAAGCCCCGATGATCGGGGCCGAACAAGTATGTGGTAAACTATTTGCACAGTCAGCTGGCCGTGCTGCAGTATATTTTTTAGTTATGGTTTGTCTTAGAGTGTTTGTATCGCTTATATTATTTTGTTTTGGATAGCCAATTGGCCTTTTTCGGGGAAGTTACTGTCCTTTTGGCTTTCCGCTATTGATGATTCCATTAGGGTTTGTTGTTTCATGTTTGTGTTTCTCTCAGTAGTATATATTATGTAGGTTCTGGGACAAAATTCTGAGACACGCACCATTCAGCAAATAAAGCCTCCCAACATCCAAACATTAGGTTCTGAGACACGCTCCATTCAGCAAATAAAGCCTCCCCGCACCTAAACATTTCGCCGCAAGCGCCCCCACCCCACCAACCCAATCCCCCAAAAATCGTAGACAATGGGGGGGGGGGGGGGAGGGTTCAATGTCAACTTTTTGGGGCATAAAGAACTTGGGCCCGCCCCACCCCACTGGCGGGCCACAGTTCCAAGACAAATCCGAGGCCTAATAAGGAAGTAACCTATTAAGACCGATACTTGAAACAGATATACTGGTTTTAGCCTCGTTTATTTTAAACCTTGCCTAAGGGACACAGCACTTGCAAATGATCTGACAGTTAGCTCGTTAGCGTTCTGTGATAAGAGTTGTTTGGGAGAGGACTGTAAAATTCACCTAATGCGTCTCCGCAAGGGTTCATGCACGCGGCCATGCAGGGTATGTGGGGTAGGGATTACAAACAAACAACATCTTTGTTAGCCGTGTGGATATGCAAGTGCGTGTGGTCGTGCAACCAGAGCGGTGCAGAAGGAATTAAGGAATTAAATCTGGCCGCCATAGATATTTCTATTTAGAGGATGCAATTATAAAGTGTATCCCCATTCAGTAACATGGCTACTATGGAAGAATACATAGAGCAGTTACTGGCAGAAATACATGAGACGAATTCGACTCTCCATCATGTGGTTCAAAACATCTTGGATGAGACTATCCCAGATTCTGTCAAAGGGCAGTTGTTAAAGCCTTTAAAGCCTGAAAAATATCGACCTACCTCCGCACCACGCAAAAAGAAGGCCGCCAAGAGAAAGGCCATTGAGGAGGAATTTGACCCTATCTCCCGCAAGAAGATCCTGAGATCTGTGAAGGAGTATCAAGATGAGATCCTGGACCTGTTTACATCTGCTGAGCAGACAAAAGAAACCATAGTCTTCAGTCAGACCAAATGGGTCATTGGCGACTTCTTGAGAGGCTGGCAGATGGACAGTCCTGCCAATAATCCCCATAGTGCAGAACCCAGGCCTTTCCTAGAGGCTGTGGTGCCCCGAATCAGTATCAAGCTCGAGGAAGCGATCGAGGCTCTGGGTGGCGTGAAGTTCCAGTCTGCGCTCAGGGTTCAGCTTCGGATGGACAACCCAGGCGGTAGTGAGGAATACACAACCCCCGTGCTGCTGCCGATCCTTTCCCGCAAGCATCGTATTCTCCGTCATCATCGTATGATGAATTGATGGGGCAGCAATGTTCAAATCTGGTATGCTTGAGAGTGATTTACTTTGCCGTGAGTGGAGCTAACCACTTGCCATAGCGGTGGTAGAGTTCGCTGGCAGCGCCTTGAAGTGCGCTACCTAGAAACGGATCGGTTTCAAGATCGCGAATGAGCCCTTGTTGGTCAGGAATCGGGACGAACACCCCGGCCAGTCCCGCATACAACCCGATAGCCGCGTTCGAAATAATCGGGCGGAGTAACGGGCGTAGAGCCTTTCGACCTTAGAGTCACTCAGCTTCTCGACCTGGTCGACGGTCAAGGCCTTTCCGTGAGCCACAATTCCGTATTTCCTGGCCGACCCTCCTGCTACTGTTGCAGCGAGCCTTTTGTGGTATTCTCGCATCCTGTCATGTTTCCGTTGCCCTTGTTGTTGCTCTGCAACATGCGTCGCAGCCGTGCCTGGCGCCACCGGGTCGTCAAGCACCTTGGTTATCAGCTCGTCACAGTCCATTCCTATCGTGGTTTTGCAACAAGGGTGGACCCGTCTAAAATGGGGACGCAGGGATGCGCATGTTCGCAAAGCGAACATCTTTATGTGCCTTATCGCCCGAGAAAGGACAAAAAAGACAGCGAAAAGCAGCGCCACATGCAGGCCAAGTACAGCGATTAGCAGCCATACAGCCGCCTCTGAGCACATCGATGTTGTTGCTACGCAACGGCTTGGCAACGGCTAAGCAACAATAATCACGTAATGATGATATAATCAGTGGGTTTATCAGTTAAGTGTGTTTTGTCTCGGCTAGCTGCTGCCGCACCAACTCCCGTCCTCGTGCGGGGATCACGTCATTTTCACGCAGACAGTCCTCGAACGAGTCACGATCCTTGCAGTGGAACAAACAGACCCAGCGCGTCTGCTCGCGCAAGTCTTTCAAGACGTAGTTGTACTTCTGCGTGAGGACCCAGACAGACTATTCCGCGTGGCGGCCCGAAAACGCCAGCTCTGACAACATGTCTTTCTTCTTCGTCAAAGCCCTGTTAGCGCTGCAGTCGTCTATGATGTATGGGGTCGGCTCGCCCATAAACACCCGGTAAAGCGCTCGCAAGTAATCGTGAAGACGCTCACCGGGGTGTAGAACGTAAATCTCAGGGTCCGTCCAGATCCAGGGGCTCTGCTGGTACGTCCTGTTGTGCAGTATGGTGGGGCACAGAACCACCACATGCTGAAATTCCCCCGGTAGGGGCCTTCGAGCAGATTGAGGATAAAAGCGGTTTTTCCGCATCCCGTCTGCCCGCTGATTGTCCCCGAATGGGCCGTGGCCGATAGGAGCTCTTTTAATCGTTCCTCCGGAACATCTTTTAATCGTTCCTCCGGAATATTAATAAACCGCTACGACGAACCGGCCATATTCGATGTTAAGCTGTGCATCTATAATGACGTATGAGGCAGATGCGCCAGCCGCCTCGCCTCTTTTCGTTATCTGGATGGCCACACCTTTGCTGGCATTCTCTATCCGTCTGCCGGAGCCGTGAAGCTGGTCGTCGACGTTTGTCCCGAGGTCAAGCCACAGCGCGTACTTGCTGGTGAAGTATTCTGCAAGGCTGACGTCGGCTAGGGCCACGTTTTTTTCGACCGTTGCCACTTCAGGGTGTCGCTTGCTGCCGGCCCCGTAGAGCTTCCTCGCGTCATCAAACATCTGGTCAGAGCGCATCCCTTGGCTACAGAGTTGGTTGGGGACCCCTCGATGGTGACCTCGGCCTTGTTGATTTTCGGGTTATAGAGGGCCTCAGTATTGCGAGCGAAGGGCTTTTGCGCGGCTACATCCTCAAAGAGCATCAGGATGCCCTTCATGCTGCGGGCGGGCACGTTGAGATTGATATTCCATAGGGTATCGCTCTTGTCTTCGCCGATTTTGCGGTGCCGCAGTACCCTGTCATACAGGATCGCAACGCGGCCTCTGTACTGGTTGTTGATCATTTCGGCCAGCTCTGGCAGGGTAACCATGTCATACTCAAAACAGATGTTTCCAATGTCGAAAGAGGCACCTCTGCCTATGGCCTGGATCACACGGTTGTAGTCGTTGAACGTGAGCTCATACTCGAGCCGGTCGCCCAGCGCGCTCTGGTAGAATGGCATGTGACTCTCGAGCAGCTCGAAGTCCAGTGGGATATAGAAGCGATTGCCGAAAGCATCGACGAAGGCTTTGTCCGCTGAAACAGACTCGTCTTTGTTCCCAGCATTGATTCGGATTCTCGTCGTATTTCGGTTATTCGACGTATCAATTCCATGGTACTGGTCGTTTTTCCTCTCTGAAGCCGTCATCCATAGATCGCGGTAGCAGTGGTAAACGTCACTGTCGTCGATGATGAAGACCGCATTCACTGAAATCTTAATTACGTCCTTTTTCACGAGGGCGCAGCCTAGGTTCTGAACCAAGGTCCGATTGGCATCTCCTTTTTCTTTGCTGTGCAGCGTGATCATGCAGGCCAACCACGCGGTCCCGGGGGCGATGGCATCATATTGGCCGAGGTTGGGGAATCGAACCAGAAGCTACTGGTTCGGACCGATCGTGCTGGGGTTGTTAGTTATCGTCATCGATTGCCTCGCCCCTTTCAGCCAAAGGGGTTCGCAGAGGCATCGGTAGGGGTCAAGGATTCGTTGACACTCGACAAAGTCTGTTTTTAAACATGCACGTCAACCTTCAAATGCATATTCATTATGGCTGACTTTGAAAACCCCACGTTCGAAGACAGGTCCGACCCTTATGACTGGGATGCCGCTTATAACGCCGACGATGACGCGCTCTTGTTCAACATGCCCGAGGCTGGTATAAGGACGTTCGAGCAAGGGATACGCGCGGCGGGGGGGGGGGGGCAATATTCAGAACCTGCGAGGCGAGTTAAGACGGACAGCACTTGATGACCAGGAGGGCGCCTTGTCTCTATTAGGGGTTGCGCCTCGAAGGCAGTATCGACTATGGCCAGTTTGGGATGGATGAGAACGGGAAAACACTCTACTGGACCCCGACGACAAAAAGATTTCTATCACTGCGACAAGGGAGGATTCCGGTTTCTGGCTCTGTCCACACTGGCCTCGAAATATTGAACGGACGGCATTAATGCTATTCGGCAATCACTGGGGCTCGCTGACTATAAATCGAATATGGGCTACGCAGGGGAGCTCTGTCATCTCGATGGATTCAGTGATTTTTGGGAGGGTTTCCTCTGCTTTTTGGACAGTTTCCACAGTCTCTTTGTTAAGACGCGAATGTCCAAATCACACCCAGTTTTTAAGAACCTTTTGATTTTGCCCAGGCTCTTTTCAACAAAGAGCATTTTTACCTCCATCCCGCTCATGAGTTTTTCTGTTACCGAAATGTCTAAAACACATGCGTCTGATCAGTGTCTTTATGACGAAATGGGTACAATTAACTGGTTAGGACTGAATGGGCACAACTGGCTGGTAACATCTGACCAGTGTCTTTAGGACGAAATCGGTACAACTGACTGGTTAGGACCGAATGGGCACAACTGGCTGGTTACATCTGATCAGTGTATTTAGGACGAAATCGGTACAACTGACTGGTTAGGACCGAATGGGCACAACTGGCTGGTTACATCTGATCAGTGTCTTTAGGACGAAATGTATACAACTGACTGGTTAGGACCGAATAGGCACAACTGGCTGGTTACACCTGATCAGTGTCTTTAGAACGAAATGGGTACAACTGGCTGGTTAGGACCGAATGGGCACAACTGGCTGGTTATAACTGGCTTGTTAGGGGGCACATTACTTCCTGGAGCATACTAAGAAATCCAACTCTTCTTTCTCAGTTTTAAATTTGGTATAGTTGCGCCTTAATTGACCTAATAGTCTGGCAGTTACCTCCCTCACTCGCTTGTTAGCGACCTGTCAGCTTCGAGAAAGTGAAAAGTTTTATTGTCGCACAAATATTAATTGTTGCTCTTTTCATAGGATTATTTTTGTCAGGTCCGATAAAATTTGTCAGCTTCGATTTTTCTTGTCAGCTTCGATTTTTCTCGTCAGAAATGATCGAACTGACGATTAAATCGCAAAGCCCAGAAAAAGAAATGAATCACAAACTGCCTGTTTATCTCATAAAAATCAGTATTGACACTCTTTTATGGGCGAGCGATACGTTCTTTTTCCTATGCAGTAATAGGCAATATCACGCGGTCCTATTGATTTCGTATTACATCTCTAAACGTGTCGAGCACAAGTTTCGGAGACGACGAATCCATACACTCAATGCCGTGGGGGTGGGCCGTCCTAAGGTGGGCCAGGGAGGATGATCTAGATTGGGAATGTATTCTAGAACTGGGGCCTGCCAGGGGGATGGGGCGGGTCCCAGTTCGTTTTGCCCCAAAAAGTTGTCCTAGAATACCCCATTGTCTACGATTTTTGGGGGTGGGTTTGGTGGGCTAGGGGCGCTTGCGACAAAATGTTTGGGTGCTGGGAGGCTTTATTTGCTGAATGGAGCGTGTCCCAGAACCTATTTTTGGGGTGTTGGGAGGCTTTATTTGCTGAATGGAGCGTGTCTCAGAATTTTGTCCTAGAATCTACATAGTATATACTACTGTCTCTGATGGGAGCTGTGGGTTAATTGTATCGATTCCTGATCATTGCCTTCACTTCTATTTGATATGCATATGGTGATTCACGTGGGCGAAAAACCTCATGAGTGTAGAGTATGTGGTAAATCAATTACACAGTCTTGCGACCTTAGTAAGCATATGATGATTCACAGAGACGAAACATTCTCAAGTGTGCATTATGTTATTAACACTGGGCAATCTGATTAAGCGTATGTTGATTCATAGTTGCGAAAAAATCGCAGATGTTCAGGATGTGATGATTTTGTTTATCATATGACGTCGCGTCTGACAGTGTAATAACGCCATGTAATATTTTCACTAATGGATTAAATATGCAAATTAGCTAGATACGTCCCGTAACGTTACATGTACGACGTCCTTAAAGACGTCGCGTTAACTAATGGTGGAATATTGACATTTTTATAAACAATAATGAATAAAATGCGCTTTAAATGTCATATGATAAATAGAACCTTGCATTCGTGCTCATGTATTATTGAATTTATTCAGCTCGTTGAGGAAAAGGGATAAAATGCTCTGCATATCCTTTTCCTCAACACGTTTAATAGATCCAATTGCACATGAACACTCATGTAAGATCCTCTATTTCACTGTCAGGCAACCCGAGTAAGCATACATGTATGATTATTCATGTCAACGAAAAAGCTCAACCTCACAAGTGTGCAGTATGCGGTATATTTACAATGTCAGGAGGTTTTAGACACTATATGTTGATTCATACTCAGACATATTTAGACACTAAATGTTGATTCATACTCAGTCTGGCGAAAGTCCGCACATGTGTACACGTATATGGTAAATCATTTAAACAGTTCGGAGGCTCTTACCGCCATAAGTTGATAAATACTGATGCTTGTTTGTTTGTTTATTTGTTTGTTTGTTTGTGTTGAAGTTTAAGGGCCCAGTCAACATTAGTTTAGGTCATTTTTAAGCCGGTCAGTTTACCTATCCACACTTTCCCCAAGCAAGCTTATACGTACATGTAAGCTGTTAACCAGTACAGCGCACATTCTTTCGTCAGAAACTGACAACTGCCCTTCTTGGATCAGCGGATTGGAATGAATGACCGTAGAAAAGATTTTATGATCAATTTCCGCGAAAGAATATTGCCGACCCCGGCAGGTATCGAACCCGCGTCCTCCTGATCACCAGTCAGACGCGCATCCTCCTGATCACCAGTCAGACGCGCATCCGACTAGCTGACCGGCAATAAATAGTGATGTGAAACCCCACAAGTGTGGAATATGCGATAAATCATTTACAACGTCAGACAGCCTGGGAAAACCATGATGATTCACTCACAAGTGTGCATTTTCAGGAAAATTATTTTCGGGCAATTTTAGAAACCATTTGATGATACATACCGGTGAGAAATCTCACGTGTGTGGAGTACGTGCTAAATCATATAACAGTCAGACAACCAATGTAGCCAAGAATGTATGGTCGTTTACTGCGGCGATTTACCTCACAAGTTAGACTGGAATACAGAAGTGAAGGCAATGGGTCGTCTGATATATTATGTAACACTCAGTTATTTACAGTTGCAACAGGTACATTTAATGAAAAAAAAAGGTTAATAATAATACACAACCATAAGCACTAGCAATATAGAGAGCCCATCGAAAATCTGACAAAGCAACATTAACAAGAGGGCTCAAAGGGCCCTGATTCGCTCACCTGAATGTCATTGTATCTAGTACATTCTATTTTCAGCTCTGGTGGCCATCTTGTTCATCAGAGTGGAACGATCTTACCTATTTTGTTAGGGTGTCACCTTGGCAACATTCCTTTTAAGTTTGAATCAAATTGACCCAAGGGTTTAGGAAGAGTTCGCAATTGAAGCAAATTTACAATGTTTTTCTTTTTTTTAGCTCTGACGGCCACATTGTTCGTTGGAGCGAGACCATTTTAGCAATTTCGGTAGAGAGTCATCTAAGCAACATTCCTATGAAGTTTGAATGTAATTGGCCACAGGGTACAGGAGGAGTTGTCGTTTGAAGATTTTTTTTAGCCCCGGTGGCCATCTTGTTTATCAGAGCGGAATGATTTTAACTATTTTGGTAGGAAGTCACCTGGGCAACATTCCTGTGAAGTTTAAATCAAATTGGCCTAACAGTTTAGGAGAAGTTTGCGTTTGAAGCTCGGGTGGCCATTTTGTTCATTGGAGCGGGATCATTTTAGCTAATATGGTAGAGGGTGATCTAAGCAACATTCCTGTGAAGCTTGAATGAATTAGGCCCAAGGGTACAGGAGGAGTTGTTGTTCGAAGTAGTTTTTCTATTTTCAGCTCTGGTGGCCACCTTCTTTGTCGCAGTGGCAAGATTTTAGCTATTTTGGTAGGGAGTCACCTAAGTAACATTTCAGTGAAGTTTGAATCAAATTGGCCCACGTGTTTCGGAGGAGTTCATGTTTAACGCAAATTTACAATGTTTTTCTTTTTTCGCTATGGTGGCCATTTTGCTCATGAGAGCGCAATCGATTGAGCTATGATGGTAGCGGGCCATATAAGCAACATTCCTACGAAGTTTGAATGAAATTGACTCAAGGGTACAGGAGGAGTTGTCGTTGGAAGAGTTTTTGTACCTCTGGCGGCCAGCTTGTTAATCAGAGTGGAAAGATTTTAGCTTTTGTTGTAGGACGTCACTTGGGCAACATTCCTGTGCAGTTTGAATCAAATTGGCCCAAGGGTTGAGGAGGAGTTCGCGATTGAAGCAAATTTACGATGTTTTTCTATTTTTAGCTATGGCGGCCATTTAGCTCATCAGAGCAATACCGTTTTAGCTATTTTAGTAGAGGGTCACCTAAGCAACATTCCT
Source organism: Lucinisca nassula (assembly GCA_963580285.1). Taxonomy (NCBI): domain Eukaryota; kingdom Metazoa; phylum Mollusca; class Bivalvia; order Lucinida; family Lucinidae; genus Lucinisca; species Lucinisca nassula. Next base: position 32,633,848 of record OY757015.1, on the reverse strand, counting down.
ATGAAGTTTGAATTAATTTGGCCCAAGGGTACAGGAGGGGTTGTCGTTTAAATTATTTTCTATTTTTAGCTCTGACGGCCATTTTCTTCACCCGAGCGGAACCGTTTTAGCTATTTTGGTAGAGGGTCACCTACGCAACACTTCTATGAAGTTTGAATGTAGTTTGCCTAAGGGTTGAGGAGGAGTTGTAGTTTAAAGATTTTTTTCTATTTTTAGCTCTGGCGGCCATCTTGTTGGTTGGTTGATTTGAGGTTTAACGTCGCCGTCAACACTGTAAAGGTCATTTTGGAGACGTTGCTTCCAATTTTGTGGGACTTTTACCCGACATTGAGATGAAATGACTTCTCAAGCCCTGTCGCCCAATGAAACCAACAGGGTTTTTTAGCATGGACGGACCGCCTCGCACCGCGGTTCCTGGACAGGCTTAGATCCTCAAAGCGGTTTACCAGTACTAGTGTGCGGGCCGGATTCAGCTCTGCGTGGAAGCATCATGCATCCCATAAATTTCTTCAAGCCCCTATGGGCGGGTGCCTAGCGGCCATCTTGTTTGTCAGAGCAGAATGGTTTTAGATATTTTATAGGGAGTCACCTACATAACATTCCTGTGAAGTTTGAATCAAATTGGCACAAGGGTACAGGAGGAGTTGTCGTTTAAAGAATTTTCTATTTTTAGCTCTTTTAGGCCATTTCGCTCATCAGAGCAGAACCATTTTAGCTATTTTGGTAGAGGGTCACCTAAGCAACACGTCTATGAAGTTTGAATGAAATTGGCCAAAGGGTTGAGGAGTTTTAGTTTTAAGATTTGTTTTATATTTTTAGCTCTGGCGGCCATCTTGTTTGTCAGAGCAGAATGATTTTAGAGAGGAGTCACCTACATAACATTCCTGTGAAGTTTGAATCAAATTGGCCCAAGGGTTAAGAAGGAGTTCGTATTTGAAGCAAATTTACGATATTTTTCTATATTAGCTATGGCGGCCATTTTGCTCATCAGAGCAAAACCATTTTAGCTATTTTGGTAGAGGGTCACCTAAGCAACATTCCTATGAAGTTGAATGAAATTGGCTCAGTGGTACAAGAGGAGTTGCCGTTTAAAGATTTGTATTCTATTTTTAGCTCAGACGGCCATCTTGTGTGTCAGAACAGAACAATGTTAGCTATTTTGGTAGGGAGTCACTTGGGCAACATTCCTGTGAAGTTTGAAACAAATTGGCCCAACAGTTGAGGAGGAGTTTGCGTTTGAAGCAAATTTACGATGTTTTTTCTATTTTTAGCTATGGCGGCCATTTTGCTCATCAGATCAATAACGTTTTAGCTATTGTAGTAGAGGATCACCTAAGCAACATTCCCATGAAGTTTGAATTAATTTGGTCCAAGGGTACAGGAGGAGTTGTCATTTAAATAATTTTCGATTTTAAGCTCTGGTGGCCATTTTGTTCACCGGAGCAGAACAGATTCAGCTCTTTTGGTAGAGGGTCACCTAAGCAACACCCCTATAAAGTTTGAATGAAATTGGCCTAAAGGTACAGGAGAAATTGTCTTTTATAGATTTTTTTTCTATTTGTAGCTCTGGCGGCCATCTATTACAGCGGAGCGGAACGATTTTAGCTATTTTTGTAGAAGGTCACCTAAGCAATATTCGTATAAAGTTTTATTGAAATTGGCTAAAGGGTTAATGATCAGTTAGCATTTAAAGCAAATTGTTGACGCCGAACGACGCACGACGAACGACGCTCGACAGACGACGGACATTGACCGATCACAATACCTCAGCATGAGCACTTCGTGCTCAGGTGAGCTAAAAATAAACCTTAGAAGCACCGCCTTAGGACGGCCAGTAGCGACAACCACTGGGGAGTTTAAATCGATTCTATGGATCCAACCTTCACTCTAAGTTCTTGTATTATTTACAGCACACAAAATAGCTGGTCCACCTGAAGGTAACTCAATCAAAAGACCACCACAGAAAACAATACAAAGCAGAACACACTGAAATAAAAATCAAATTCTAATGCACTTGCGTATGTAACGCGACGTCTGATTGGACAAAACCTCAAACATTTGCGACTGTATATTCTGCGATATACTGTCGGAAACCCGGCGTAATCACGTAACGTCGCTTTTCAATGGCTGGGATTTGGTTTTACGCAGCTCACCGCGTTTGCGGTTTTGTGCAAAATAGAAAAGGTTTTTAGCAAAAATAACCGAATAAATGCATCAGAATGGGGATAAATGCATTGCAAAATTGTCATTTGGGGAGGTAACTCGTCGATTTTAGGGTCGGAAAAAGCGTTTTACGGCTCCGATGACGCGTCGCCGTAAAACGAAATTTTCGACCGTAAAGCCACCGATATTCCTCCCAAAATGACAATTTTGAATACAGTTATCCCCTAAGCGAATAACTGTGGTGAATTACAAACGGGAGCTCGTAGCTTGTTCGACACAATGTAAGCTGGAACTAAAGAAAACCCACAAATAGACCAAGAAGAGTCAGGGCACAGACAAATCATCAGGCACCGCCCCTAAAAACTAAAATAATAATAAAAATACATGTAATAATAAAGTTTTACGTTTGGGTCGTCATCAAGTCTGACACATGGGAGCGGGAAACAGATCCATCGACCATGACCGGGTTAAAAGCTAGCCATGCTATCTGCCGCATAACATATTGTACCCAATTCATATATGGCGTATAGTTATCTATTCTGCAACAAGGTCTATCGGAACCCGAATTTTATGGTGACTTTATATATAAATTCAGAACCCATAAATTCAGAATGCCTTCAGTACCCATTTTCGTAAAATCATTCTTCGATATGAAAAGATTGGGTATAACATAAATATTATACGACCTCATAGTTAACAAAATTACGTTTTGTAACTTTGTTTTCCTCTTTAATTGCACGCCGGTGGGTCAGGACTCAGATTCTATGACGGATCCAGCGTAAAGGCTTACTTATGTAATGCTGGTTGGTACCTGATGCTCGCTGTCGATTCATCACTGTTGTTTCATCTCGGTGGTTGTTTGATTTTGTGTTCTCGAAGCTGTTGCACTGATGAGTTAGGAAGCTTTTATGCGGACTGAACAAATTGTTCGTCCAAATCGCGACGGAATCAAGCCGCGTGGGATCGATTTAAGCACCCCCGCCCCCATTCTATTCACTGACCGTTCCGAATCGTTTTTCTGTCGTGGGTAATTGCACGACCCGTAGGGTCTGCACTATGTTTCTTTGTATTGGAGTTTAATTGCCCAGCCAACACTATTTAGGTCATTTTACCCGGTCAGTTTACCTATCCACAATTGGGCAGGCTTATATGTAAGCGGTTAACTAGTACAGTGCATATTCTTTCGCCAGAAACTAACAACTGCCCTTCTTGAATCAGCGGAAGGGAGAGAATGGCGGTAGAAAAGATTTCTTGATCAATATCCACGAACGAATTTTGCCGACCCCGGCAGCTATCGAACCCGCGTCCTCCTGATCACCAGTAAGACGCGCACCCGACTAAGCTAACGAAGCCGGCGGGTCTGCACTATAATCAACCCGTGAGCCATTCCGTTCGTTCGTCCGACCGTGGTCAGTTTGTGACAATTGCTGTAACTTAGGACCGCTTGGAATATTTTGATCAATTGTAGCATACGGATTAATATTGACAATACATAGCCCATGATATTGTCTCATGCCAGATTGCTTTATATATGGCTTGCCGAGGCGAAATATATAAAAATCAAAGCACTGAGAGTACTGGTTGGTCCATTTACTCTGAATGTAGGTTCTGAAAATAGTCCTTAACTGGGAATCGAACTGTTTGTTTAACCCTAAAATTCCACTATTGTAAGCAAGCACAGTAGTCCTGAACAAACAGTTATGGGGCGTCTGATTAGGTATACACTGTTTGCTAATGCCCACGTGCAGAATTAGGGGATAACGGTATTCAAAATTGTCATTTGGGGAGGTAAATCGGATGTTTTACGGTTGGAAATTTCGTTTTACAGCGACGCGTCAGCGGAGCCGTAAAACGTAATTTGCGACCGTAAAACCGATGATTTACCCACACCCCATGACAATTTTCCATTCTACTGCACTTATTCACCTGTGATTTTAAAACGAACTATTTTGCACATAGCGGCAACCTCTGTGAACTGCGTGCCTATGAAAAGCGACGTTACGTGATGATGTCGAGTTTCCGAGAGTATATGGCAGAATATACTCTCGCAAATTTTTGACGTTATCCAATCAGAAAGTGCATACGAAAGTGCATTAGAATTTATCGACTATCGAAGCTATAAACTAGATGTTAGTCAGGAGAGTCAGCGGCAGCCAGTGATAGTTACGCGGACAGTAGCAAGCTTTATAACGTAGACTGTGGGTTCTTGTTAAAACGCTTCATTTTAAGAAAAGTATCCCGTACAATTTTTGTCTGATGAAAACTATCACACTGGTAAAAGCAAGCGCGCAGGGTAAGGAACAAACGCACAGGATAAGGATTTTTTCCGCTCGGGATAAGGAAGCAAACGGCGGAATCGGCATCACATGTGCAGGTCTGTTGTTGTTCTTGATCTCGTGTTATGGTTACTAATCAATACGGCTGCTCAGATTAGCTTCACGGAAGTCATATTTTTCACAAATTTATCTTCGATGGGCCGAATTCGACAGTTACTGTCAGTCAAACGGAGAACCGGACACAGTGGAGCTACCGAACCACGAAATCTCATTATTTTACATGAACACCTCTTCTGGGAAGATTGCATGCACTTTTTGTTCGTTATAGACATACACATGATGAATCGGACTGTTGCAAATACGATTAAAGGAACAATTGAAATTGGAAGGCCCACAGTGAGAAATCCTAGTTCCATTTTCAATACAACGCCCGCGGGCAAGGAAATTGGTACAGCTTTTATGATAGGACACCAAAGTTTCCGGGGAAAATGGTAGTTGTATGGTCGTAGCACTAGTAAATTTCCATCTCAGATTAGGTTTTACAATATTAATAATTAGTCCTACATAGTTTAAAGCACCTATTGTTATCTTTAGGAATTAAGGCGTATCTATATAAAATTTAGTAACACTGAGGCCTTTCTGCTATTTAATCGTCATCAGTGTGTCTAAACCTCAAAGTCCTGAAACGGAAACGGATGATGGACAAGACCCGGCAAACACAGCACATCCCCCTCCGAGCACACACCGATCAACGTAGCTCATGAGACATGTCAGCTGGGGGCATCAGGCAAGAGACGCCAACCCAAGGACTTATTGACTTATAGGAAATGTTCAAAGTTTGTGTGCCTTGTCTTGGCATGGACATTGGTCTGGTTCTAGCAATATAATCATCCCCTATGGGGGATAGATGGATTGGGTTCATCGCGATCATGAATTAGAGAAATGATTTATGCATGTATGTCCATATAGTATTTTTGGTAGAAAATTGTATGTTTATTCTTTTGGCTGAAAATAAGGTAGATAACTTAGACAAATTCGTGAGACATACCTATTGCATGGTCATTAAAGGGCCTGATATGATTTGGCTCCTTTTTGGTCCCCACTCAAATCCTCTTCAGTGTGCATCGTTTCATTTGATAACTGGCTTAGTTGATGGAAACATTCAGAAACAAATTGTTTCGTCTTCATGTATGTTCAGAATAACTTGACTTTTAATGTGTATTGAGTTAATAAATTATGACGAAAATAGTAAGAAAAGTGTGATAAAAGTATTTCCCTTTGAAAGAAAAAGACAATAGAAAGTGCCTTTTGAAGCTCCTGATTGAAGGTTTCAGTTGGCGCATTGGTATATCAAGTATCACCACAGTGGAGCGCTGTGGTGCAGTGGTAAAGCATCGGATTGGATATCGAGAGGTAGCCGGTTCGATCCTCGCAAGCGCCACGTGTTGTTTCCATGAGCAAATAACTTTATCCACAATGCTTTGTACTGGTTCCTACCCAGGAAAAGAGGGCCACATGGAAGATAAGTACTAGTACTTAATGTGTTACCCTCTATAAATAGGTCGATTATTATTATTATTATTAAGTAGCACTGCTAACCATTTGTACGCTAAGTGGGTCGTATCTAGTTACCCCACCCACTTGCATTATCATGGAGATATATGAAAAAATGAAAAATTACAGGATTAAAATGAAACAGGTACCAAATTATTTCTTGGGTTCTAACTAAGAAAATGATTAACAACAACATATATTTATCTTTACTATGAACGGAGTTATGGCAATTTTTATGTTGAAATTTCTGAGAATGACCAAAAATTAAGTTATGACAAATTAAAAAATAAACACAGAGTCCACCTCTTACTTTTTGATATTTTCACCACATGTTAACATATCAAAAATTATCTTTATATGCACAAGCAAGGATAGGCTGGTATATTTTGAAAGCCACAAAGGTGGCAAAAATGTCAATTTGGTCAAAATCAGCTGGGGGTAGGGGTTAAGTCATGGTGAAAATATATCTTATTTGTGAATGACCAAACATTTTTATTGATATATATTTTTCTTGAAGTTGTATCTTTTCATTAAACTTAATTTGGCTATCACCATAAAACATTTATAAAACAAATATTCAGGGTTGGGGTGGGGGCAGATATAATGGTTAATTTTGCCAGGCCCTTTGTACGCAGTTTGTCGTCGTATATAAGGCAAATATTAAAGTATGTAAATGTATTGGTAACTAATTTTTTATGCCGGCCTCGGTAGCTCAGTTGGATGCGCGCCTGACTGGTGATCAGGAGGACGCGGGTTCGATATCTGCCGGGGTCGGCAACACTCTTTCGTGGACATTGATCAAGAAACATTTTTAAGTCCATTCCTTACCTTCCACTGATTCAAGAAGGGCAGTTGTCATTTTCTGGCAAAAGAATGTACACTGAACTGGATAACCGCTTACGTTTACGCTTGCCCAGGAAAAATGTGGATAGATAAACTGACCGGCTAAAAAAATGAGCAGGTCAGTTTACCTAAACTTAAGCGGTTAACCAGAATGGTGCACATTCTTGATCAATCTCCACGAAAGAATGTTGCTGACTCCGGTAGGTATCGAACCCACGTTCAGTCAGACGTGCACCCGACTGAGCTAACAAGGCCGGCCTCGAAAGATAGGGGAGACAAAAAATAAAATAAAACAGAAAATACTCAGATACCTTCAATTCATTTAATATATAGTCAAACTTCATTTAAACTTTTGTGTGCAGAGTGATCGTGATCCACAGTGTTTGCAAACATTATTCAAAACATTGTTGTGGATACAGAGTAAACTGTTGCCTCATCCGAGGCGATTATATCGTGCAGCCACAACATATATACTACTGTCAAGAAATAAGGAAGTTATCCCAATTTATCTTTGCAACACATCCTAACAAGGGTTTGTTTTACAAAATCCTAAAATATGTTGTGGGTCCATGTTAAGGGTAAATGAAAAATATCACAATGTATACACAAACAAACAAAACCAACAATTTAAGTGTGAAAAGGGTAATTAAGAAAGCAAGGAAACATGACCTGTCAACAAATCAGTCAGCCAGTTAACCAAGTGCTAATTGATCTTGTCCAAACTTTAAACAAAATCATTAAATTTATCTATTTTTTTGTATAGTTATACCCCCACAAATGAAATTTGGAGGGGGGGGGGGTGGTATATAGGAGTGAGCTTTTCGGTCGGTCGGTCTGTTGACTTGGTTTCCAGACGATAACTAAAAAAGCGCTTCACCGATTTTTATAATTTTTGGTATACTGATGTAACATCATAAAATACAGGTCAAGTTCGATTTCAACTACAATTCGTCAATTTTCGACATAGTTATGGCCCCTTCCAAGTGAAAAAAAATGCAAAATTCCGCTCTTGTACTATCAAGGCAGTTTTTGTGGGGGTATTCATCACCTTTAGTGATAGCTCTAGTTATCTATTAGTATGTCTTTGATACTAACGATTTTGGCAAGTCAGAATATCACAGGCTTAAAGGTCTAGTTTAAAAACAAAATAAAATTTCTAATTGATTAAAATCTTCTTTAAAATGTTCCTACCACAAGCATTACTGAAACCAAACCCAAAACAATAAATTGTCAATCTTGATCTGGACATTATATTAAACTGGCCAAATTGTCCTACCCAATATTTTTGCTGGCCAAATTGTCCTAGGCCGAATTGTCCTAGGTCAAATCATCCTGGCCAAATCGTCCTAGATTCATAGTGGGGGGGGGGGGGTAATATTGCTAGAACCAGAGCAATGCCCATGCCATGACAAGGCACACAAACTCTGAACGTGTCATAAAGGTCACAATTGGTGCTTTAAACTATGTAGCACTAATTATAAATATCGGAAAACCTAATCTGAGATGGAAATTTACTAGTGCTACGACCATACAACTACCATTTTCCCTGGAAACTTTTGTGTCTTATCATATGCGTTGTACCAATTTCCTTGCCCGTGGGCGTTGTATTGAAAATGGAACTAGGATTTCTCACTGTGGGCCTTCCAATTTCAAAGTTTCCTTAAATCGTATTTGCAACAGTCCGATTTATCATGTGTATGCCTACAACCAACAAAAAATGCATGCCATCTTGAAGCTAAAAAAAAAGCGTTTCATATACAATAATGAGATTGTGTGGATGAATAGCTCCACTGTGTCCGATTCTCCGTTTGACTGGCTGTTACTGTCGAATTCGGAACATCGAAGATAAATTTGTGAATAGTATTGTCTTCCGTGAAGCTAATGTGAGCCGCCGTATTAATTAGTAACCATAACACGAGATCTGGAACAACAACAAACCTGCACATGTGATGCCGATTCCGCCATTTTCTTCGTTATACTGAGCGGAAACATTTCCTTATCCTGTGCGTTTGTTCCTTACCCTGCGCGCATGCCTTTACCAGCTTGACGTATGGTAGCATTTTCCGTCAATTTTTTCCAAATTATTTACTTGTCATTTGTTAATGTATTTAATTATTTCCTTTCTGTATACACGTATATTCAACCAGCACAACCATCGGGTTTGCAGAAATAGATGGTCTGCATGATGCACTCCTGCAGAGCTGAAACCGACCGCATACGAGTACTTATAAAGCGCTTACATGATCTAAGCCTGCCCAGGCAAAGCGATGCTAGTCGGACCGTCCATGCTTATAAAGTTTTTTACCCTATTGGTTGCATTGGGCGACAGGGTTTGAGATTTCATCTCAATGTCGGGTACAAGTCCACAAAATTGGAAGCAACGGCTCCAAAATGACCTAAATAGTGTTTACGGGGACGTTAAACCTCAAATCAAACAACCAGTACAACAGATTCATCTTAAAGTTTCTGAATTTACAATATTTCATAGATTATGCTTAACCTCATTTGCAACACAATCTGTGCTGGAAACGTTATTACATGTATAGCATTGTATCCAGCTGCAAACAGTGTAGATCCATCGATGGCTTCTGATCAGAACCTTCAATGTTTGTCATAGTTTCAACTTTTTCTCTTCTTCTCGCTCAGTCCCACCACTGCATTCCAGCTCATGGAAACGGAGCCCCTACAGCGAGATGTTTAAAACTAGGATTGCGCAGTCGATGGCACGCCATCGCATATCCCCACGCCACTACATAGCCTACTCATCGAGCCATTAGCACGGCCATGTTCTGGAAAGTTTGATTTTTGTCCCCACCCCTAGGGTTGTGATCAAAATTCCGAAAGTGTCATGCACTCCCAAGACCAAAGATCTGTCAGTTCCCAAAGTTTCCAGTTTCTATCTCTAACCGTCTAGGAGGAGTTATCCGGTAAGACGGACGGACGGACGTACGGACGCACGTTTGGACGTACGACGAAGACAATTTCAATATCCCCACATTTTCTTCGAAAAACGTGGGGATACAAAGTTCATTGTTACGTGATGGAATAGTAAACCTTTCTGGTGCTTATGCACATCAAAATTATTTTAATTAGGTATATGGCAAGGTAGCGCGACTGAAATGTTTTAGGTGAAATACGGTAGGCAAAATATGCCGCTCCACGCATAAATCGTGCACATTTCATACGATGTATGCATGAGTGGTTTGTGGGAAAAATATTTGCCATACAGTTGGCCGCATATATATTTTCATGCCAGTCACAATGTTGTGGGTGTTAAACCATTGATCTGTAGGGAAGTTTCATCATTTTTTCCCTAAGGGGAATGCAATTCTAACGTAAATCAATGATCTGCTGAAATTTGCTATTTGACTATGATTGTGGATGGTATCTTCACTTGTCACGGTCTTAGCGAGCTAGCACGGGTATGCATGATTTTCCTGTAGTATTCATAGATATAAATACCCTGAAAAATAGACCTTATACCAGCAGCAGGTCGATTGTTAACGTATATCCTCAACATCGTGACGAGCCACAGAAAGAATCTTGGACGTTATATTAAATCTATGTTTAGTATTATTTTTTGTATGAATATGCTTGTAGGAGTCTAACTGTTGGTTTTCTTTTGCTCCAGCAATTCTGTTGTTGTATGCTGTCGAGTCCTCAACCTTGTTTCATCTCTGTAGTTTTTTGATTTGTATGTTCTCGGAGATGTTACACTGATGAGTTAGGAAGCCTTCATACGGACTAAACAAAATTTGTGTATACCGCGACAGAGGTGAGGGCGAGGATTATGGCCATGTAAAATCGTTTTAAGCCCCCCAGTGGAATTCTTTCCACTGACCGTTCCAAGGCGGTTCTTCTGTGGCGGTTTATTTATGTTGTTGTTTGTTGCTACTTGCTGTGTGTATCACTTGTGTCTTTTTAATTACAGATTCAATCTGTCGTTTCTAGCTATCCTGCGTGTTTTAAAGTAAGACCGGATTCTTCCGGCTTTGACAGCCATAGTAATATGAGTCCGCACAAAATGTAGTCCGGTTTGGCGCAGTCATCGGAATTTTACAAGCGTATTAGTTATCCTATTAGCGCAATACAAACTTTTGAAGCAGACGACTTGACGATTTTATCTTACCTCTTATAGAATCGATTCAGCATTTCTTATGAATAAGCTGCATCATGTATACCCAGATCAGTGCGCCGTCTGCTCAGGATTTACACTGTTTTGTACAAGTGCTGTCAATATTTAATGCGTAAAGATCGACCAGCCTGCTGCTGGACCAGGTCAGCTCCAGACAAGAATATTAATGGATTTTCTGACTTTCGAGGTCAAGTCTAGGTCAGTTACAACTCAGGTGTATATTACACTTTGTGTGGAGAAATTGGAAAGAAAGGCTGTTCCTTTCAACCCTGAATTATGGTAGAGATACTTACGCAAACAGTGTAGGTCCTGTGATATAGTTCTAGGTGCCATATTTAGCAGTATGGACGAGCCCAACTTCAGTGATGGAAGAGTGCACTTCAGAAACTCAAGGAGTGAATAAATCAAAGCACTGACAGCACTCATGCCGATTGTCTCTGAATGCAGCCTGGTCATGAACGGGGACTTGGACTGATTCGTTGAAACTTAAGATGTTAGAAACAAATGCTAAGAAGTGTAGAACAAGATCAGCACCGTCTTCTACGGCGTTTGTCTGAGTCTACATTGTTTGCCGGATCCAACACTTACATGTACCCAACACTGACACACGACGCGGCTATGTTTGGGTTGATTGTTTGGCATTCGACCCGAAGTTGCTAATAAGAAGAGCGCTTCAGTGCTAACGTCTACGTGACTATCACTCACTTGTCAGAATAACATTGTTTCTCGTAGAAAATAGCCGCAGTGAGATCAGGGTATTCCATAAGACTGAAGATGGTTATCCTGGAATCATAGGGTGAGCTTGGCAAACAGTGTAGACCAAGGTCGGGCGCTGCAGAACGCGTCTTCTTATCAAAATCTTCACTGAGTGTTTGGAATTTCAGAGTTAAATGAAACAGTTTAAATCTCAGCCCAGGACTATTACTTTAACTTCACACACCACCAACACACTCAGTGCTTTGATTCTGAAACCAAACATTTGCATGATTACAATACGCTTAGGCACCATGCCCTTAAGCTGAAAAGGTTAAATCAATCAACCGTGGCGTCTGGTTACCAGTCCGGCCACGTCGATATTATGCAACACATTCACGACATTACAGATAGAAACTACATGTTCAGAAATAAACTTTTGATGTGTAATGTAAGGTCGTGCATAGAAAAGAAGAAACTGAAATTTGTTCTCAAAAAGCATTAAGTGAGAGCGTATTGCAACATTTTTCATTCCCATGTGTGTTGTCTGCCGTCTATTGTAGCGTCATCTTACTATATACAGAAGACACTAATGAACTTCGACGTAGCGGAAGACCGACGTCAGTACGTCAAGATCGATTCATCCGTCAGACCCATATGCGAAATAGATTTCCGCTGGCAGCTGCTACAACGTGCCTGTAGATAAACAAGGGGTCTCAACTACCGACTAATAAGCACTGACACTGTTCGTCGCCCTTTGAGAGCTAGACGCCTCCCCGCCCCCCCCCCCCCCCCCCCCCCCTGTCATGACCAAAGTTAACGCGTCGACACAGTACGGAACACTTACGCTGGTGCATGAAAAACGTAAATTGGCGTCTAAGCGACTGACGTGATATGCGTTTCAGTGACAAATCGCACTTCACCGTGAATCACGCCAATTGTGATTTCCGGGTGTTTCGACATATTGGTGTAAGGTATGCCGAGCTGACGCGTGCGTAATAGTGCGTGACATATCGGGTGGAACAAGCGAATTTGTGTGGCATGGTATTGCATGCAGTTAGCGAGCGCAGCTTAGTGTCATTAAGAACAGTCAAGATCATGGCTGAGAGGTGAAGTGAACAGCGAGACGTTACATCGATCAAGTGCTTCGGCCTTACGCTCAGAATCCGGGATATATTATCCAGTAGGATTACGCGCGGACTCATAGTGCTGTTCTTGCAAAAAAAATTCTTCAAGTCAATGGAATTCATGTACTGGACTAGCCAGCCTTTCTTCTCCGATCCCTTTCCGATAGAGTATATTTTGGGAGAGGTACAACCGACCAGACAAAAACTGTTACTTATGGACACTTGCATTGTTGAAACTTGAATTTTAATGTTTGGTTTTGAAAACGTAAATAGTTTCTTTCAAAAATTTGAAACATGGCATTTCATATTACTACCAGTGTATCGAAATCTGCTAACATATCATATAATGGAATTTGGAGAACTACTTATCTAAATTTTAAGATATTTTTAGAAAGATTTTCTGTAAGTTTTCACAGCGTTATGATTTTCTCATAGAATCTGTCATTTCAGTGCCTTTGGCGCTTTGATTATTTTGGATGGTCATTTGGCCATTTTGTGGGAAAGTAACTGTCCTTATGGCCATCCTTTGGTTAGGTTTCCATTATGGTCTGGTCGCTTCATGTTTATGTTCCTTTCCTTTTCGATTCCTGGTCTTTGTTTTACTTCTACGTTGGAGGGGTTTTCTTCTCGTATACCCCAACTTTCTGAAGCCTATTCTGGATTCACTTTGTAAGCCCCCGTGTTGTAGTGATTAAGCTACTCGCTTTACAAACTGGGGATCGCAGGATCGATCCCAGGCTTCTCCAGAATTCGAATGAGTCTTTAAGGCGGGGTCCTGTCTCAGTATGACCCTAGATGTTGGTGAGACATAAAACTCGGACACTCGCTCATTCTAGATTCCTGTAGGCTTTTATAGACACCTTTTTAGGAGATATTTTTAAATGTCGGGTCATTTGTTCGATCCATAACTTTTGACTATCGGTGGTTAATAAACCGTGGTCCCGTCTCTATATGATATTAGGTGTTGAGGGGATGTAAAATTAAGACGGGTTAAAACATATCTTCATCATCAGGGCAAACCCTTAGACAAGAGCCTTTGATGATGAATCGTGATAAATTGATATCGCAAGCATGTTCATGTTGTGTAGAAAGAATTTAGTTCAAGAAGGATTACGAGTTCAATTTGTAATGATGCCGTTTCTGTGTGAGAAATTTGTTTGTACATGTATGTACATGTAAAGAACGTGATGATGATAAATGAGAGTATTTGGTCGTCATACGTTATAACGGCCTGAGCGGCGTGGATGACGTCTGCTGCGTCATCAGCGTCGCGAAGACGGTTCTGACGTTGTGCCTACCAAATACGGAAAGAATTACGGCAAACAATGTTGATTCGTATCTGACACTAACAAATGTTGTGTAGAAAAGATAAAATCTTCCTGTTTCTAGTTTCTAGCTGTTGTTAGTGTAATGAATTTGTGAATAGCTTTATTTGTGAGCCATGTCGCGGAGAAGGATATGAAATGTAGTTTGTTATGTTTCCTGTAATTTGCGGGTGGTCAGGTACCGCAAAGGCGCGGTCTGTTCAATTGTCTCTTACCTGTGCTAATGTAGTGAGCACGAATTTGAGGAGTATTATGCTCAGTTCTAGTGAGCATTAATTGATTTCTGTTGTGCTCAGTAAGGAAGCATAAACTTTGAGTATTCTTGTGTAAAGCGCTGGGTGCTGATATTTTGATGCACAGTCAAGTTGAGTTCTTCTGTGCAGTTATTTGTCACATGTACTGATCAGCCTGTGTGCGCAATAACGGTATATGCTTTAACATATTCAGACTTCTCCGGGGCAGGGATCATGATATAGCGTATTCGTTTCGAGAACTGTCGAGTATCGTAATTTGCAGGCACAATGACGAGTGGTGACTTGCTGCTCCCTGTCCAATAGGAGCAGGTACTGGTGCTGGTATCGGTTCAGATGCCCTGCAGAGGGCAGAACCAGTTTAGCAGATCGACTAGGCCATAACAAGTGTTAGTGAGAAGTTCAATTGAAACTGAAATCAATTGACAATGAAGTCAAATGACAAAGAAGTCAATTGACAGTAGTCAATTGACAGTAAAATCAAATTGAAAGTGTAGTAAAGTCGACAGAGAAAATCGACAAGAGTTAATTTCTCAATACACAATACACTGGTGCGTCGACGCAAGTCCACCCCAAGTGGGCTTATCTTTTTTTTGCCGGCCAGTCGTTTATCTTATTATTTGTCGTCGTTGTTCGTTTATTTTGTTATTTGATTCTGTAGACATTCACGTCATCCCAGCCCGAGCACAAAACATAGTTTTGCCTTCCGGGCGGACGTCGTGAATGGATTATAGGAGCAAATAAATGTAATTTTAGTGTTGGTATTGTTGCATATAGATACTGTTAATAATTTGTCTTGTATAAAACATCTTTCTTGTGCCGTACCCCACAGTTGTCCGTTCACCTGTCGGAGATCGCCCTTGGTCGTCTTGTCAGCTTGCGGGTTTGCGGTCAAATAGGTCAAATCGTTTTTGATATATCTTGCTTACAAGCTTAAAATGCCAATGCCAAAAGTTTCAAAGGGCCATAACTCATGTAAAAAGAATCAGATTAATTTCAAAAATACATCAGTTCATCTTCTCATCCTCCCCAATCAGAATAAATAATTTCAGGGCAATAGCTTAAATGATTTCTGAGATAACTTGCTTACAAAATTAGATACCTTGCTTACAAGCTTAAAAAGCCCAACGTTTCAAAGCGCCATAACTCAAGAAATAGAGATCAGATATGTTACTAAAATTAATCAGTTCATCTTCTCATCATCCCCAATCAGTCTATAGAGTTTCAGGGCAATTGCTTAATGGTTTCTGAGATATTTTGCTTACAAGCTTAAAATGCTCAAAGTTCGAAATGGCCATAACTAAAAAAATATTCTGATTTTTTTCAAAAGTTAATCAGTTAACATACTCCTCATCCCATTTCAGTCTGTATAGTTTCTGGGCAAAAGCTCTAATCGTTTTTGTTTTTTTTTTTTTTTTGACATATTTTGCTTGCTAGCTTAAAGCGCCCAAACTTCAAAGAACCATAACTCAAAAGGGCCATAACTCAAGAAAAAAATCGGATGTTTTCCAAAATTTAATCATTTTATCTACTCGTCATCTCGAATCAGTCTGTAAAGTTTCAGGGCAGTAGCTAAAATCGTGTTTGAGATATTTTGCTTACAAGCATTTTGCCAAAAGTACATCAGCTCATCTTCTCATCATCCCAATCAGTATATATAGTTTCAGTCCAATAGCTCTAATAGTTTTTGAGATATCTTGCTTAAAAGATTAGATATCTTGCTTACAAGCTTAAAATGCCCAAAGTTTCAAAGGGCCATAACTCAAACAAAAACATTCAGATTTTTTTTCCAAAGTCAATCAGTTCATCTTCTTATCATCCCCAATCAGTCCACAAAGTGTCAAGGCAAAAGCTTTAATGGTTTTTGAGATATCGTGCTTACAAGCTTTAGATGCCCAAAGTTCCAAAAGGCCATAACTCAAGAAAAAAAATCGGAGTTTTTTTTTCCAAAAGTTAATCAGTTCATCTACGCATCATCTCGAATAAGTCTGTAATGTTTCAGGTCATTAGCTCGAATCGTTTTTTTTAGATATCTTGCTTACAAGCTTATAAAAGTTTCAAAGGGCCATAACTCAAGTAAAACATCAGATTTTTTTCAAAGGGAATCTGTTCATCTTCTCATCGTTCCCAATCAGTATATAAAGTTTCATCCCAATAGCTCAAATGGTTACATGATTAGATATCTTGCTTACAAGCTTAAAAGGCCATTGTTTCAAAGGGCCATAACTCAAGTAAAATAAAATTATATTTTTTTCAAAAGGTAACCAGTTCATCTTCTCATCATCCCAATTCAGTCCGTAAAGTTTTAGCGAAAAAGCTGTAATGGTTTTTTGATATATCGTGCTTACAAGCTTTAAATGCCCAAAGTTCCAAAGGTCCATCACTCAAGAAATAATAAACGGATTTTTTTCCAAAATGTAATCAGTTCATCTACATCCCGAATAAGTCTGTAATGTTTCAGGTCAATATCTCGAATCGTTTTTGAGATATCTTGCTTCCATGCTTAAAATGCCAATGCCAAATGTTTCAAAGGGCTATAACTCAAGTAAAAAAAATCATTTCTTTTCAAAAGGGAATCAGTGCATCTTTTCGCCATTCCCAATCAGTATGTAAATTTCCAGCCTAAAAGCTCTAATGGTTTTTGAGATATCTTCTTTACATGATTTGATATCTTGCTTAGAAGCTTAACATGCCCAATGTTTCAAAAGGCCTTAACTCAAGTAAAAACAATCAGATGTGTTTCAAAAGGTAATCAGTTCATCTTCTCATCATCACCAATCAGGCTGTAAGGTTTCAGAGCAATAGCTGTAAAGGGTTTTTGGATATATTGTTTACAAGCTTAACATGCCAAAGTTCCAAATGGCCATAACTCCAAAAATTATTGAGTTCATCTAGTAATCATCTAAAATCAGTCTGTAAAATTTCAGGGCAATTGTTCGAATCGTGTTTGAGATATTTTGCTTACAAACTTAAAACGCCAAAAGATTTAAAGGACCATAACTCAAGTAAAAAAATCACTTTTTTTCAAAGGTTAATCAGTTCATCGTTTCACCATCCCCAATCAGTATGTAATGATTCAGCACAATAGCTCTAATAGTTTTATGAGGATCTCTTGCTTACAATATTAGATACCTTGCTTACAAGCTTAAAACGCCCAAAGTTTCAAAGGGCCATAAATCAATTAAAACAAGTCAGACTTTTCCAACCAAAGCACTAAGAGTACTGGTGGGTCAATTGTCTCTGAGTGTAGGTTGCGAAAAAAGTCCTGAGCTGAGAATCGAACTGTTCGTTAAACCCTAAAGTTCCATTATTTTAAGCAAGAACAGTAGCCCTGATCAGACAGTTATGTGAGTTTGATTAAGTATACATTGTTTGTCAATTCCAAACTGCACGAGCACAGTCCAGCATTTACTTTTTACGCAGCGCTCTAACGTCTTAGGGGGGGGGGGGGCGACTATTGACGCTATAAACAAAATCTGTTCAGGGTCGTCGGCAGTCAGATTGTCAGTGATAGTCACGCGGACAATAGCAAGCTTATAACGTAGACTGTGTGAACTTGTTACAACGCTTCATTATAAGAAACGTATTCAGTACAATTTTTGTCTGAACAAAATTATGGTAGCATATTCCGTCGAAATTTTCCAAATTATTTACTTGTCACTTGTTAATGTGTTTAATAATGATTTCCTTTCCAAATGCACTTATATGCAACCAACACAACGGTTTCACCTTTCTGAATGTACAATATTTCATTGATAATACTTAACCTCATATGCAACACAATCTGTCCTGGAAAAGTTATCAAATGTTTAGCATTTTATCCAGCTGCATAGAGTGTAGATCCATCGATGGCTTCTCATCAAAACCTACAATGTTTGTCATAGTTTCAACTCTCTCTGGCTCTTCTCCTCGCTCAGTCCCACCACCGAATCCCAGCTCATGAATAACAGTGATCAGAAACAGAGCCCCTTCAGCGATATGTTTAAAAAAATGTTCATTCTACCTGCTCATACAGGCCCGCACATGGGGTGGGGAGGGGTGCAAACGCAACCCCCACCTCATTTTGTGGGGGGGGGGGGTTCTCAAATCCAGGCAGTTTTTCGACCTCTGCAAAATACCTGAAGCTCGCACACCTACCCCTTTTTTCAGAGTCTCCGTACGGCCTGAAGCATGTGCAAAAATTGCTGCATGTATATGGCGAACAGTGTTGACCCAGATCAGATGGAATGTACTGTCTATCCGATGTGGGTCTACACTGTATGTCTAATAACGATACCACCTTTAAAAGTCAGGGCTGCTCATTTTTTCTTGTCAGAAGTGCAAAAAAAAAAAAAAAAATTGTTTTCTTTTTGTACAATCGACTCTAACAGTTTTATGAATTGAATGTTCCGAAAGTCGTCATGTGATAGCCTGGCCTAGGTTAAGATATTGTTATTGTTTTCCTTTCATTACGTGAGCAACCTGACATTCTTATACTATTTCTTTTAACCATTAAATGCCGCTATTTAAGCAAACAGTGTAGTTCCTGTGCAACCGGCTGAGCAGACTACAGATTTCACGGCGTCTGACCTGGGTGTTCGATATTTGCCAAACCCAGCATACGATTCCTGTCCAGACTCTATAAATAGCTCCGACCTGCATGTTAACATCGATGGAAGTAGCGAGACTTGTTCTATTAATAACTATAATATTGGTTTTCCCAAATCATCGATGGTAATGATTTCGAATTTTGCCATTTAGTAAATAAGGATCGATTGTAAACAATCGACCCAAAAATCAATCAGTTCATCCTCTCATCATTCCCAATCAGTCTGTAAAGTTTCAGAGCAATAGCTGTAATGGGTCATAACTGAAAAAAAATAATTCAGATTTTGTCCAAAAATTAATCAGTTCATCTCCTCATCATCCCCAATAAGTATGTAAAGTTTTAGCGCATTAGCTCTTATGTTTTTCTAGATATCTTGCGCACAAGATTTCATAACAAAGGGGCATAATCCTGATGAGAAAAACACGGGTCAATTATTTTTTCATAAGGAATCCATATATGAAATTTCAAAAACCTAGCATGCAGGGTTCAAAAGTTATGCTATGCAATGAAAAGCAGGACGGACGGAAGGACTGACGAATAATATGACAAAAGCAAAATGTCCCCACACATTCTTCAAAGTCGGAGGCATAAAGAAAAAAAAAACATGAAACTTACTGGGATATTGTTTGATTTGAGGTTTAACGTCCCCGTCAACACTGTAAAGGTCATTTTGGAGACGTTGCTTCCAATTTTGTGGGACTTTTACCCGACATTGAGATGAAATGACATCTCAAACCCTTTCGCCCAATGAAACCAATAGGGTTTATTAGCATGGACGGTCCGCCTCGCACCGCGGTTCCTGGACAGGCTTAGATCCTCTAAGCGGTTTACAAGTACTAGTGTGCGGGCCGGATTTAGCTCTGCGTGGAAGCATCGTGCAGCCCATATATTTCTTCAAGCCCCTATGGGCACTTACTTGGATATACCATGTGACAGGTTGCTGATGTAATACACTCCTTCACGGATTTCTGCTTGGAAAACGAGTTCGGGTTTCTATCGTCGGTTCCTCAGACATATGCAGATGTGACTGTCACCCCCCACCCCCGCACAACGGGGCTTAGATAAACGAGTGGGTTGCATGATACTTCCACATAAAGCTGAAGCCGAGCGCACATGAGTACTGGATAACCGCTTAGAGGTATATCCCTGCACAGGCAAAGTGATGCGAGTCGGACCGTCTCTACATACCTTGTGGTTTGTTTATGCACAGGGCTTCAGATGTCATTTCAATTCAGTGTTGCGTAAAAGTCCAACGGAATTTAAAGCAACGTCTCCACAGTGACCTAAATAGTGTTGACGGGGATATAAAACGGGAACATTTCTAAGGGGACATCAGATGGTCGCGGGTTTAATACCGACCGGGTGAGCAGCCCGTCAGATACACATTGTTAATAATATGTCGTACCGACGTCGACGCAATGTCATGTCCGCTTGGACTATTCTTGTGGTTGATTATTAAATCATATCATCATTCCCTTCCGCTGATTTAAGGCGTTCAAAAAGGCCCGTTGTCGGTTTCTGCCGAAATAAATGTGCACTGTTCTGGTTAACCATTTTGCATAAACCATAAAACATTTTTCATGCTCACCCCCCACCCTCAGCTGAAATGAAATTTGTTATGCCACAGTTGAAACACAAATTCGTTAATTTCCTGCTCTGATCAGCACAGAATGTCATTCATTCTACATAGCTGAGTTGAGCGCGAAAACTCGGATATTATCCTACGCGGCTGATTTAAACTTAGACATCAGGGGACAGTTTCGCATTTGAGGGTGGACCTTTTTCAAAATATTGTAGTAGGAGGGTCAATAATGGCATGGTTGCTCATAAAAATTGTGATATTTGGATATTTTTTGTCAATGTGGGCTTATTTTCTGAGTATCTGTACTGTTTATGAAATGGAATACGAAACTAACACACCAGCTGTCTTGATGCTGTGCAAGTTCAAGGTGCAGCGGCATATCTGAATTCACGAAGGTAGCTTTGGCACTAAAAAGTGGCTGTTTTTCAAAGAGGATTCCTGAAAAAGTTTACGGGTTGTGGTATACTTTTCTTTCTATTTCTTTGCATGTGACTGAGTGTACATGACATTTCAACAGGTGCCAAGTACTGGTGTTTTGGGAGTAAATACACAGGATCTGTCAAAGTGAGGTGGAGTCATGCTTTTTGTATGTAAAAATATAGTAGGTTGGGTAAGTGAAATGATGCTGCTATCAGCCTATGCAAACAGAGAAGTGTTTCTTTGGTATTCTGTTTTGATTTCATGTATGCGTGGAGCACTTTGAAACGAAAACAGAAGTTATCGCTTTCTCAAGGAGTTGTCGGAAACGATTCAAAAACTTGGTGTGGCGCGGACAAAAAAGTGCTGCGATTAACTGTACCCTGATGGCTTAGATAGTTCTAAGATGAGGTGCAGTTGCAGCTGTAGATAATCTGTATATCGTAAAAGAGTTACATTCCCTAGACGATATTGAAAGAGGGTAGGCCTCAGTTGTGTGGGCCCGTCTCGTATGTACACGTGACGATAAATCATAAACTTGCAGGGATACATCATTTATGGGGCCTGGTTACACCCCTGGTAGGTCAGTGGATAGTGCATTCGTCCCCACTTGGACGAACATAAACTTTTGTCAGACAGACAACATGCATTTAGGAAAAGGCACAGTTGTGAAACTCAGCTAAGCACAGTTATTAATGAGTGGGCAAAACTCTTGGACAAAGGGGGACAGGTGGACACATTTATTCTGGACTTCGAGAAGGATTTTGACACCCCTCCTCATAAACTACTTAAATCTTAAGTTATTTGGTTATGGAATTGGGGGAAAGACCCTCAAATGGATAGATTCCTTTCTTTGCTACAGAAAACAGCGGGTTGTTGTTAAGGACATTCAACATGGCCGCCTGGACAAATGAGCAAAAATGACAGTGGCTCTGAATATGCAAGAAATTGAATGCAACCCCTTTGTTTTAGCCAACTAATATAATTGGATCATAAACTTGATTTCTTAAAGTTAAAGTAAGAAATACCTGTTAGAAAAGTAAAATATTGTTCAGAGTTTTTTCTTCACTCACCTGAAAAATGCCAAACTTTGTGTATCAAAACTGGAAAATTCCCACAAGTACCAATGACAAAAAGAAATCACTGAGTAGTTACATGTTTCCTTAAGGTGCACCAGGAATCTAAATTTTGATTAGCTGCACTAAATTCAAATAAAGTGTTTTCAACCAAGGCATGTTTTGTGTTCAGAAAAAAAATCTTGTCTTTTTATTTTACACATTTCTTGACACAATAAAAGAAGTCCTTTCTGTGTATGGAGAGATAAACTTGCATTCATTGGGATAAATATGCAGGTAAGTTTATTTTTGTGGCTGACTGAACACACCTGTGTAATGTTTACAGGTAGAAAAAAAAAGAAAGGGAACAAATTAAGACCAATCTTTAACACTAGCTACTGTGATTTTAAAGTTGTTATTAAATTTTCTTTCGCCTAAAATCTCCATTAACTTTATATAATTTTGTCAAACATATCATTTATATCTAAAAAATGCAATACAATCATGTTTAATGCTGTGTCACTATTTTGTAAAACTATGTGGTGGAGTATACTTCTCACACGTGTCTAATGTTTACATTTGTAACCAACGACTTGCACGAGGATTCTCATAAAATACTGACGGATCGATATGCAGTATATTGATCAGGGGGTGTAAAATAACTTACTTAATATGTAAAGGCGAAAGATACGAAAAATGGTTGTGGTTTAAAGAGAAATATTTATAAAAACAATTGAAACTTGTCGCTGCGACCATTATTTTCCTCCATGAAAAATTGCAGTTTGTGACATCAATCTGGTTACCGGCTTCATATCTGGTTCGAGATTCTTTGACTACGTCTTTGGGCGTTTACAACATCACTCTTCCCTAACGACCGGTCTGTGCCGTTTATAAGCGTGCGTGAGCAGGACTGAGCTGGTCTGGACATAAATTTAGCCTGAAAATGCTGCCAAAGTAAATGTAGGCTACACTGAACCACTTTTCTTCGATACATTTATCTCGTTTTGAGCGATGACAAAATTCTTGTAAAAGCCAAACTTGTTTAAAAATTAAAGTACTCCGCTCCATCCGGAAACCAGCATTTCTATAACAGTGGTCTCCCTTCAGACCAATCGCGGATGAAAAGTAGTTTTAAAAGTATTTATTGAATAAATGTGTATAATCTTTCTTTGCTGGTGACATACCCTGGAATCCTAAAAGAAGATTTCATAACGTACATAAATTCATTACAATAATGTAAATATGACGAAAAATAACTCGATCTTTCGCTGATAAAAAAGTGCCGTGGCGTATTAATCTTATGTTTTAGCCAGGGTGTTGTTCGGCTCCTTGCCGAAAAACTTTACACAGAGTAACACAACAAATGTATTGTTGAAATGTTAGTATTTGATAGTTTCTATGTGAAAATCGAATGGTGCGGTTTTAAAGGTGTATGTTTGGGGTTTCAGATTACATCAAGTACCTTGGCGATCCCGTCATGGTTACGTCAATACGAACGTGTGAACTTGCGCGTAAACCCCTTCCCCAGAACCATTAGAGATTGGAATGCCCTTCCCGATTCGATTATTTCGACAGCTGAAGGTGCTGATGATTGTGTAGCTAAATTTACCTCTTTGGTCAGAGCTAGGGACTAACTTCCCACATCACAGGTCCTGGTGTATGAATGTCATTTGACGTGTCACCAGTAACAATTCTGATTCTGATGCTAGAGGCCCCCCTGTTCGGTAGTAGCGATAAAACTTTGTTTTCCGATTTTGCTCCATTGGAATCGTTTGCACGGACGAGTACCACCAAAGTGTCCCGTCCATAACAAGGAAGTGCGGTCAAAACCAGGGGTGGTTTTAACCGGCAGCCAATTGCATATTTTAATAGTCTTGAAAGGCCAAAGCCACTGTAACTAGGCTGTTGCAGTTTTGGCCTCTTTGCTAGCGGCTGATCACTTGATAGAATTTCAGGTTCAGATGTTCTTTCTTCAAGCGGCCTCTTAGCAATACGTTTTGGGTTTTTTAGCCCTAGGCATTTTTCTAATACTCATCAGTATTAATATCTTAGCACTAACTTCAATATTAGTCTTTTGCACATCATGCACATTGCACTGTTTTTTTTTTTTGTTGTTGTTTTGTTTTTTTTTGTGTGTTTTTTTTTTTGTTGTTGTTGTTTTTTGGTGTTTTTTTTTTTTCTAAAGTGAAGAAGTTCCAAATAATGTCTTAATTGTTTCATTCATTTTGACACCTTCAGTAATTCTAGCTTGATGATAAGATACTCCCTAGATTGCAAATAAATAAAAATTTCACTCGTAAGGAATAATTGATTGAATTGGTTTTAAAGGAAATCCGGCCGCTAGAAGTACATTGGTGCTACCCCATATCATAAGGAGTAAAGCCTGGTGTTATTGTGTAATACCCCTATTTTGGACATAATTATGATTGGTCACTTTGGCAATTATATATCACGATGAGCTGTATATGCTTAAGTGAATAAATTTAATTGTTTGATTGATATTTACCACACCCACTGCATTGGAATGAGACAGCTTTTACACCTTTTAATCTGTGTTGACAACCATTTACAGGTGTTGCAGTTACTTAAATATACTTCAAAGACATCAGTGAATCTTCAAACATTGTTTGGTTATTTAGGTACAGCCGTTTACAGATGAACTACATCACAGTCCTAAAGATTAATCACAGGTGTATTTCACGCTTGTCAATATGTGTTTGTGACAATTTTCTGCAAAAAACATCAAAGTTATATTAAAATGCATTTTATTAACCTTTAAAATTTTATGATCAAATAATATGTAAATAATTGATAATTTCAAAGTAAGATGGAAGAAGATTGGGGGAAGGGAGAGAGGTGACTGGTACAATCTGGAACAACAATTCTTCGTTTCTGACCTTTCATAAATCCTTCAAAATCCATGATAAATTCAGCTTATTCATATACCTGTAAATAAAAACATGAACAACTGACCTAACCTATAATCTATAAGTGTGCATGTAGGATTGACTGAAAAGAACAGACCCGTCTACAGTTCAATTAGTCAATCCAAACCACTTCAGTTGACCAGCAATAATGTCTTTTGACTTCTGATCATATAAAGACCTCAAATAATTACTGTTATTAATAAAAACTATTTTGTCTTGTTCTCTGATGAGAATATACTATAGTTTAACCTTATGTACATGATGTAGGGTGGGGGGGGGGCTTTAAATTTAGACAAGATAGCAACAGGACAGAGGCATGCACTCCACTGATTAAATCGACCCAATTGACCACCAATCGACCAGTAATGACCGGTTGAAACCGGTTTTAACCACCCGGCCCGGACAATTCTCCTATTGACCGGCTTTTTGTCAACCTAGGTACTTAACTGCAGGCCTTCTGTGCAGGGACTGTGGCTCCTTGTGCTGGTTTAAGAGCCCTAACCTTTCATCTCGCAAACCTGCAGTGTATGTACTGTACACCTGCGAGGGCCAGCCTTGTTAGCTCAGACGGACGGTGTCTGACTGGTGCTCAGGAGGACACGAGTTCGATACCTGCCGGGATTGGCAACATTCTTCCATGGAGTTTGATCATGCAATCTTTTTCTATGGTCATTCTCTCCCTTCCGCTGATGCAAGAAGGGCAGTTGTCAGTTTCTTGGCAAAAGAATGTACACTGTACTGGTTAACCGCTTACGTATAAGCCTGGCCCGCAAAAGTGTGGATAGGTAAACTAACTGACTCAAAATGACCTAAATAGTGTTGACAGGGCCGTTATACGTCCAAACTGAGGTAATGGCCAAGTATGATCGACTCAATATATATGAAGATAGAATACAAAAAAAAACACACACACGCGAGGATGAATGGATGCCATTTGACAAATCACCAGTAATAATCCTGATTCTGAGAAATGGCCAAATGTGACTCATCGCAATATTTGTATAAAAAATACAATTAGAGCACAATTTTCCGCCATTTTGCAAAGGAGGGGGCAACTTTCGGGTCTTGCTGTTCACTGCTCTATAGGCTCAGTCCAACTGAAGAAGGGGCCTGCTCTTAAAGGAAAGAACGCCTACTCTTGTTCCTTAGGAGCACATTCTTTCCTTTAAAAGTTGACCCCTATTGACATGGGAGACAAAAATACTTTTGCAGGAGTTGCCTCCACTGATGGTGTATCCACTCCCCATAAAAAAATAAAACTATCACTATTTACCAGGAGTGCGGTTTGTATCTTATGCTTTGTATTTTGCTGTAGACACCTGAAGTATAAAAGTCGTTATATGATAAACATTTTCTTACACTCGTGGTCATTTCATATGAAATTTATGCAACTGGCTCTTTTCATAAATTTCTACCAGCAATGTAACCTTGGCGTTGGACAAAGAAGATCCATTTCCATTAAACGTCCCCTTGTAGGGCTCCAAAAAGGGTGGGGCGCATAGCTATCGAATAAAAAATTTCAACCATGGGATCCAACACTAGGAAAAGAGCATTTTAGACTTATCTGATGACGACCCTGAACCGGCAACTTTCAATTTTAAACCAAACGAAAAATTTGCAAGATTTTTAGTGGTTACGAGCAACGAAGAAAAGGCCGTTATTACACTTTCACCGTTTGTCATAGAAAAACAAATTGAATCTCTAATCGGAACACCTAAAAATTAAAAATAAATGGAACACTGTTGATAGAAACCAGTAGAAAATCACAAACTGAAAACCTCCTTAAAATCAATAAATTCTTCAACCTTAACGTCTCTGTCACGAAACACAAAACATTAAATTCATGTAAAGGCATAATCCGTGACTGAATGCTAAAACAAGAATCAAAAGCCAGTATTGTCGAATATTTAAATGATCAAAGATTACACTTATTCTCAAATGAATTGGGATTTTAGCCGTTTAAAAAGTCAAATTATAAAATTACTTAGATTCAGTCACCGATACGTTCACAATAAAGTATCAACATGTACATATACTCAGTTAAAATTCCTTGATCAAGAAATGAGAAGTAATGTCACACCAACAGCTAGAAATATGTCGGTATTTTGATAAATTTTGATAGTGAGAAATGTACGCTACAATCTACTTGTTCGTTATCCCCTTCTATAACATCACAGAAATCAAGAGACCGCAGCTTGCAATGACAGAAAACCTCCGACGGGTTATTAAGCGGGAACAAAAATGAGCATATGATCATATATATTATGAAGAAATGAATAGCCATTTTGAATAAAATTCAGGGTGGGTTAGAGACGACAGAAAAAAATAGTTTTCTGAAAATATACAAACTTGCGTTTTGTTTTAAAAGAAACACATAATCGCCAGAAAGTTTACGAATATTGTATTTGAACATGTATTGTGTTAAATAAGGAACACAAGTAATATTACTTTGGATACACGACCAACATAAGCAATAAGTTTATTTTTATTTGATTTATATGTAAAAAGTCGCGGACATTACAGTGATTTTGCTTCTATAAGTCAAGTAGTTTACTAAACGTGATTAACTGACAATATAGCTGTTAGTGTCATTTTCTTTCATTTTTGGATCTTACTAATGTTAAATTCATGTTCAGTCATATGCTTTTAAAACTGGGTGTTGCTATTAAGCAAAAAAGCCTCGGTATATACTTGCATGCATAAAATTGTTATCCTGACAGATAAACTGCTTTCTTAAAGCAGGTGAAACATTAAAAGACCTATCTATCACATATAAACACCCAACAACCGCATGGCCTTATGTACTCAACACTCAAGTATCTAAAATTAATGATGCACTGCGAGAACATAGTATCGAACATATCGCTGCATTCAGAGTAATACTTTTCTATACATAAGTCTGCAACATGTAACCAATTTTGTCTACTAGCTGGAAGAAAGTTACACATCATGAGAAGTTTGTAAATAAGTTCTCAGAAATGTAAACAAATGCATGTTTGTAAATGGCAGCTATGATGGTCTCGGACATTACCCTACAAGGTAAAGGGACATGTTATGCCACTTCACCATTTCTACCTGTAAAATTGAAAAGGAATCTGATATTATAGTTGTTGTATCTAGTTTACATAATCAAGAGTAAACCAGCACACTATAAAGTATACATATTTATTTTAGGTGGGGGTGTTCGATACAATTTGTATTGTTCGATACAATAATTTTAGTAGCATAAACTGCACTTGCATAATTTTTTTTTAACTTTCAAGATATGCATTTGGAAATACAAATTGGAGAGTTGAAGTGCCTTCTTAACATGGCACATTTTATATTGAAAAATATTAATTCTGGCAAATACTATTTGGGAAAAGATTATAAGCTATGGGATTCAAATCCAAATTCGAAAATAAGTAATATTTAAATCAACATTGTTACCGTTTGCAGCTATTGGTAGAAATGTAGCAAACGTGTATATCACTAAACTTATTCATCTTACACAACCGAGGTTGCAAAATTCAAAATATTTCATTTAGTTGCAGTCATTATCCCTGGACAGTCAGCATACCAAACCTGTCATGTCCGATACCAAATGTAGCGGACATTTCATCGCATACAATAACTGCTTATTGCAACAGAATAATGATCTTGCGAACATGCAAATGTTCTTCATTAATATTGATTTTTGATGGCTTATTCTTAATTGAACAATATAAATTTGTGATAAATAATATTGGAAAAGGTATAAAGTCTCTGTGTAGATATTTAAAAACAAAATTTGACTTTTGTTTTTCCTTTACTGTGATATTGTCTGTCGACTCCCTCACCCATCAAACACCGGAAAATGCAACCATGTCGTATGCAGACACTTTCTACTGCGTAATCTGGTAATGGAAAACTGCCATGTGCGAACAATGTGATCAAGCTGTTAGGCTAACAATTTTCGGTATTGAACATTACCGGTCTCGAACATTACAAAACATTGGAAATGAGGGAAATTCAACATCAAAATATTATGTTAGTTCCAGATAATGTGTTTGTGTTAGTCACACATTGCGGGAGTTTCTTTCAATCCAGCATTTTTTGTCGATACATATGTAATAAGCCTGGTATAATGATCGCGAACATTACATGCGTTTTTGCAACAAATTCATGCACATTTTTGTATGACATGTATTTTTAATTGCCTATTGTACAGGTAGCATCAAACGACCTTATATGCTTATAATAGTATAGAACCTTGATTTGGTCACATTCCCGTGCATAAAAACTTCAACATTGTTTTGAAATGTCAAGAACAAAAACGTCGTCTCGTTCATTACAATGGTTAATTTAATTTCGGCGACAGCCATAATCGGGGAGAAATACTTAGTAAGACTCCATGTGGTCCTGCTAAAGGTAGCCATTTCCATACCCAGAGTATGTAATTTTTTATGGACACCACCTAACCCTTTCCTTTCTAGTGGAATTGCAAATTTGTAAGTGCGCAAACAAAGAGAAATGGAAAAGCGACAGTATCGAACATTACAAAAATAGGTTTTCCCACGATTCATTTTCCTTGAAAAGGTACTTTTTGACAGGAGGTTTATCATGATATCTTTGGGACATGTTGTTCTGTCATATAAACGTATACAAAGGTTAAAAATGCCTGCTTGATTTCAGAAAATGTACGGCGACTGCAATATCCCAATTCATTTGAGAATGAGTGATTAACGGCCTGCAACCGGCCCCGATAGCTCAGTTGGTAGAGTGTCCTCTCCGGGGAACGGGAGGTCTCGGGTTCGATCCCGGGCCGCGACATACCAAAGTCGTTAAAAATGGTACTAGCTGCTCCTCGCTTGGCACTCAGATTTACGGGGTAGAGCTAGGACTGGTCGATCCAGTGTCAGGATAATGTGACTGGGTGTGGTATCATGTAATGTGTCTGGGACATGATACTTCAGTGAGGCAGCACTATAAACGTGAGCATTGAGCTCCCTGTCGCAACCAGACACCGTCGTGATATGACTGAAAAATTGTTGAAAGCGACGTTAAACCCGAATTCACACACACACACACACACACACACACACATTAACGGCCTGCAAATGTTTCAAAATTAAAAAAGACGGAAATCTAATAGACACAAACACACTGCTTCCCACATTCAACACCACGTCGTTTCCGAAATCACTGAAAATTTTCTATCGAATAATACCGGTTGAAATCTATGTGCCAAAGCCCCTGCAATGTTGTAATTGTCAGAGGTTTGGGCCCCACGAGAATCATTGTACTGTTCCTGACGGATCAGTTTGTGAGAAATGCGGTGGAACAGATCATCACACTCTCAAATGCAAGAACCCTCCAAACGTGAACTGCGGAATAAATCATCTCTAAAAAACAAATGTCTATGAAGTTTGGAAAACAGAAGAAGAAATTATAAAAATCAAAGTTACACAAAACATAACATATTTAGAAGCAAAGAAAATTCAACATAATAAACCAGAAACCACATTCGCAGAAGTTGTCCAATCCCTTGCCAACAAACCTGAAAAAAAAAAAAACATCCACGCAATTTAACGAAAAAGATTTTGAAATTAAACCTCATTCTAAAGTCATTACTTTTACTATTAAACCTCGCCCCCGCCAATCGGGGCTTGAAGAAATAAATAGATGGGCTACATGATGCTTCCACGCAGAGCTGAAACCGTCCGCACACTAGAACTGGTAAACCGCTTACAGGATCTAGCCTTTCCAGAAACCGCGGTGCGAGGCGGACCGTCCGTGCTTATAAACCCTATTGTTTTCACTGGGCGACAGGGTTTGAGATGTCATTTCATCTCATGGTCGGATAAAAGTCCCTCAAATAGTAAATACATGGTTAGTGTGTTTAATAATGAAATATAATCGGTGAGCCTTAGACAATTTTATAGGGGCATTTTTTGTCGGAGCGAACCGATTATATTTTATTATTAAAGACACTAATCATGTATTTAGTGTTTACCGCAATTCAAAACAATCAATGGGTTTTGTAGTATTATAGCAAATTTAAGCGAAAAGGACAACAAGCAGAGTGGCATGTTAAACGACATTCAGTGCCATGGCGCGCACACGTAGTCAACGAGTGCAAAGTTTCTGACATCACCGCACCACAAAGACGAAGGAAACAACATGGACGCTCGAATAAAAGTTTCTCAGCGCTGTACTTTCTGTATGAAAACCTGCAAATGAATAGTTTATTTTAGCTTTAAAAGATATTTTCGAGGTTGAGACGCAACTGCGATAGCAGTGCGCAGTTATTCCAACGGGCCATTCAAACCAGGAAAGGCCGAGAAAGTAAGAATTTAGCTAAAATTTCTGAAAATCTGTTTAAATAAATAGTGCAAAGATTTTAACTTACAGTTTCGTTGTTTTCCCACGTATAAAAGGTTGCATGTTATTGTTTACACTTGCAAATTATGGACCTGAAAAGTAGGGCCGGTCTATAAACGGTCACGAGACGTATTACACGTCAGTAGAAGGTATTATAGGTCACTAGCGATTATAGCGTGCAGTTATTCGACCCCCTTTATTAGGTTACTAGAATGCATGATTGCGGTATAAAATTGGAAGCAACGTTTCCAAAATGACCTATACTGTGTTGACGGAGACGTTAAACCTCAAATCAAACCTCGATAGCAACACATGTCCTACCATTGACAGTTCAAGTGTAACAAATATTGCGCGTCATCACGAAAACACGCCTTTATACTTTGGCCCTAACCAGCCCACTTGAAAAGTAGAAGTAAAACAAAGATCAGGAATCGATACAATTAACTTACTCCACCCATCAAAGACACCAAGGGGAAAGAAATACAAACATTAAGCGACCAGACCATAGTGGAAACCTAAACAAAGGAAGGCCATAAGGACAGGTACTTTCCCACAAAATGGCCATATGGCCATCCAAAATGGCCATATGGCATGCAGTATGAAGCCCACTTCTGTATAGTAAAACTAGGGTTTAGAGGTATACACTATTTTTTCTTATGTCAAAAAAATAAAAAAAAGATTGTGGGAACTCGTTAGAACCGGCTCAGAACGACTTCCCACAACCTTCGTTCTGAGATGAAAAAAGCAGTTTTTTGTCCTATTTTTTCAATAATTGGTGTTAAAACTTCCAATAAATTTAAATATGCATCGTTTCTTAATGATACATAACATTTGACTGCCAAAGATTCTGTTTAACACTGAGATGGTTAAATTGTCAATGAAAATACATTTTTTGAAAACTTCATTAAAATTGTGAAAAATCATGTAGTCCATACTTAATTTTGTTTTTTTCTTCTAGCTACGCCACTGACAAATGGTAGATATATGGTAATTTATTTAAGATGACAAATACCCTGAAAAGACACTTGGAGATACAGATGGAACTCAGAAGATAAAACGTGTGGCGGTATACTATATTTTACAAACCTGACAGTCTGAGGAGTTATTTACTGTTTCACACTGGAAAGAAAGCTCACAAATGTCGGATATGCGGTGCATAATTTCCAGTGTCGAGCACACTCGGCCGACATAGGGTACTTCATACTAGGGAGAAACCGGGACGTTTGCAGTGTCCTTTACACAATCGGATAGTCTAAGGAAACATACAATGTTTCGCAGCGGCGAGTAAAAAACTCACAATGTCAGACGAACGGAGCAAGCACGAAAAGATTCATAGTAACGTAAAAACTCACAAGTGTGCCTTGTGTTGCAAATCATTTACACAGTCAGGCAGCCTAAGTAAGCATATGATGATTCATACCGGTGAAAAACCTCACACGTGTGCATTATGTGGCAAATCATTCACACAGTCAGGCACCTTGAGTAAGCATATGCTGATACACAGCGGCGAAAAACCTTTCAAGTGTACAGTATGTGGTAAATCATTTACAGAGTCCAGCAGCCTTAATAAGCATACGATGATTCACAGCGGTGAAAAGCCTCATAAGTGTGCTATATGTGGTAAGTCATTTACACTGTCATGCAACCTTAATAGGCATATGATGATTCACAGCGGCGAGAAGCCTCATTCGTGTGCTATATGTGGTAAATCATTTACACAGTCAGGCACCTTGAGTAAGCATATGATGATTCATACCGGTGAAAAACCTCACACGTGTGCATTATGCGGCAGATCATTTACAAATTCAAGCAACCTTAGTAAGCATATGATGATCCACAGTGATGAAAAGCCTCACAAGTGTTCATTATGTGGTCAACCATTTACGCATTCAGGCAACCTTAAGCAGCATATTCTGATTCACAGCGGCGTAAAACCTCACGTGTGTGCATTAAGTAATAAATCATTTACACAGTCATCCAACCTTAGTAAACATATGCGGATACACAGCGGTGAAAAACCTTTCAAGTGTACAGAATGTGGTAAATCATTTACAGTGTCCAGCAGCCTTAATAAGCATATAATGATTCACAGCGGTGAAAAGCTTCATGAGTGTGCAATATGTGGTAAATCATTTTCACTGTCATGCAACCTTAGTGAGCATATGATGATTCATAGCGGCGAGAAGCCTTATACGTGTGCTGTATGTGGTAAATCATTTACACTGGCATGCAACCTTAGTAAGCATATGGTAATTCACAGCGGCGAAAAACCTTTCAAGTGTACAGTATGTGGTAAATCATTTACAGAGTCCAGCAGCCTTAGTAAGCATATGATGATTCACAGCGGCGTTAAACCTCACAAGTGTGAAGTATGTGGTAAATCATTTAGACTGCCAGGCAACCTCAATACGCATATAATGATTCACAATGGCGAAAAACTTTACACTTGTACATTATGTGGTAAATCATTAAGACATTCAAGCAGCCTAGATAAGCATATGTGGATTCACAGCGGCGTAAAACCTTACAAGTGTGCCTTGTGTGATAAATCATTTACACTGCCAGGCATCCTTAAGACCCATATGATGATTCACAGCGGCGAAAAACCTTACACATGTGGAATATGTGGTAAATCATTTGCACAGTCATGCAGCCTTAGCGTGCATATGGGGATTCACAGCGGCGTAAACCTCATAATGTCATAATGTCATTATCAAAAAACTTATTAATATTTTCAAAATCATGTGAAAAAAGAAATCCGGAACCTGATTCCCCTAAAACATGGAATAGTCTTGCCACGCTTGAACGTTGAACTCTCAAAGGTCGTTGATAAACTATAATAAATATTCATGTTATTAGTAGTAGTAGTTGTCGTAGTAGTGTTTTTTTTTTGTTTGTTTTTTTTGGCATGCATGTTATGGGTCAAAATGTCCAGATACCTGTGTCATTAACATGAACATCCTTGTTAATTGGTAAGTTGGGAGTTTTCAAGAGTATATATTATATTCCCTTTTCTTGCTCAAAAACATAGCTGGGGATACTGGAAATACGTCCGAATCAGATGCAATTCTGTTGCATTACGAAAACACGCCTATACATATACATTGTAAATTTTA
This sequence comes from Lucinisca nassula, assembly GCA_963580285.1. Classification (NCBI taxonomy): domain Eukaryota; kingdom Metazoa; phylum Mollusca; class Bivalvia; order Lucinida; family Lucinidae; genus Lucinisca; species Lucinisca nassula. The sequence goes on along the minus strand of OY757015.1, from coordinate 32,599,454 downwards.
CCACCAAATAAAGAAAATTTTTAGATAAAATTTGATATTTTTCTTATTTCTGCTCAAGACATAGATTGTGGATACTCGTTAGAAACGCCTCGGCGAGGCGGTTCTAACGAGTACCCACAATCTATGTTTTTGATCAGAAATAAGAAAAAAAAAACCGATACCCCCCCCCGTTTTAAAATATGAAAGTGTTTTCATTGCTCTTATAGGAACTCATTTTTGATTTTTATTATAGGGGGTCAAAGTTTCGTGATGGTCTGCCGAAGTCATAATTGACACCTTAAGAGTTAACATTACACCGATATACAGAATATTGCATAAGATATTTCCTGCATAATTAAAAGGAAGCCATAAAAAGTAACATGATAGGTAAACACATTTTGAAAAATGTTGTCTGCCCAAGTCATGATTGACAGCTTTATAGTTAACAATACACCGATATACAGTATATTGTATAAAATATTCAATGTCTATTGAATAGTTAAAAGGTCGCCATAAAAGTAACATAATAGGTAAACACAGATAAGCCTATTTATGTATTTATTTATTTATTAAAATAGACATTTCACTCATATTTGAAGTCATTTCACTCATATTTGAATCGGCTGTAATGATTGTCCTAAACAATTTTAACACAATTTCGAAAAATGTTGTTTGTCGAGTTATGATTGACACTTTAAGAAATCAAAGAAGATATAAAAATGCCTAAAAAGTCGGTCACAGAAGGTGAATACAGATAATGCATATTTATTTATTTATTAAAATGAGGCATGTAATGTGAATGGGCTGTAATAAATTTATTATCACAAAAACACGCCTATATAATTTTGACCACATATTACCAACTTTTATTATTTTTCTTATTTCTGCTAAAACATAGATTGTGGTTTGCCGTAAGAACCGCCTTGCTGAGGTGGTTCTAACGACTTCCATCAATCTATGTTTCGAGCAGAAATACGAAAAATTGCATTTTTTTATCTGAATACTTTAATTTTTGGGTGGAAAAATTTTCAGTATTTTTAGCTCACCTGGGCCGAAGGCTCCAGGGGAGCTTATAGTATAGTGGGTCCTCTGTCGTCCGTCGTCCGTCGTCCGTCGCCCGTCCGTCCGTCGTCCGTCCGTCCACACTTTTGAGCAGCTATATCTCTGTATCCTGCAGGCTGATCTCAATCATTTCTCACCTGTAGTATGCCTCTGGTGGGGCATTGATGACATAAACTTTTTTTTGAAATCGCTCTAAAACTTTGGTTCCTATGGCAACCACAAGGTCCCATAGACTTACTATGGGAAAATGCTTGTCATCACCGTAGCGCCTTCAGTTTTGATCGGATCTTTCTGAAACTTATATGTAAGGTGACTGGGGATAAAAACTCGGATGAGTTCGAAAACCGGCCAAGTCAGCCCATTTATCATAGAGTTACGTCCCTTTGATTGCTGAAAATGCCCATTTTCGACCTTGTCATCACCGTAGCCCCTTCAGTTTTGATCGGATCTTTCTGAAACTTATATGTAATGTGGCTGGGGATAAAACCTCGGATGAGTTCTAAACTTGGCCTAGTCCGCTGGTTTATCATAGAGTTACGTCCCTTTGATTGCTGAAAATGCCGATTTTTGACCTTGTCATCACCGTAGCCCCTTCAGTTTTGATCGGATCTTTCTGAAACTTATATGTAAGGTGGCTGTGGATAAAATCTCGGATGAGTTCGAAAACCGACCAAGTCGGCCCTTTTATCATAGAGTAATGTCCCTTTGATTGCTGAAAATGCTGATTTTTGACCTTGTCATCACTGTAGCCCTTTCAGTTTTGATAGAATCTTTCTGAAACTTATATGTGAAGTGGCTGGGGATAAAATCTCGGATGAGTTCGAAAACCAGCCAAGTTGGTCCATTTATCACAGAGTAACGTCCCTTTGATTGCTGAAAATGCCAATTTTTGATCTTGTCATCACCGTAGCCCTTTGAGTTTTGATCGGATCTTTCTGAAACTTATATGCATGGTGGCTGGGGATAAAGCCTCGGATGAGTTCGCATACCGGCAAAGGTGGCCTATTTATCATAGAGTTAGGTCCCTTTGATTGCTGAAAATGTTGATTTTTGACCTTGTCAACACTGTAGCCCCTTCAGTTTTGATCGGATCTTTCTAAAACTTATATGTCAGGTGGCTGGGGATAAAACCACAGATGAGTTCGAAAACCGGCCAAGTTGCCCCATTAACTATATAGTTATGTCCCTTTGATGGCTGAAAATGTTGATTTTTTACCTTGTCATCACCGTAGCCCCTTCAGTTTTGATCGAATCTTTCTGAAACCTATATGTAAGGTGACTGGAGATAAAACCTAGGATGAGTTTGAATACCGGCCAAGTTGGCCCATTTATCATTGATTTACGTCCCTTTGATTGCTGAAAATGCCGATTTTTGACCTTGTCATCACCTTAGCCCCTTCAGTTTTGATCTGATCTTTCTGAAACTTATATGTAAGGTGGCTGGGGATAAAATCTTGGATGAGTTCGAAAACAGGCCAAGTCAGCCCATTTATCGTAGAGTTCTGTCCCTTTGATGGCTGAAAATGTTGATTTTTGACCTTGTCATTACCGTAGCCCCTTCAGTTTTGATCGGATTTTTTCTGAAACTTATATGTAAGGTGGCTGGGGATGAAACCTCGGATGAGTTCGAAAACTGGCCAAGTCGGCTCATTTATTTTAGAGTAACATCCCTTTGATTGCTAAAAATGTCAAATTTTGACCTTGTCATCACCGTAGCCCCTTCAGTTTTGATCGGATCTTTCTGAAACTTATACGTGAGGTGGATGGGAATAAAATCTTGGATGAGTTTGAATACTGGCCAAGTCTGATCGGATCTTTCTGAAACTTACATGTAAGTTGGCTGGGAATAAAACCTCAGGTGAGTTCGAATACCGGCCAAGTCGGCACATTTATCATAGAGTGACGTGCCTTTGATTGCTGAAAATGCCTATTTTCGAAATTGTTATCACTGCTGCCCCTTTAGTTTTGAACGGATCTTCATGAAACTTACAAACAAGGAAGTCAGGCAGAAAGCTTGGAGGAGTTTGAAAACTCTTGTTTTTGAACTTGTCATCACCATAGCCACTTCAGTTTAGATCGGATCTTCTTAGCAAGTCAGGAATAAAAGCTTGAATGAGTTTGAAAACCGGTGAGGTCAGCCTGTTTATCATAGAGTGAAATTCTACTTGATTTTCAGAAAATGCTTACCCTGTCATCACCATGTCCTCCCATAAAGCCTTCAGTAAAGGTTGGCACTTCCTTAAACTTTGAATCTGTTAGCTCAGGTGAGCGATACAGGACCAAGCTAGCTTGGTCCTCTTGTTTTAATAAATCAACTCAAAACCTGGAAAATGCCCTCTGCACTCGTTATGCTTTACACTTTATGAGTTAATAAAACTGTACATAATCCCTGAATAATAAAGCAAGCTACCACAAAAATTGTCTATCGAATCTATCACAAAAAGTGAACAAAGATGAAACTGCTCCTTTATTTATTTATTTATTTATTTATTTATATATTTATTTAATTTAATTTAATTTAATTAATCAAACTGGTATCTTTTGTTTGGCACTTTAAGAGTAACACATGATTGACACTTTAACGAGTAACACATAGCGGGGCCAGACTGGCACGTGCCAACTCATTGTTAAATAAAAGCACGTTTGTAAACTTCGTCATCACGATAAGACAACTATATAATTCTGACCCGCGTGTACCCACTTTTATATAGAAAAACTGGGGTTTATAGTGGTATACATTATTTATCTGACTATTCCTCTAAAACCTCTAATCAAACAAACAAAAGAAATAGCTTAATTAAGCTATAAACAAAAGACATACCTTTGATATGCGGAAAATAGGGGGAAATTCCGACAGAAGAACTTTAAACCGGTTTCTATTAAAGTAGACTCATTCATCTCTGAATTATTATAACAATTGTTTGTATCACCTTATATTGCCATTATGTATGATGGATTGAGAGAATAACATATTTGATTGATTGCTCCATCTCTCATCACAAAAACACACCTATATTATTGTGACTCCTTAAACCACACTTTTATACAGTAAAACTGGGGTTTGCCGAGGTGGTTCTGACGAGTTCTTATGATCTATTTTTGGAACAGAAGTACGAAAAATAGCAGAATTTTCTATCTTAACATTCAGGTTTTGTGTATTTTTTTTTTTTAGGTAAAATTTGTTAGTATAGGCGTGATTTCGTAATGTGAATTTAGACAATACCATTTTTATTTACGGTGGTTTAGTCAAAGTCATCAACATAATGGCAAACAGTGTAGATCTAGAGTAAAGACGGCTCATCCTGAGCAGTCGCATCCTGAGTTACAATGTTTGCAAAGACAGAGTTGAAAATCATGTATAGGATAGCAAACGGTGTAGATCCAGATTAGGCGCCTCAGCTGAATCTACATTGTTTGCATAGAAATCTGTACCTGTCAGTATGGCGATAACGGTTAAAACAGCATACAGACAGCCACATCTGGCTCTACACTGTAAAGTAGCGTCTTTTCCGATAAGTGAAAACACAAAATCATTCAGGACGGCAACCAGTGTAGATCCGGATGAGATGCTTCGTCTGGATGTACAACAATGAACAGAAATTTGATCTACACAGTTTGTAAAGTATCGGGTTGCAAATTCAATCAAGAACAGTAGAGATCCATAGGAGGCGGATCAACTTGAGCATCCTTATCCGTATCTACATTGCTTGCAGATATGTATGTACCCGGGCTTTACTTGCCGGCTTCGTTGGCTCAGTCGGATGCGCGTCTGACTGGTGATCAGGAGGACGCGGGTTCGACTCCCGCCGGGGTCGGCAACATTCTTTCATGGAGATTGATCATGAAATCTTTTCTAGGGTCATTCTCTCCCTTCCGCTGATTCAAGAAGGGCAGTTGTCAGTTTCTGGCGAAAGAATGTGCACTGCACTGGTTAACCGCTTACGTATAAGCCTGCCCAGGAAAGTGTTGATAGGTAAACTGACCGGCTCAAAAATGACATAATTAGTGTTGACTGGGCCGTAAAACTCCAATACAAACAAACAAAACCCGGGCTTTACACGGTCCCCGACAATTATTTATAAATGACCCCGGTGACAAAGCTGGGTTATTTAACATGTTTTTGAGTCTCAAACGTAATTAGATGACCAAGGGAAGGAAGCACCTATCTTGATCCGCCGCTAAACACTCTTGATATGATTCATTTAAACGCAGAAGAAATACTTGGTATTTTAAACTCACTTGTTGTCGGTAAGGACAGTGGCCACGGTTGTATTAATAATAGAATTTTCAAGGCAACAGCTGAAACTATATGTCATCCTCTAACAAACCTCTTTAATAGGTCACTTAGAACTTCGACAGTCCCTGATACTTGGAAAAGGGCAAACGTGAGCCCTATCCATAAGAAAGATGATAAAAATTCTGTCGAAAATTACAGACCGATATCACTGATTAGTTCGGTTGGCAAAACATTTGAAAAGGCTATTTATAAACATGTACATAACCATCTACTTGATAATCAAATTATAACTCCATTCCAGTCTGGGTTTACTCGTGGAGATTCCCCTATTAATCAACTTGTAGATATCTATAACACCTTTTGCCGGGCCCTGGATGAAGGCAAGGAAGTCCGTGCAGATTTCTGTGATATTAGTAAAGCCTTCGACAGGGTCTGGCACCGTGGTCTTATAGCTAAATTACATCACTATGGAATCAGTGGTCCTCTCCTGGATTGATTTAAAAGTTACCTGTCTAATAGATGTCAGAGAGTAGTAATTCCAGGTGGTAACTCAGACTGGAAGGAAATCAAAGCTGGGGTGCCACAGGGTTCTATTTTAGGCCCGCTTCAGTTCATTATTTACATTAGTGACATTCTAAATGAAATTCGATCTTCTATTCGTCTGTTTGCCGACGATACTACCCTTTATATTATTGTTGACTTGTCTGAATCTGCAGAAACTGTTTTTGGGTACAAATGATTCCCCCCCTCTTATTAGTCGTTTGAAAAGCTTTACCCCACCCACTGATTCAAGAAAGAATTTCGTTTGTTTGTTGTGAATGTATGTACAGTGTGCTGGTTAATCTATGCCAAGAAACAATGTGGTTAGGTAGACTACCCAGCAGGCACATGACGTAAAAGTGACGTCACATCAACGTTGGTGCAACGTCATCACGTTTATACAACGTGATGACGTTTCACCGACCTTGATTTGACGTTGTCCTAGCGACGTGTGCCTGCTGGGTAACTGCCCCAGCAGTGATGATACGGTTGTGGTTATGACTGGGCTGTAAAACAACAACAACAAAATCAACAACAACAAGATGAAACCTCGTCAGACAGAAAAGAGTGTATTGAATAGTATATGGAATATACTGCATGAAAATCTGAAAAAAAAATATGCGAAAACATCTGACGCTAAGGCAAAAAGGCATTTTTCACGTTTTATACTAAACAAACAAACAAACAAAAAATAAATAATTGAATAAATAAACATTACTGGGATATACCATGTGACAGGCTGCTGATGTAATACACTGCTTTACGGATTTCTGCTAGATAAACGAGTTCGGGTTTCCATCGGGACTTATGTGCACGTACGTGATGCTTCCACCAAGAGCTGAAACCAACCGCCCATGAGTACTGGTAAACCGCTTAGAGGTATATCCCTCCCCAGGCAAAGTAGTGCGAGTAGGACCCTTCCAACATACCTTTCGGGTTGTTTATGCGCAGGGCTCCAGGTGTCATTTCAATTCAGTGTCAGGTAAAAGTCCAACGGAGTTGGAAGCAACGTTTCCACAATGACCTTAATAATGTTGACGGGGATATAAAACGTCATTTCAAACACGCAAACAAACATCTGACAGGACCTCATAAGATCAGATGGTCGCGGGTTCAATACCTGCCGGGTCGGCAGCCCACTTGATACGCATTGTTAATACTAAGTCGTACCGACGTCGACGCAACGTCATGTCCGCTTGGACTATTCTTGTGGTTGATTATTAAATTATTTCATCATTCCCTTCCGCTGAATTAACATGTTCAAAAAGTTCAGTTGTCGGGTTCTGCCGAAATAAATGTGCACTGTTCTGGTTAACCATTTTGCATAAACCTGGCTGCGAGGTTAACAAACATTTTCATGCTCAACTCAGCTCACATGAAAGTTGTTATGCTTATTACAATTAAAATACAAACGCTTTTTACAATTAAAATACAAACAAATTCGTCAATTTCCTGCTCTTATCAGCACAGAATCTATGTTTCGAGCAGAAATACGAAAAATTGCATTTTTTTTTTATCTGAATACTTTAATTTTTGGGTGGAAAAATTTTCAGTATTTTTTTAATAAATCAACTCAAAACCTGGAAAATGCCCTCTGCACTCGTTATGCTTTACACTTTATGAGTTAATAAAACTGTACATAATCCCTGAATAATAAAGCAAGCTACCACAAAAATTGTCTATCGAATCTATCACAAAAAGTGAACAAAGATGAAACTGCTCCTTTATTTATTTATTTATTTATTTATTTATTGATTTATTTATTTATTTAATCTAATTTAATTTAATTAATCAAACTGGTATCTTTTGTTTGGCACTTTAAGAGTAACACATGATTGACACTTTAACGAGTAACACATAGCGGGGCCAGACTGGCACGTGCCAACTCATTGTTAAATAAAAGCACGTTTGTAAACTTCGTCATCACGATAAGACAACTATATAATTCTGACCCGCGTGTACCCACTTTTATATAGAAAAACTGGGGTTTATAGTGGTATACATTATTTATCTGACTATTCCTCTAAAACCTCTAATCAAACAAACAAAAGAAATAGCTTAATTAAGCTATAAACAAAAGACATACCTTTGATATGCGGAAAATAGGGGGAAATTCCGACAGAAGAACTTTAAACCGGTTTCTATTAAAGTAGACTCATTCATCTCTGAATTATTATAACAATTGTTTGTATCACCTTATATTGCCATTATGTATGATGGATTGAGAGAATAACATATTTGATTGATTGCTCCATCTCTCATCACAAAAACACACCTATATTATTGTGACTCCTTAAACCATACTTTTATACAGTAAAACTGGGTTTTGCCGAGGTGATTCTGACGAGTTCTTATGATCTATTTTTGGAACAGAAGTACGAAAAATAGCAGAATTTTCTATCTTAACATTCAGGTTTTGTGTATTATTTTTTTTAGGTAAAATTTGTTAGTATAGGCGTGATTTCGTAATGTGAATTTAGACAATACCATTTTTATTTACGGTGGTTTAGTCAAAGTCATCAACATAATGGCAAACAGTGTAGATCTAGAGTAAAGACGGCTCATCCTGAGCAGTCGCATCCTGAGTTACAATGTTTGCAAAGACAGAGTTGAAAATCATGTATAGGATAGCAAACGGTGTAGATCCAGATTAGGCCCCTCAGCTGAATCTACATTGTTTACATAGAAATCTCTACCTGTCAGTATGGCGATAACGGTTAAAACAGCATACAGACAGCCACATCTGGCTCTACACTGTAAAGTAGCGTCTTTTCCGATAAGTGAAAACACAAAATCATTCAGGACGGCAACCAGTGTAGATCCGGATGAGATGCTTCGTCTGGATGTACAACAATGAACAGAAATTTTATCTACACAGTTTGTAAAGTATCGGGTTGCAAATTCAATCAAGAACAGTAGAGATCCATAGGAGGCGGATCAACTTGAGCATCCTTATCCGTATCTACATTGCTTGCAGATATGTATGTACCCGGGCTTTACTTGCCGGCTTCGTTGGCTCAGTCGGATGCGCGTCTGACTGGTGATCAGGAGGACGCGGGTTCGACTCCCGCCAGGGTCGGCAACATTCTTTCAAGGAGATTGATCATGAAATCTTTTCTAGGGTCATTCTCTCCCTTCCGCTGATTCAAGAAGGGCAGTTGTCAGTTTCTGGCGAAAGAATGTGCACTGTACTGGTTAACCGCTTACGTATAAGCCTGCCCAGGAAAGTGTTGATAGGTAAACTGACCGGCTCAAAAATGACATAATTGGTGTTCACTGGGCCGTAAAACTCCAATACAAACAAACAAAACCCGGGCTTTACACGGCCCCCGACAATTATTTATAAATGACCCCGGTGACAAAGCTGCGTTATTTAACATGTTTTTGAGTCTCAAACGTAATTAGATGACCAAGGGAAGGAAGCACCTATCTTGATCCGCCGCTAAACACTCTTGATATGATTCATTTAAACGCAGAAGAAATACTTGGTATTTTAAACTCACTTGTTGTCGGTAAGGACAGTGGCCACGGTTGTATTAATAATAGAATTTTCAAGGCAACAGCTGAAACTATATGTCATCCTCTAACAAACCTCTTTAATAGGTCACTTAGAACTTCGACAGTCCCTGATACTTGGAAAAGGGCAAACGTGAGCCCTATCCATAAGAAAGATGATAAAAATTCTGTCGAAAATTACAGACCGATATCACTGATTAGTTCGGTTGGCAAAACATATGAAAAGGCTATTTATAAACATGTACATAACCATCTACTTGATAATCAAATTATAACTCCATTCCAGTCTGGGTTAACTCGTGGAGATTCCCCTATTAATCAACTTGTAGATATCTATAACACCTTTTGCCGGGCCCTGGATGAAGGCAAGGAAGTCCGTGCAGTTTTCTGTGATATTAGTAAAGCCTTCGACAGGGTCTGGCACCGTGGTCTTATAGCTAAATTACATCACTGTGGAATCAGTGGTCCTCTCCTGGATTGATTTAAAAGTAACCTGTCTAATAGATGTCAGAGAGTAGTAATTCCAGGTGGTAACTCAGACTGGAAGGAAATCAAAGCTGGGGTGCCACAGGGTTCTATTTTAGGCCCGCTTCAGTTCATTATTTACATTAGTGACATTGTAAATGAAATTCGATCTTCTATTCGTCTGTTTGCCGACGATACTACCCTTTATATTATTGTTGACTTGTCTGAATCTGCAGAAACTGTTTTTGGGTACAAATGATTCCCCCCTCTTATTAGTCGTTTGAAAAGCTTTACCCCACCCACTGATTCAAGAAAGAATTTCGTTTGTTTGTTGTGAATGTATGTACAGTGTGCTGGTTAATCTATGCCAAGAAACAATGTGGTTAGGTAGACTACCCAGCAGGCACATGACGTAAAAGTGACGTCACATCAACGTTGGTGCAACGTCATCACGTTTATACAACGTGATGACGTTTCACCGACCTTGATTTGACGTTGTCCTAGCGACGTGTGCCTGCTGGGTAACTGCCCCAGCAGTGATGATACCGTTGTGGTTATGACTGGGCTGTAAAACAACAACAACAAAATCAACAACAACAAGATGAAACCTCGTCAGACAGAAAAGAGTGTATTGAATAGTATATGGAATATACTGCATGAAAATCTGAAAAAAAAAAATATGCGAAAACATCTGACGCTAAGGCAAAAAGGCATTTTTCACGTTTTGTACTAAACAAACAAAAAATAAATAATTGAATAAATAAACTTACTGGGATATACCATGTGACAGGCTGCTGATGTAATACACTGCTTCACGGATTTCTGCTAGATAAACGAGTTCGGGTTTCCATCGGGACTTATGTGCACGTACGTGATGCTTCCACCAAGAGCTGAAACCAACCGCGCATGAGTACTGGTAAACCGCTTAGAGGTATATCCCTCCCCAGGCAAAGTAGTGCGAGTAGGACCCTTCCAACATACCTTTCGGGTTGTTTATGCGCAGGGCTCCAGGTGTCATTTCAATTCAGTGTCAGGTAAAAGTCCAACGGAGTTGGAAGCAACGTTTCCACAATGACCTTAATAGTGTTGACGGGGATATAAAACGTCATTTCAAACACGCAAACAAACATCTGACAGGACCTCATAAGATCAGATGGTCGCGGGTTCAATACCTGCCGGGTCGGCAGCCCACTTGATACGCAGGTGACAGGACATCTCGGCCCCTAACAAACTCGGCCCCTGACAAACTCGGCCCCTAGCAAACTCGGCCCCTACAAACTCGGCCCCTGACAAACTCGGCCCCTAAAATTACAATATGTATATTTTAGTGTTGGAATTGACTTATTATCGAACTATTACACATATTTTAAATGTACATATGCCTAATTACCCTTTGAACTCATTTTGATGAAATTATGAGTAACCCATTTCACATGAGTTAAATGAACCTAATGCCGTTGATTGAACCATTGTATGTCACGCTGCTGTGGGTCCACTGTCACTCACCTTCCGATGTAATTAATAAACTAATTGATTAATTGGCGTGTAATTACATCTCTGCCACTTAAATGCGACTAGTAGTATGTTCTGTTGTGCACTTACAAAAATTGAACCATTTTGTTTTTATTATCATTTGCATGGTTTGACCATTCCACAGCCATTAGCCTTTTTTCTATTACTACCAATGATTTTGATTTTTGACACCCCCGTCAACATTAGAGAGGTCATTTTGGAGGAGTACGTTGCTTCCAATTTTGTGGGTCTTTTACTCGACCTTCACTCATTCTCAAATGAATTGGGATATTGCAGTCGCCGTATATTTTCTGAAATTAAGCAGTCATTTTTAACCAATGCATACGTTTATATGACAGAACAAAAGGTCCCGAAGATATCATGATAAACCTCCTGTAGAAAAGTACCTTTTCAGAGAAAATGAGCCACGGGAAAACCTGGTTTTGTAATGTTCGAGACTGTCGCTTTTCGAATTCTCTGTGTTTGCGCACTTACAAATTTGAAATTCCACTAGTAAGGAAAGGGTTAGGTGGTTTCCATAAATGCTACATGTTCTGGGTAGGGAAATAACTACCATTAGCAGAACCACATGGAGTCTTACTAAGTATTTTTCCCCAATTATGGCTGTCGCCGAAATTTAATTAAGCATTGTAATGTACGAGACGACGTTTTTCTTCTTGTTATTTCAAAACAACGTTCAGGTTTTTATACACGGAAACATGACTAAATGGAGATTCTATATTATATTAAGCATATAAGGTTGTTTGATCTTACCTGTACAATAGGAAATGAAAAATACTTGTCATACAAAAATGTGCATGGATTTGTTGCAAAAATGCATGTAATGTTCGCGATCATTATACCAGGCTTATTACGTATGTATGGACAAAAAAGGCTAGATTGAGTTAAACTCCCGCAATGTGTGACTAACATAAATACATCATCTGGAACGAAAATAATATTTTCATGTTGAAATTCCCTCATTTCCAGTGTTTTGTAATGTTCGAGACCTGTAATGTTCAATACCGAAAATTGTTAGTCTTACAGCTTGATCACATTGCTCTCACGTGGCATAGTTTTCCGTTAGGAGATTACGTAGTAGAAAGTATCTGCAGACGACATGGTTGCTTTTCGATGTTTGATCGGTAAGGGAGTCGGCAGACAGTACCACAGTTAAGGGAAAACAGAAGTCATAATTTGTTTTTAAATCCCTGCATAGAAACTTTTTAACTCTTTCCAATATTATTTGTCACAATTAATATTGTTCAATTAAGAATATGCCACCAAACATCGGTATTAATGAACAACATTTGCACGCTTGCAAGATCATTATTCTATTGCAATAAGCAGTGGATGTATGCGATGAAATGTCCGCTACATTTGGTATCGAACATGACAGGTTTGCTATGTCGACCGTCCAGGGATAATGACTGCAATTAAATGAACAATTTTGAATTGTGCAACCTTAGTTGTGTAAAATGAACACGTTTAGTGATATACATGTTTGCTGCATTTCTACCAATAGCTGCAAACGGTAGCAATGTTGATTCCAAATTCATTACTTATTTTCGGTTTTGGATTTGAGCCCCATAGCTTATAACCTTTTCACAAATTTTATTTGCCAGAATGAATATCTTCAATATAAAATGTGCACTGTTAGGAAGGCACTTCAACTGTCAAATTTGTATTTCCGAATGCATATTTTGAATGTTAAAAACATTGTAAGTGCAGTTTATGTTACTAACATTATTGTATCGAACATTACAAATTGTATCGAACATCCCCACCTAAAATAAATGTGTATATTTTAGGGTATGCTGGTTTACTCTTGATTATGTTCCTAGATACAACAAATACAATATTAGATTCATTTTCAATTTTACAGGTAGAAATGGTAAAGTGGCATAGCATGTCCCTTTACCGTGTATGGTAATGTCCGAGACCATCATAGCTGCCATTTACAGACATGCATTTGTTTACATTTCTGAGAAAGTATTTACAAACTTCACAAAACGTGTTACTTTCTTCCAGCTGGTAGACAAAATTGGTTAAACTTTGAAGATGTTTGTGTAGACAAATATTACTCTGGAATGCATTGTAATGTTCGGTACTGTATTCTCGCGGTTGCATTATTAATTTTAGATACTTGATTATTGAGAACATAAGGTCATGCGGTTGTTGTGTGTTAATATGTGATAAATATGTCATTTAATGTTTCGGCTGCCTTAAGAAAGCAGTTTATCCATCCGTCAGCACAGCATTTTTTATGCATGCAAGTATATACCGAGGCTTTTTTGCGTAATAGCGACGCCATGTTTTAAAAGCATATGACTGAACATGCACTGTTACATTAGTTAGATCCAAAATATGAATGAAAATGACACTACCAGTTATATTGTCAGTTTATCGCGTTAGTAAACTACTTGACTTATAGAAACAAAATCACTGTAATGTCCGCGACTTTTTACATATAATTAAAAAAACCTATTGCTTATGTTGATCGTTTATCTAAAGTAATATTACTTGTGTTCCTTATTTACCACTCAATACCTGCTCAAATGCAACAGTCGTAAGTGATCTAGCTATTATGTGCTTCTCTTAAAACAAAACGAAATTTGTATGTTTTTAGTAAACTATTTCTTTTTCTGTATTCTCTATCCAACCCCGAATTTTATTCTAAATGGCTATTCATCTTTTTACCATATATATGACCATATGTTCAATTTCGTCCCCGCTTAATAACCCGGTCGTAAGTTTCTGTCATTGCGAGCTGTGGTCTCTTGACTTTTGTGATGTTATAGACAGGGGCAACGAACAAGTAGATTGTAGCGTACATTTCTCACAATCAAAATTTTTCAAAATACCGACATATTTCTAGCTGTTTGGGTGAAATAACTTTTGATTTCTTGATCAAGGAATTTTAACTGAGTATAGGTACATATTTATACTTTATTTTGAACATATCGGTGACTGAATCCAAGTAACTTGATAATTTGACTTTTTAAACGGCTAAAATCCCAATTCATTTGAGAATGAGAAACCCATGAGGTACTGGTGTGTTCATTTAAGAAATGAATTTTATATTTCTTGTTAATACTAAGTCGTACCGACGTCGACGCAACGTCATGTCCGCTTGGACTATTCTTGTGGTTGATTATTAAATTATTTCATCATTCCCTTCCGCTGAATTAACATGTTCAAAAAGGTCAGTTGTCGGGTTCTGCCGAAATAAATGTGCACTGTTCTGGTTAACCATTTTGCATAAACCTGGCTGCGAGGTTATAAAACATTTTCATGCTCAACTCAGCTCACATGAAAGTTGTTATGCTTATTACAATTGAAATACAAACGCTTTTTACAATTAAAATACAAACAAATTCGTCAATTTCCTGCTCTTATCAGCACAGAATGTCCTTTATCCTACTCAGCTGAGTTGGGCATGAATTTCTGAGATAAGGTGCAGTTGCAACTGTAGATAATTTGTATTTATTGTAAAAGAGTTACTAGACTTTGCAAAGTGAAAGGTGGCAATAGTAAATATCGGGAAATCTTATCTCTAGTAGCAACAGATATGTTTACCCACGTGACCTAGGGACAAGCTTTCTGTGCTGCAGAGATAAAATCTGTGTATTTATATAGAAATCAGTGAGTTTGCATGGAATCAGTTTTATAATTTTCACAGTTTTTCATGTTAAATCAAAATGTCAACAAAAATGTTCTTGGGGACGGTGTAATAGTGAGAGCAGATATGCAGACAGGCCACACATGGAAAAAAGTTGACTTTGTGGCATTTCCAATGCTCACAAAAAGCATGGAAAAGTGAGCTTCGAACAACTTAATGCCAATAGAATCAATGCCTACAGATATGTATGCATGAATTTTCTTCAGTAAGGAGTGTCACTGCTCTCTGAGTCAAAGCTACCATTGATACTTAAAAGTATTAAAAAAAACTTAAATCTTTGATACTTTTTGGAGCGTAGCTGTTGCAGCGTAGCTCCAGTGAGATGAGAAGTGATTTTGGCACTCATTTTGGTGTTACTGCATATCTATCTATCTATCTTCATATACTGAGTCGGTCAAACTTGGCCATTACCTCAGTTGGGTGGTGCGCTAAATTTAGAATTTAGCAAAAAAAAAAAAAAAAAAAAAAACACACCCACTGGATGAGTTCTTAAAACTATTTACAATCTGCTTTCAGAGGTGTACTAAAACGCACACCTCTGGATCCCAATCTACACTATGCGGGCTTTGAACTCCTCTGCAGTTTTGGCATTTACCACAGAGGAGGGAAGACTATTCCACTGAGGAATAGTTCTAGGGAAGAAAGAATTCTTCAGGGCATCACTATAGGCCTGGTACCTACGATATTGACTGTTGTTTAGTTTTGATGCCCTTGTTTGAGTTGAAGTATTCACAGGGGTCAAGTATTTATCTTTATTAAGAGACACTGTGTCAGAGTGAATCTTATAAAAGAAGGTTAAAGAGGACTGCTCGCGACGGGCCCCCAAGGATGGCCACTCCAGCTCATCGAGCATATCACCAACACTGCTTCTGTTCCGCCATCGCCTGCAGGTCCATCGGGCAGCCGTTCTCTGAACCTTCTCAACCTGCTGAACCTGAGTTTTAACATGGGGGTGCCAAATAGGTGATGCATACTCTAATTGAGGTCTAACCAAGGTTTTGTATGCAACACCCTTTGTCTGCCTAGGTGCAAAAGCCAAATTACGTCTAAGAAACCCTAATGTCCTAGTTGCTTTAGAGGTAATCTCAGAAATATGTTGACCCCAATCAAGATTATCAGTAATGGTGATACCAAGATATTTTGCGGATTGGACATGTTCCAAAGTATGCTGATGTAATGAGTAGTTGAATTTAATCTGCTTGTCTGGAGGGTGCCGTGACACCCTCATTGAATGACATTTGGCCACATTGAACTTCATTTGCCAATCGGCCTCCCAACGTGCTAGGCTATCCAGGTCATCTTGTAAGATAAGACAGTCAGAAGTAGTATATATGTTCCTATACAAAACACAATCATCAGCAAACAAACGAACAGATGACCTGATATTATCAGGAAGATCATTAATAAATATCAAGAAAAGGACCGGTCCAAGTACCGAACCTTGTGGGACACCGGACAAAACAGGGACTGGATCCGACGCTTGGCCGTCAAGTACAACTTGTTGAGTGCGTCCAGAGAGCCATGAGCTAACCCACTTAAGTGTGGATCCTCTAATCCCATAATGATCTAGTTTGTACAATAGCCTCCTGTGAGGTACCTTGTCGAAGGCCTTTGCAAAATCCATGATAATCAGGTCAGTCTGTTTGTGGCCACGATTAATGGCCCCATCCAGATTGCTCACTATGTCATGGTAGAACTGAACTAATTGAGTTTCACAAGACCTTCGACTTCGGAAACCATGCTGGCAGTCAGCAAGAATGCTTTCAAAGGCTAGGTGCTTGTTAATGTTGCTGACTAATATATGCTCCAGGGTTTTGCAACAGATGCATGTGAGCGACACCGGTCTGTAATTCGCAGCATCATATTTTTCTCCTTTCTTAAAGACCGGGGTTACGTTTGCTTGTCGCCAGTCATCTGGTACAGTGCCCCGAGCAAGTGATTCATTGAAAATAAAGGCCAGCAGGGGAGATATTTCAGCACTACATTCCTTAAGCACCCTGGCATGCAGACCGTCAGGCCCAGATGCCTTATGTATGTTGAGCTTGTCCAACAGTTTTGCGACCCCTTTGGGGTCGACTGTTATGTCCCCCATAGAGGGGAACGGACTTGTACCTTTTGATGGTAGCTCACCGTCAGCTTCACGTGTAAACGCCGATTGAAACTGCTTATTACATATATTTGCCTTTTCGCGTGATTCAGTTTTCAAAATTCCATTTTCTCTAAGTGAAGTGATCCCAAATGATTCTTTTTTCAGGGACTTTACAAATGACCAAAATTTCTTAACTTTTCCATTCTTCTGGGGGCCCTCGGGATCAATATTTTCATCATCAAAGGTAAAGATGCTGGAAACATGATTCCAATATGCATCTCTAATTACCTTTTGTACATGTGCTCTGAACCTTTTGTAATGGTTCTTCACGTCGGGATTGCTAGACTTACGAGCACGAAAGTACATTCTGTCACGTCTTCTGATTAGGTGTTTGATCGTGTTATCGATCCATGGTACACTATGCTTTGTTTTGGTCATTTTTATTGGTATGTACCTTTCCATGGCCGTCGTAAGTTCGGTCTTAAAACTGACCCACAAGTCATTTACTGACATGCGAGAGAGGTCAGAGGAAAGGAAGGAATCCTTAAATCGCGCCATATGGTCTCGCAGACCATCCATATCCGCACGCTTATATAAATATATTTTACGCGGGACCTGTCGGATTCGCTTTGCTTTTATGTCATACTCAATATAAACTATATCATGATCGGCCTTGCCGATCGGGGGCATCCCTTTGACACGACTAACTGGGGATGGAGAATTTGTAAATAGCAAATCCAGGGTTTTTTCTTGCCGGGTGGGTATATTTACGACTTGAGAGAGGCAATGTTCTTTTACTATATCCAAAAGCTGTTGTTGCGTTTGCCTTTTAGACACCCCATGGGGTACCTGCTGGTTGCACCATTCAATATCACCACAATTGAAGTCCCCTCCTACCAATATGTGGGCATTTCCATTTGACATTATCCTAGCCAAGGATGTATTGAAGGCCTCAAGATAATCTGGGTCAATCTGATCTGGTGGACGATAAAAAGATCCAAGGTACAGAGTCCTACACCCAATAATGTTCAACTTACACCAAACTATTTCACAGTCGGTGTCCAACTCCGGAGTTTCTGTGCAGAGCAGGTCTCTTTTAAATGCCACGAAGACACCACCATGGGCATCTCCAACTCTGTCTTTCCGGATGGCCTCGAATGAATCTGGGAAAATTTCCGAGTTTTTGATATCTGGGGTTAACCAAGACTCATTCCCCAAAATGATGTCTGGTTTAGCCGAGTCGATAATTGTGTGAATTTCAGCCCTTTTATTCTTAATTGACTGACAATTCATAATCAAGATTCTGAGGGGGTGGTTGAGGACCGCTTTTTTGGTCCTCGGTTTAGCTCCTCTTGGTTGCTGCACAATGGGCGAAGAAGCTGCAGTTGGTGGGCCAATATTGTCTGGTATCGGACTATCAGGCTCGGACAGGGATGATAATGGATCAAATCTATTATGAGTATCTAAAGTTGCTGAGTCACCAAATAGCGATGTGGAAAAGTTAGGCATTCCACATTTCAAGCAATCCCATGCCATGCTTGTACTCAATGGACTAGTATAAATGCTATACATAGTTGAAGACATGCCTTGACAGCCTATATGATACCAGACATTACAAGTATCACAACAAATTCCTCGGTCATCCCAACCAACACTTTCAGTACAGACCCCACATGGGAAATGTGTACTGTTACTTCGGGAATCTGGACCAGGATTAGTTTCAACATCCCAAGCATTTCCTATCATCACTGTAAATATGTATAAATAACAAAGTTTATTTGAGCCAGGAAATTCCTTAAACCTAAAAGATTTCTTTAGAATTGATACCGTGCACAACTGGGGTACATGATACAAAAGGTTATGCTGGTTAGCTGTTGTACCTCTAGAGTCAGTGTAAACAGGGTAGAAGTCAATTGGAATTTCCTGTAGGTCTTGTCCACTGCAGTTGAAAAGTGAATCAAAACGTGTTGCCAACAGCAAGCAACACACTCCAAATAGGATGTCAAATACAAAATGACACATCATGGGTGGTTGAGTACTGACTTCCTGGGGTATGAAGGGCAAAAGTTACTGTGTGTGTCTTGGAAAATCTCCTCTGGTGGGCAATATCAGAATGAATAACTTTTATTCTATATTTTCATTATATTGTTGTTTACCTATTTGTGTCCAATCCGCGAACCGGAACTAAATTAAGTTCCGGTGACCGGTGCAGGGTAGAAAATTACCACTACAAAAATGACCGGGCTACGCACTTTACAATTCAACAAACAAAAAACCTAGAGCTGAAAAAGAAGACTCAGGACAATAAATAAGTTAAGTTAAGATAAATAGCTAAACAACTCATCCAGGGTATTCCTAATTATTCCAAAAAAATCCAAAATTTGTCCCTGAAAATAGGGAAGCGCACAATTCGCGCGCATGCGCACCACCACCCAAGCATAGGACCCAATCACCAGGGAGAACATAGTACCCCGTGTTAACGTAGTAGATTATTACGCCATGCGGTATCTTCTTATAGACTGCTTCACATACCATCTATTTCAAACGGAATAGATGAATATTTTTAATAGATGAACTGTGTAGCAGTCTAATTGTTTTATAGTTCAGTTTATATAACCCAGTTTACAGTCCATTTGTACCATAAAATCCCAAACCTGGCAACTTGCAAACAGGACAGACCCAGATCAGATACCACAGAACGCGGAGTCTCCTTATGCCCTTCACTGCATGCTTACAAAAAGGTTCAGCTATTTTTGCAAAATATTTCGTGGAAGCCACAACCTGACATCCCTGATTTTAAAATGAACTCATTCCATACTGATATAAGGTGTTGAGGACTCCATTCGTTTAAAATGGGTTAAAAGTACGCAGTGTGGGTCGATAATGTATTACCAAAATAAGACAGTTGGAATGAGTTTGGACAGGTGCACCTCAAGGCTTACATTGTAAGAAGTAAATTTTGCAGTTTAGACACAGATGAGACGCCACTTGTTGTAGCGTCTGATCTGGGTCTGCTATGTTTGTCCCTAAAAACTAAAAAGGCAGCTAGACATATACTCAGAGCAAGGGTTAATGTGTGTGTTTGTGTGTGTGTGTGTGGGGGGGGGGGCAATGTTACTTTTTTAAAGCGACCTGTCTGCGTCCTAGGCATGTGACCAAAAATAAAGCAAATTATCAGCTCAGATGCAAGTTGGATACCTGCCGGGTTCAGCAACATTCTTTCCAGGAGATTGATCGTGAAATCTGTTCCACGGTGATTCTATCCCTTTCACGCTGATTCAAGAAGGGCAATTGTTGGTTTCCGGTAAAAGACTGTGTACTGTGCTGTATTGACAATATCTAACAAAATAAATTGCCTTAATGCCTGATCATTTCATAAATGGCCTCGTCGAGGCAATTTATTTTTATATAATAATTATGGAGTATAATGTCTAAACCTCTTCAAATATTCCTATGGATTGATATTGACAATAAATAACCCAACAAACTGTCGTATGCAAGATCACTCCAAAAATCGCCTCACCGATGCAATATATATTTAGAAAAATGTTGACAGAGTATAATGTTCAAACCACTCTAAATATTCCGATCATTTTTGGCATTCGGATTGATATTGACAATACCTAACCCATGAGGCTGTTTTATGCAAGATTACTTTATGAATGGCCTCGCCGAGGCAAAATAATATAAAAAAAATGAATACGGAGTATAACATCTAAACCCGGCTTTGATCATTTTCGGCATACAGGTTGATATTGACAATACATAACCCGCAAAATTGTCTTATGCCAAATTACTTTACAAACGGCCTCGCCTAGGCAAACTGAAAAATTATTTCGAAGTGTAACGTCTAATCTACTTGGAATATTTTTGACAACTGTTAGCATACAGATAGAAAATGTACAGATCTAACGAACGCGATTCCTGAATGCCCAATTTCTTTATTTTAGCCTCGGCAAGGTAAACAATTCACCCACTGACACTGTCGTATAACTTTCTACCCGACGGGTATATTTTTATAATGTTTTGCATGCAGATGTAAATTGACAAGATCAAGCTAATGGTATTGTCTAATGCCAGATAGCTTTATAAACAGCCTCACCGAGGCAATTTTTAAAGACTGATTACGGATGTATAACTAATAAACTGCTGGGAAAAGTATGAACATTTTTCACATGAAGATAAACATCATCAAGACGTAACCAAGAAGAATGTCTAATGCAAGAAAAATAAACTCCCAAAGGTAATTTTTCAAAAACTGATTACATAAAATAACTTTAAAGCCGCCAAACAATTGCGCAAGCCGCAGTTATTGCACAAACTATAGCTCAGAAGAAATCTTCAAGTAAACTGTAGAACTTCATGGTTGCTGTATTGCTCAAAAACATTGATTGTGGGTTCTTGATAAAACTGCCTCGTCAAGGCGGTTCAATCAAGTCTCCGCAATCAATGTTTTGAGCAGAGATAAGAAAATATCACAATTTTGTATCTCAAAATTTCCATTTTTTGCCAAAAAATTGACAATGTATTTGTACGGGCGTGTTTTCGTGATGGTTGTTGCGGGGTCTACACCTTAGCGTGAGTTAACTTCAATATAGGTCTTGTTGCTTTAACGCGACTTCTAGCCCAGAATAGCTTCAAACAGCTATGTTCATTGGATCAATATGAGCCTGAATTAAAGTACCAATCAGACGTTTAATCAAATTATCAAAGCTACGCTCCATCAGCACTCTCAGTGCTTTGATTTATTATGTTTGCCCCAAACATAAATTCTGGTGATCATTAAAACTGCCTCAATGATGTGGTTTTAATGAGTAGCCACAACCCATGTCTTGGAGCAGAAATAAGGAAAATAATGTATACCCCTGTAAACCCTGTTCTTTCCTTATAAAGTGGGGTTTATTGGGGTGTTCATTACACAATTTTTTTAACCTTAAGATTTAAATGTTTTAATTATAATTTTGCTCTCATATTTAACCCATTTTGTAACAGAAACCCTAAAACGGGTACCCTGGCAAACAGTGCAGGCCAAGAGCAAAAAGCGGCGTCTGATCTGGGCCTCCACTGTTTGCTAAAAGTTCAGTTTGTTTGTTTGATTTGATGTTTACCGTCCCCGTCAATACTATATAGATCATTCTGGAGGCGTTGCTTCCAATTTTGTGGGACTTTTACCCGACATTGCAATGAATTGACATCCCAAGCCCTGTCACTCAATGAAACCAATAGGGTTTATAAGTTTGGACGGTCCGACTCGCACCACTTTGCCTGGGCAGGCTTAGATCCTCTAAGCGGTTTACCAGTACTCGTGTGCGGTGTGCGGTCAGATTCAGCTCCGCGTGGAAGCATCGTGCAGCCCATTTATTTCTTCAAGCCCCGATGGGCGGGGGTCGACTAAAAGTTCAGACATTTTCTAGCTAAATTTTGTTGAAAACACAACCTGACATTCCTAAATTTAGAAATGGACTCCTCATCAGTGCCGTGCATAAGGAGGAAGATTCCATTTGGTACAAAAAGGGTTAACTAACAATTTAACTGGAAACACAAATATTTTTTTTCAGACTACTGCTTCCTATCATTGAATTTTTTTTTTCCAACAACTTTGTTACTGTTTTCTGTTCCCCATTCGTACATAGCTCATTTTTTTTACATGAGAAAGTTTGCTATTTTTCTTATTTCTATAAGAAATATATATATGTATGTTTTGGGTACTTATTAGACCCCCCACCCCTGCTGAGGTGCTTCTAATGAATATCCACAATATTTGTTTAAGTCCAAAAATAAGAAAAATAACATGTGGATATCCCCTCTTATCTTGGGCTATGTTCTTTCCCTTTTGATATTTAGGTAGAGCTTGGGATCTGATTGTATCTGTTCCTGACTGATTTTTATTTTTATTTTTATATACTGTAACCGAATTAAGATTTTTTTCCCATCAGTTGTAGATAGACTTTGTCACTTCTAATTGTTTAAAAAAAACTCTTGAAGCTACTAGATCTAAAATCTGAGGTCGCTGTTTCGTAATTTTTCAATATTGAATTTTATCAACCCACCAAAAATAATAACTACATGTATAAATATACTTTTCAGAGCAGCAAATTATAACATTTAACCACAAATTGATTCTAAAATAAACATTAATTAGACATAAATACTGATATGAATCACTTTCTATGCCTAATGTTTATAGCAAACACATGCTGATAAGCAGGCCAGTTTGAAAAGCTTGTCCCTAGGTCACGTGAGTAAACATACTGGTTGCTACTGGAGATAGATTTCCGGAGTAGTCCTATTGCTACACGTTCTAGGTAGGGACAGTTGCGTATGTACTCGATAACTTTTGAACCTGACATTAAATCATAAACTCGCAGGGATACTCATTTAAGGGGCCTTGTTACACCGCTTGTAGCACAGTGGATAGTGCATTCGTCTCTGATGCTAGACATGGCCAACTTTATCCGACATTTAATCTATTCACCTGTTGGTAGCTTTGCACTAAATACTGGCGGTACTGGGTTTTATCACTTTGGGACAGAGCTTTTAGTTGCAGTCTAAATACCAGGCAGGCTTCCATTGGATAAATATCCCATGTTTCATTTCAATGTGAGAACAGGATAGTTATAAGGAAATAAAATGATGTGTGTTTTATAATTATATCTGCAAGCTCAAAGAAATTGAGGCTGATTTTATATTGTCACCTCTCCGTTAAAAAGCCGGCTTGTATTCACTGCGAATCTGCATGTAAACAAACATGGCGGACCATAACTTGAAAAGGAGACGGGCAACATGTTGATTTTTTCTCATCAACTTGTTGAGCTAGGGTGGCTCTATAAATAAGTAAGGTTTGAAAAGTTTTGTATGTGTAGTTTTTGTGGGAGCATGTAAAAGGTTACTATTGTCGCCTATGGAAAATATTTAGTGGTAAGCTCGCTATACCAAAAGTAGGAAAATCAGCCCCACACTCCAGTTTTCAGTCATTACATCATATTTTAACACATTGGTAGGTTCTATCCAATTCTGTCTCATAAAATGGATATTCCTGGCATGCGGTTTGCCATAGAAATTGTAAAAAAGTGTAAGGTTTGTGGTAATTAAGGTCTAACTGGGTGTATTTGATCAGTTTTTGCTTCTTATCTGTGCATTTGGGGTGGGGGGTACTTTAAAGCCATGTTAATCAATTGTTAATGGGTTTGTTTTGGAAAAAGTCTTACAGTAAGTGTATAACCAGAAACACAAGAGAAAGAATCTACTCCATCTGGAATATAACAGTAAGGTTACATGTTTTTTGGCCTTGGTCTCTAGCGAAAGCAAAACTTCAAAATTGTCTTTGCTGCAATATCGAGATAAGTTTTCTCATCTCTTATTGGTTCTTATTGATTAGATTCATGTTAAAGGATCTGAACAGATATATATCCACTATTTCTCATGGTATTAAGGCATTTATAATCATTTTTGTCAAAATTTTATCATCAAAATATCCTCAAAATGTCATTTTTACATAAAATAGGGGGTATAGGTGTGAAATCAGCCATAAATACCAGTTGGTATGCTATCAAGGCATACTTTAGTGCATTTTAAGATTGAAGTGTTCCAAAGACATAGGAGAAGAACCATTGATGCCAGCCGGTGTCTGGGTTCCCATTCCAGAAAGAGGAAAACTTTGCGCTTTTTCACAAAATATTGTTTGTTCGGCTTTCTCATTGTAGAATCTGAAAGCGATAACTTTTTCGCAAACTTCAAGATGTTTTGTCACTGAACATTTATTATGCATGCTTAAATTATTAGATATGAACTAAATTTCTATTTGGCAATGCTTTTGATGGATCAAAAAGACAATAAGGGTCTGGTATAGGTAGCTTTGCACTAAATACTGGCGGTACTGGGTTTTATCACTTTGGGACAGAGCTTTTAGTTGCAGTCTAAATACCAGGCAGGCTTCCATTGGATAAATATCCCATGTTTCATTTCAATGTGAGAAAAGGATAGTTATAAGGAAATAAAATGATGTGTGTTTTATAATTATATCTGCAAGCTCAAAGAAATTGAGGCTGATTTTATATTGTCACCTCTCCGTTAAAAAGCCGGCTTGTATTCACTGCGAATCTGCATGTAAACAAACATAACTTGAATTGTGGGTACTCGTTAAACTGCCATAATCGGGTACCCACATTCTATATTGTGAGCAGAAATAAAACATATCACAATTTTTCATTTATAACTTTTCATTTTTTTCGGCAATAAAGGTTACATTGTATTTGTATAGGCGCGTAGCCATTTCGTAGATGTGAAAAAATGCACTATGTCGCACGGGTGTGTTATCGTAATGCTGCAGCCTAAATTGTTCATACGATGTGGAAATATTGATGACACAATAATAAGTCTGTGCATCTTTAGATTCTACCCAATCTTATCAATATATTTGTTGTTCACAATGAGCATGGCAGTTTTGTATTGATACAGGCTAAATGCAAAGCATTAATAATGATATTATTTGCGCCGCTCCATCCCTCAGGGAGATCAGCCTGTGCATCCGCACAACATCACGGAAACAGGCATTTATAATTTAAATCCACTTAAACCCCACCTTTTATTGTAAAACTTTACAGGGGTGTACACTATTTTTCTTAATTCTGTTGATAATTAAAATCGTAGATACTCGTCAGAAACGCCTCGCCGATGGTGGTACCCAAATCCATGTTCTGGGCAGAAATATGATCCTTCAGCGGTCGCATATATGATGAGTTCTATAAACTCATCTGCTGTGCAAAATAAGATGAAAATGTTGAGAGAAATGCAAGTCATTACGCAAATAAGCCTATACAAATACATTGCCACCTTTATCTCCGAAAAAAATGAAAATTTTATGATGAAAAATTGTGATATTTTTCTTATTTCTGCTCAAAATATAGGTTGCGGGCACTCGTTAGAACCGCTTCATCGAGGCGGTTTTAACGAGTATCCACAATCTATAATTTAGAGAAGAAATAAGAAAAATAAGGTATACCCCCGGAAACCCCAGTTTTACTATATAAAGGTGGGGTTCAAAGGGGGTCAAAATTATATAGGCATGTTTTCATGATGAGCTTAACATTTAAGTAAGTAAAGGAAACTGAAGAATTAAAATATGTTAGACAACAACATAACAATAACCTTGGATTACGTTTCCCTGTGCATTCAGTTTTGAAGGTCTTCCCGGCATGGATACAGCTAAACGTTATTTCCGACACTTTACGAGCCTCATTGATAGTGTTTTTAGGACATCTGCTTTTAGCAGCCGAATTGTGCGTTAACTGCGCTTATAAAATTGAACGCAGTTAGAACGCTGATAATGTTCAATTTTGCTTTCCAAAGCACTATAACTTGTAATATTTTCATCAACACTCAATGATATCTCCATTCTGGAAAACGATAATTAAAGCAATTAATTTCATTAACTTACCATCCTAAACAAACGGATAATGCTGTGGGCTGTGCAAAAAATATTGCAAAGACTCTCAGAAATGGGTAGAATGTGAGGACTGTGAAAAGCATTTTCATGCCTCGTGTTCTGAATTGGATGAAAACCAATTGCTAGAGCTTGAAATTGGAATTGAAACTTGGTATTGCAAAGATTGCAAGGCAGACTGTGGCCTTTGCAGTGGTGATGTTCTAAATGAGCATAAGGCAGTTCAGTGTGACCAGTGTGAAATGTGGATTCACACTGATTGCGCTTTCCTTTCAGACGCCGAGTATGGCAAACTGGTTAACTCGAGTTGTTCATGGATATGCCCGAAGTGCGAGTTTTTTAATTTTTCTGACTCGTTCTTCAGCGAACCTATAGAACTGGAAGAAAGAAATAAATTTGAACCTCTGTCAAAGGAGAAAGGAGTTAAATCTCCGACTACTGACATGAGAAAGCCGAATTTTGTAAAAGGTTTGAAACTTTGCAGTATTAACATTAACGGTTTAAGAGGAAAGATACTTGAACTTTTAGCTTTCCTTGATACTCACCAACCACATATTGTGGCTATTCAGGAAACAAAGATTGACAGTTCAATTATGACTTCGGAGCTTTTCCCTGAAACTTGCGAATACAGTGTCTACAGAAAAGATAGAAACACTCATGGCGGCGGGGTTATGTTGCTCGTTCACAGAGATATCCCTCATATGCCATTCATGGAACTGGAAAACGATTCAGAATCTGTTTGGGTTAAGGTTTTTGCAAACAAAACTTCCCACTTTATTGCAAGTTGGTATCGACCACCTAACGACACTGTCGAAAACTTCCACTTATGTATTAAAGATCAGCTTGATCGCATTAAGTCTCAGAATAAGGGTAAAAAACTTCCTGCAGTACATGTCTTAGGCGACTTCAACTTCAGAGAGATTGTTTGGCCAGATAGGCTCAGCAAACAAGGCACGATGCTGAGTCCGTCAGAGGGACAGGTGTTGGTCGGCATCATGAATGATCATGGCTTGGAACAGGTTGTTGACTTCCCTACTCGAGATAGAAACACTTTGGATTTGATTCTTACAACTTTGCCAGGACAGTTTGGGGATATTCAATCCCCGGACAAACTAAGTGATCATGATATTGTCTCTGGATTTTTGAAAATCTTCATACCACCTATAAAGAAACCTCGTAGAAAGGTGTACTTATATCAAATGGGTGACTATGAAACTATGAGGAAGGCTGCCCTAAAATTTGCAAGAGAGAAATACTTTAATGGTCATTCAGACGCTCGGTCTGTCCAGGAGAACTTTGATTTGATAAAGTCTTTCATTCAAGCTTCGTCCGAAAATCATATCCCCTCCAAAACTAGCAGGTCTGTATCTTCAATTCCTTGGATCACACCAGAAATAAGAAGAAAAATTCGGAGGAGAAATAAGATTCATGCTAAGGCAAAAAAGTCGGGAAGTGGTAAACTCAGAGCAAAATTTGAAAACTTGAGACGAGAAATTAAAAATGACATAAAAAATCAGCATGATCAGTATGTAAATAACTTGGTAGGTGATGTAAAGGCGAATCCCAGAGACTTCTACAGATATATCAATAGCCAGAAGAAAGATAGGCAAGGTATCCCACCCCTTAATAAAAGAGGAGGGAACGGGGTCGCTGAATCGGACTCTGAAAGGGCAGAGGAATTGGTTGGTCAATTCAATGATGCATTTAATAAAACTGAGTTCAACGAGGTTCCATTGACTGGAAGATCGGCCCCTTTCATGGAAAATATTGTTGTATCCTCTGCGGGAGTGATCAAATTACTTAAAGGCTTGAACCCTTCAAAAGCTTTAGGGCCTGATGAGCTTCATCCTAGAGTCCTGAAGGAACTAGCAAACGAGTTAGGTCCAGTTTTTGCTCATCTTTTCCAACAATCTCTCGATACGGGTGAAATTCCCAAAGAATGGCTCCTAGCGAACATCTGTCCACTTTTCAAAAAAGGGGACAGGGCTCTTGCTCGTAATTATCGCCCGGTGTCACTGACCTGTGTTCTATGTAAATTGCTTGAACACATAGTCTGCTCAAACATCATGGCCCACTTGGATGAACATAAACTTTTGTCAGACAGACAACATGCATTTAGGAAAAGGCATATTTGCGAAACTCAGTTGAGCACGGTTATTAATGATTGGGCAAAAATCCTGGACAAAGGGGGGCAGGTGGACACATTTATTCTGGACTTTGAGAAGGCTTTTGACACCCCTCCTCATGAACTACTTAAATCCAAATTATTTGGTTATGGAATTGGTGGGAAGACTCTGAAATGGATAGATTCCTTCCTTTGCTACAGAAAACAGCGTGTTGTTGTTAATGGTGAATCTTCAGTATGGGCGCCAGTTTTGTCTGGAGTCCCACAAGGGACCGTTCTTGGTCCTCTATTGTTCTCCCTGTACATCAATGATATTTCCACTGATATTGACTCAGAAATAAGACTGTTCGCAGATGACTGTGTTTGTTACCGGGAAATTAGAGATACAGATGACTCACTGAAACTTCAGGCTGACATAGATAGATTAGGATGTTGGGCCAGAAAATGGGGCATGAGATTTCAACCAGTTAAATGCAATATTATGCAGATAACAAGGAAGAGATCTAATAAAGTTGAGGCTTCTTGCACCTTAGAGGGAACGGTCCTCGAAAATGTGAATTCCATTAAATACCTTGGTGTGACAATCACTCACGATTTGAGATGGAATACACACATTAGCAATATGTGTACAAAGGCGAATAGAACACTTGGTTTCCTGAGGCGAAATCTTCATCAGTGTCCTCAGGATGTGAAAGAAACAGCATACAGGGGACTTGTTCGCCCAATCTTGGAATATGGTAGTTGCATCTGGGACCCAAGCGGAGTGGTCCTAAATGAAGAAATTGAAATAGTTCAGAATAGAGCTGCTAGATTTGTAACTGGAAATTATTGCTTTGAAACTGGGAGCATGACTGGAATTCTAGGAAAATTAAGATGGGAGTCTCTAAAGAAAAGGAGAAGAGACAGTAGGCTCATACTCTTATACAAAGGTCTAAAGGGTGCTGCCAGCATTCCAACAGATGACCTTGTTCCCCCAGCTAGGCATTGTAGAAAACACCATTCAATGACGTTTCAGACCCTTACTGCAAGAACGGATATTTATAAAGAATCGTTTTTCCCCCGAACCATTAGAGATTGGAATGCCCTTCCCGATTCTATTATTTTGACGGCTGAAGGTGCTGAGGATTGTGTAGCTAAGTTTACATCTTTGGTTAGAGCTAGGGACTAACTTCCCATATCACAGGTCCTGGTGTATGAATGTCATTTGACGTGTCACCAGTAACAATTCTGATTCTGATTCTGATAATCGATAGTACTATTAAACAATTAAATTTTTTTCTGTTGACATGTATATACCATCGAATAATATTAATATTTAACAATACTTATAAGTATATATACATAAATAATATAATTCTGATTCGCAAAATAAATTTTAACCTATTCCTTGGTACCGAGTTATAGCCGTACGATTAGCATATATAGCATATATTGGCTAAACGTACGGGGCCGTACGATTAGCCAATACAGGATAATCGTACGGGACCATACGATTAGCAAATGCAGGCTATTCGTACGGGGCCGTACGAATAGCCACTGCCTTCCCTGATGGGAGCTTACCACTAAATATTTTCCATAGGCGAAAATAGTAACCTTTTACATGCTCCCACAAAAACTACACATGCAAAACTTTTCAAACCTTACTTATTTATAGAGCCATCCTAGCTCAACAAGTTGATGAGAAAAAATCCATATGTTGCCCGTCTCTTTTTCAAGTTATGGTCCGCCATGTTTGTTTACATGCAGATTCGCAGTGAATACAAGCCGGCTTTTTAACAGAGAGGTGACAATATAAAATCAGCCACAAATTCTTTGAGCTTGCAGATATAATTATAAAACACACATCATTTTATTTCCTTATAACTATCCTTTTCTCACATTGAAATGAAACATGGGATATTTATCCAACGAAAGCCTGTCTGGTATTTAGACTGCAACTAAAAGCCCTGTCCCAAAGTGATAATACCCGGTACCTCCAGTATTTAGTGCAAAGCTACCTATACCAAACCCTTATTGTCTTTATGATCCATCAAAACCATTGTCAAAAAGAAATTTATGTCATGTCTAATAATTTAAGCATGCATAATAAATGTTCAGTGACAAAGAATCTTTGAAGTTTGCGAAAAAGTTATCGCTTTCAGATTCTACAATGAAAGCCGAACAAACAATATTTTGTGAAAAAGCGCAAAGTTTACCTCTTTCTGGAATGGAACCCAGACACCGGCGGGCATCAGTGGTTCTTCTCCTATGTCTTTGGAACACTTCAATCCTAAAATGCACTAAAGTATGCCTTAATAGCATACCAACTGGTATTTATGGCTGATTTCACACCTATACCCCCTATTTTATGTAAAAATGGCATTTTGAAGATATTTTGATGATAAAACTTTGACAAAAATGATTATAAATGCCTTAATACCTTCAGAAATAGTGGGTATATATCTGTTCAGATCCTTTAACATGAATCTAATCAATTAGAAGCAATAATAGATAAGAAAAATTATCGCGATATTGCAGCAGAGACAATTTTGAAGTTTTGCTTCGGCTAGAGACCAAGGTAAAAAACCATGTAACCTTACTGTTATATTCCAGATGGAGTAGATTCGTTCTCTTGTGTACCTGGTTATACACTCACTGTAAGACTTTTACCAAAACAAACCCAATAACAATTGATTATCATGGCTTTAAAGTACCCCCCCCCCCCCCCCCCCCCCCAAATGCACAGATCAGAAGCAAAAACTGATCAAATACACCCAGTTAGACCTAAATTACCACTAACCTTACACTTTTGTTACAGTTTCTATGGCAAACCACATGCCAGGAATATCCATTTTATGATAAGAATTGGATGCAACCTACCAATGTGTGAAAATATGATGTAATGACTGAAAACTGGAGTGTGGGGCTGATTTTCCTACTTTTGGTATAGGGAGCTTACCACTAAATATTTTCCATAGGCGACAATAGTAACCTTTTACATGCTCCCACAAAAACTACACATGCAAAACTTTTCAAACCTTACTTATTTATAGAGCCATCCTAGCTCAACAAGTTGATGAGAAAAAATCCATATGTTGCACGTCTCCTTTTCAAGTTATGGTCCGCCATGTTTGTTTACATGCAGATTCGCAGTGAATACAAGCCGGCTTTTTAACAGAGAGGTGACAATATAAAATCAGCCACAAATTCTTTGAGCTTGCAGATATAATTATAAAACACACATCATTTTATTTCCTTATAACTATCCTTTTCTCACATTGAAATGAAACATGGGATATTTATCCAATGGAAGCCTGTCTGGTATTTAGAGTGATAAAACCCGGTACCTCCAGTATTTAGTGCAAAGCTACCTGATAGTCACACTACAAGTCAATATTGGATTGTCTCCCTTTGACTGAGGCCTATAATATGCACCTGTTGTGTAATCTCAACTGTGTTATATAAGCCGGCTGTGTGTGAAAATTTATGACCCCGGGGGATAATGAACGAGAATCGCTCATGTCAATTGATGTCTATTAATATCGAACTGGCTGTTTTGGTGTGGCCCGAGTTTATCTCCAAATAAACCTCTGTTCTGTCGTTACTAAAGTCTTAACGAGCTAGAAAAGTACTCTGTAAAAGTGAGCCTTTTTGTGCTTAACACAAGATATTATTGGTAATCAAAAACCCTATTTTTTGTGTGCTGGAATGAAATATTCTACTTTATATATTAGAATAAAAGAAGAAGGAATAAAAAATAGTTTATGGTGGGTGTCATTTGAATTATTTTAATTGACATTGTTTAGAAATGCCACATATTCACAAGTCCATGTAACGAAAACCCATTTAAACCCTACTTTACATAGAGAAAACTGGGGTTGAAAGGGATTTACAGTTTCTATTTTCTGCTCCAAGACCTAGGTTGTGAGAACTCGTTGATGAGGCGGTTCTAACGAGCACCACGACCTATGATTGGAGTATAAGTAAAAGAAAATTGCCACACATTGATTTTGTTATATATTATTAATTTGTATAGAAACGCAACATATTAAAAGGTATGTGTTATGCACACTCCACTTCACAAGCTATTACAATTTCTAATATCTGCACCAAGACATAGTAGATAACTGTTTTTGAGATATGAATTGCTATTTTGGAGATACGAAAAAAAAATCACACTATGTCGCGCGGATATGTTATCATAATGGGGCCTGTCTAAAACGCTGAAAAACCTGCTGAATTAAGCAGGCTGCGGATCAGCGGAAAGTGACTAAAACGCTGATCTGCTGAAATGCTGAATGTTACTTTATTTTGTTGTTTTGGGCCACAATACTGGCCGTGTATATTGATAATATATTTATAACATTTAATAATTATTAAATTTATTTTACGCCACAGACATTAATATTGTTGTTATATCGAGCATCGAGTTGTATGCCAAAATACAGACAGTGCTTTGCTGAAGATTTCGAATTAAAAGTTTTCCAAGATTATAAAGTACAAGATTTAGAAAGTAAAATGTTTTCCTACACATTTTCCTGGTCGCATATTTTAAAGCATTAATATAGAAGTATATATTTTCTACTGTTGTCTGCAAGGTTTACGTACCGGCCGGTGAAATAACTGTTATATCGAGCTACATCACGAAAGCATGGCGATATAAATTTGACCCCTTAAACCCCACTTTCATATAATAAAACTGGGGTTTGGAGGGGTATAAATTATTTTTCTTATTTCTGCTCAAAACATAGATTTTGGGCACTCGACAGAACCGCATCGCCGAGGCGGTTCAAACGAGCACCCACAGTCTATGTTTTGAGCAGAAATATGAAAAATACCACAATTTTTCATCTGAAAATGTTCATTATTTGGTGGTTAAATTTACAATGTATTTGTATAGGCGTGTTTTCGTAATGTATCCGTTAAGTCGAGAACCTTGAGTCTGAGTTGTAAGAGATACTCTTACTGATTTTAATGCGGATAAATCTGTCTTTACACAATAATGGCCGATTATCTATCTGTCTATTTAGTGAATCAGTAAGCCTTATCATGCCATCATTGATAAACAACATCGCATAATACAATTCTAGTTTTTAGTTGTTAACAAATAAAATTCATCTTTCTTTATTTATTTATTTATTTATTTGTTTATTTATTTATTTGAAATATACAAATGAAATATTGTTATATTCTCATTTATGCTGATAACACAGAGTTTGAGCACTCGTAAGAACGCCTCATCGAGGCGATTCTAATGAGGTCCAACAGTCTATATTTTAAATAAGCAACAAGCAATAAGAATACTATATTATTCCCTTTCCGCGTGAAGAGGTAATTGTGGCATGTGCCGCAAATGTCTGTTAGCTAGTTTATATGTTTCTCCTTCTTATTTTGTTCGTGCAAAACGAGTAAATCTTTCTTTTTTTCTTAACTGACGATACATCTTTGACGATAACTTCATCATTTAGATGACGCTCGTCAATATGATCGTTCATGATAGATTGTTAATCGATCAATACATTGAGTAAGCACACTTCCGACTACCTGTCGATAATCAAATTATCACCAAGCATCGTGACATGCGCCGTTAACACAGTAGTCACCAGACCAGTAAGTGGCAACTTGACCTGTTTTGTTTGATTTGAGGTTTAACGTCCCCGTCAACACTGTAAAGGTCATTTTTGAGACGTTGCTTCCAGTTTTGTGGGACTTTTACCCGACATTGAGATGAAATGACATCTCAAGCCCTGTCGCCTAATGAAAGCAATAGGGTTTATTAGCGCGGTTCCTGGACAGGCTTAGATCCTCTAAGCGGTTTACCAGTACTAGTGTGCGGGACGGATTCAGCTCTGTGTGGAAGCATCGTGCAGCCCATATATTTCTTCAAGCCCCTACGGGCAGGGACCGAACTTGACCTGTAGTTGTATTTAAAAAGTAATATCATAAACCTAGGGACGGCAAATAAAAATAATTAAGATAAAATGAACAATTAAGACTCCGGGTCTCATTCGAGATTACACTTCTTGCTTAAAAGAATCACCGATTTATCATCACGATAGCAAGTCCGTGTAATGAAAACCCTCTGACCCCCACTTTATATAGAGAATAGTGGGGATTCGGTGGTATACATTATTTTCTTTATTTCTGCACCAAGACATAGGTTGTGGGTACTAGTTAGAACCAACCGCCTCAGTGAGGCTGCTGAATATTACTTTTTTTGTTGTTGTTTTGGACCACAATACTGGTCGTGCATTTAGATAATATATTTATTTACAACATTTTTTTATTTAATTTGTTTTATGTCGCAGACATAGAATGATATTGTGTCATATCGAGTTGTACGAAAAAATACAGAATAAAGACAATGTGTTTCTGAAGATTTAGAAAGTAAAAGGTTTTCCTAGGCATATAAGTGGTCGCACATTTTAAAGCAATTACTGATTTTCGTGCGGGCAGATCTTCATTGACACAATAATCTATCTATCTATCTATCTATCTATCTATCTATCTATCTATCTATCTATCTATCTATCTATCTATCTATCTATCTATCTATCTATCTATCTATCTATCTATCTATCTATCTATCCCTACCTACCTACCTACCTACCTACCTACCTACCTACCTACCTACCTACCTACCTACCTATCTATCTATCTATCTATCTATCTATCTATCTATCTATCTATCTATCTATCTATCTATCTATCTATCTATCTATCTATCTGAGTTGGATCGTTCATGCATATAAACCCTATTAGTGTAATTAGGTGGCAGGGCTTGAGATGTCATTTCATCTCAATGTCGGGTAAAAGTCCCACAAAATTGGAAGCAACGTCTCCAAAATGACCTATACAGTGTTGATGGGGACAAAATAAACACCTATGTTGTCAATGAAGCGTTTCCAGCAATCATCCCGAACCTTTTCTTGTGTACAAGACATAGGTTGTAGATACTCTATAGAACGGCTCTAGCAAATCTCTGATAATATGTATTTGTCTGTTGAGGCAATTAAAATAAATTTTAAAGCTACGGTTCTAGCAAGAACCCACAACCTATAAGGAGGTACTATGTCAAACGGCTGTATTCTCGTAACTTGGACCCAGTATACATGTATATTTCACGGCCCCCACCCATCGGGGCTTGAAGAAATAGATGGGCTGCATGATGCTTCCACGCAGAGGACCGACCGCACACCAGTACTGGTAAACCGCTTAGAGGATCTAAGCCTGCCCAGGCAAAGCGGTGTGAGTCGGACCGTCCATGCTTATAAACCCTATTGGTTTCATTGGGCGACAGGGTTTGAGATGTCATTTCATCTCATTGTCGGGTAAAAGTCCCACAAAATTGGAAGCAATGTCTCCAAAATTACCTATACAGTGTTGACGGGGTCGTTAAACCTCAAATCAAACAAACAAAACAAACATGTATTTTGGCTCCGAGATATAATAATAATAATAATAATTATAATAATAATAATAATAGATACCCATTATCTAAATAGTACCTATTCTTCTTAGAACTTAATGCATATGAATAAAGTCATTCGATAAATTTTAATCTCTCCGGAAAGACGGTAATACAGTATACATTGCGCGCGTTTCCATTAATCGCCAGGCTTCCCGACGGTCAGTAGCCGGTATACAATACACATTACTTGTGTCATAAAACGCGATAATTGTCTTCAGCTTAAATACCCGTGATGTTTCCCCCCTGAGTGAGCTGAAAAAATATTTGGGCAGAGAACCGCCAAATTGATATGGTTATTACAAGTATTTTCTACCTATGTTTTTGTGTAAAATCATACTGATTCCTGATAACCCGACTGTTTTATATAAATTTTGGTTTACATGCATATTCTTTTTCACAGCATCATGGAAAGAACACCAGAAAAAGGGTACACACCTTATCTTAAATAATTTAACAGTTGGTTGATTTGAGGTTTTATGTCCCCGTCAACACTGTAAAGGTCATTTTGGAGACGTTGCTTCCAATTTTGTGGGACCTTTACCCGACATTGAGATGAAATGACATCTTAAGCCCTGTCGCCCAATGAAACCAATAGGGTTTATTAGCATGGACGGTCCGCCTCGCACCGCGGTTCCTGGACAGGCTTAGATACTCTAAGCGCTTTACCAGTACTAGTGTGCGGGCCGGATTCAGCTCTGCGTGGAAGCATCATGCAGCCCATATATTTCTTCAAGCCCCTATGGGCGGGGGCCGAAATAATTTAACAGTTGAAATAAATAAATGAATAAATAAATGCATAAGAAATTTTTCTAATAATCATTAGATTATATATAAATGAATAATAATAATAATAATAATCACATTACGATGATACATCCGTGCGGCACAGCGCATTTCAAGAACAGTCAATTCGTCGAAGTAAACTCATCAATAACATAGTTAGAACCGCCTCATTGAGGTGGCTACAACGAGTACCCACAACCTATGTTTTGGAGAAGAAATGAAAAAAAAAATGAATACCATAGTACACCCCAGTTTTCTCCATATAAAGCAGTTTTTGGCGTTTATATTTCGCAATTAATTCGATTTGCTAGAGTGTGTAGTCATGTAACTGACTTCAACACTCGTAATAAATTATTAACGGCTAAACTTCTTAATCAGGGTTATCGGTACCATAAACTACGCAAAGCCTTTTCAAAATTTTATAGACGCCATTCTGATTTAATTTCAAAATTCAATATTGGACTTAAATCTCTTCTGCAACAAGGTCTATCGGAACCCGAATTTTATGGTGACTTAGTATATAAATTCAGAAAAATATATAACCGCGATGACTTCAGCACCCAATTTCGTAAAATCATTCTTCGATATAAAAAGATTGGGTACAACATGGATATTATACAACAGACTGCATGCATGGTGGTTAACCCAATCACGGTTGGCAACTTTGCTTCCCTCTTTAATTGCACGCCGGTGGGTCAGGCCTCAGATTCTATGACGGCTCCAACGTAAAGGCTTATTGAAAATTAAAGAGATAATGTTGGTTGGTGCCTGATACTCTTGTCTCTGGTCGGGCTCATCGGAGTCTAACTGTTGGTTTTCTTTTGCTCCAGCATTTCAGTGGTTTCTTGCTGTCGAGTCCTCACCGTTGTCTCACCTCTGTGGTTCTTTGATTTCTGTGTTCACGGAGATGTTGCACTGATGAGTTAGGAGGCCTTCATGCGGACTGAACAAATTATTTGTCCAAATCGCGGCGGAAGTAAGGGCGAGGATTGTGGCCACGTAAAATCGATTTAAGCCCCCCTGTGGAAATCTTCCACTGACCGTTCCAAGGCGGCTCTTCTGTGGCGATTTGTTTGTGTT
Organism: Lucinisca nassula; assembly: GCA_963580285.1. Lineage (NCBI taxonomy): Eukaryota > Metazoa > Mollusca > Bivalvia > Lucinida > Lucinidae > Lucinisca > Lucinisca nassula. The sequence continues at coordinate 32,561,492 of OY757015.1, read as the reverse complement.
GTTGTTTGTTACTTACTGTGTGTATCACTTGTGTCTTTTAATTTTGGATGGCCATATGGCCATTTTGTGGGAAAGTAACTGTCCATATGGCCTTCCTTTGTTTAGGTTTCCATTATGGTCTGGTCGCTTAATGTTTGTATTTCTTTCCCTTTGGTGTCTTTTATGGATGGAGTAAGTTAATTGTATCAATTCCTGATCTTTGTTTTACTTCTACTTTAATGAGGTGTTCATTACAACCAAGATGATAATAATGAATACAAAACAATTAACATTGGCATTAATGGCATCTTTACTGTTTTTTTTTTATTATTATTATTTACCAGACTGAATTCACAATAGCATTTAAATAATCTAACAGTGCTACAAAAAGAAAAAAAAAGTAACATAAAACAAACATTCCTCCGGTATTCCAGCAAAACAATGTGCGAACAACGAAATGTCAGATTAGCCCGTATCTGAGTAATGGGAATGAGATATAAATTATAACAAAGTTAATTTTTAACTTTTTAGAAATTTAGTGACGAATTCACATGGGCTTCTTTCTTTCTTCCGTTTCTTTCTTTCAGCTGTAATCATACAAATATACAAAACAAACAAATGTAATCATAAATCTTTTAACTAGCAATGTTTATTTAAAGGACTAGTCTCCATAAGGGGGTTTTCCTGGTACCTACATTTTTCAATAATATTTTGGGAAAATATAGCCACACAGAGGGGACATTCATCCCTGGTAAGTTTGAATCAAACAGAACTCTAGTTTTGTGATAAGGGCTTATCAAACGTGGGGGGGGTGGGGGGGGGGGGTAATTCCGTATCAGTTCTACCAAGGACAATTAATCAGCAATTGACTATATTCAGATAGCACACTGACAAAACTTTTTGCCATGTAATGCATAGACTGTGGGTACATATTATTTGCTAATAATAATTTATTTGCACTTTGCGGATTTTCATTAATTTTTCATCTACCAACTTTGCCAAAAAGTTGAACATTTCTCTATTAAGCAACACATTCTTACCTCATTTCTAGAAAATACTTATCAATGTTTGGTCATTGCAGAATTGTAAGGATTTTTTTATAAATAGTCTGTGACATGAGTTATGTGCCCTTGAAAAAAGAAAATTGCAGTAAAATGCGATGAAATTATCAAAACTTTGTTTTGCCTTTTTGCTATAAGTTTACTGGCGAGAAATGCTTACAGGAGTTAAATTCTAATGTATTTATCGTGTAAAAGGGTTGTACTATTATAGCAGAGACTAAATTGGTCTCAGTTAGGGTCAAAATTACTTTTAGAGGTTTTAAGATTTGGATATAATTGACACACATTTGCTCATCTCATTCCGTATCACTTTCTTCTGACGAGTCGATGTTGGTATCCCAAACTTCAGCTGCGGCATCTGTAAGAAAATCCATGTATTTATTATGTATCTTAGGCCCTTTTGTTGCTGGCTGGTGTCGCTCAAAACCCAAATACCATAAGACTGATGCAATATTGGCACAGCAGCCCACTGCTCTAGCCCCTGATTTGCATGTGCAAAACCAACCGACGATAGGTGATAAGCCTGTGCTGTATTCAATCCATAAATTATAGGTCTTGCTACTGGTATGCCTTGAATGTATTAGGGACTTGAGGACACTTTCTTGCTCTTTGTTTATAAGGATTTCATATTTGCCGTCATCTGTTTGGTGATCTTTCGTGTAGGATTTGGCCTGGCGAATCTGATACACTCCCATTGTCAGGTCTCTTAATTCTGCTTCGTTCAGTTCGGGGAAATCTGTCATTTCAGATGCATCCATACTTTTCCAAATTGTGCGCCGTTTGTCCCACTTATTGACAGTCACCTTTTGTTGAAGTTTATTCGGTGACTTTGCTAAGGCCATCATTCGTTTGGCCATGACAGCATCTGATTCCAGTCTAGTCACCAAGGGTGGCCTGAAAGCGTTGCAAAGGGAGCAAACAAATCGCACATAATCGCCAGCAAACGGGATTTGAGAGTTGGGAAGCACATTACTTAAAGCTTTCCATTGCTTTACACGCCCATTTGCTGACTCAACAACCCATCTGACTTTGGTGACAAGTCTGGATTCATTTGCTTCCTCAGTGCTATGCTTTTTGTCTTTTTTCTTCAAGAAATGAGGCATTTCAATATTGCTCCTAAATCATTAATTAAGTATGTTACATCCCTAAACCCCCTATCAACAATGAGAACATCCCCTTCATTGAACCAATTTCTAATATCCTCACTGTTGCTCTTCAGCATATGCTCTGTTATCTTGGCATCTGAGTTTTTACCATCAGCCTGGGAAGGTCCAAGCACTGTAAGCATGTAGCCGTCAGTTGCTACATGCATCATCGGTTTAAGCAATGGGCGACCTTTATGGACAGAATAAGAAAGCCTTTGGAATGAATAGTCACCGCTTTTCTCTATGTACACACAGGTACCATCAGCAACAGCAATAGCAACATCTTTCTGTGAATTAGCAAACAGAACCCTTGTAGTGTGATCTTCAATTATTTTATTTCGTTCTATATATGACAGGCCAAGATATTTTGGAACGAAATTGGACATTAGACGAACCCTGGCTGAATGGATTGCCTTACTGCAAGTAGTTTTCTTCACACCAAACAATGTTGAAAGAACAGCCAGGGACAGACCAGTCCTAAGTTTTACAAGCAACATGGCAAGGGCTGTACGAGTGCTCCTTGTTGATGTAGAACGCAACGAGGAGAGCGATTCATGTACATCATTGAACTGATCTTTTGTTATGCCTGTCAGTCTGACATAGTCTTCAACTGTCATTTCATCAGCGTTGTCAAAATCCAGTGCATTAGATTTCCTGTTTGCCGTTTCGCGCAACTCATTTAGTAATTGAACAATGTCGTAATTTTCAACTTTTACTGAATCTGAAACAGAAGTTACTTTGCCATAACATTCATCCTTCAGACTATTGCCATCAACATGAGAGGAGCAAGCTCTCGCCCACTCAGTAACTATTACCCCTGTTTTGATGAATATGTTAGCCCTCTGTTTCGGAGATAGCTTTGTCAAGTTAAAAGAGCTACTTCGACGCCTGCTTTTCTGACAAATAATACATTTCACAGAGGAAGACTGTGCTGCAGGAATGTCAAGTTTGATTTTCTTTTCTAGAGGTGATTTTTGGTCCATGTTATATGTTGAAGAAGTACCAGCTTCATCAATGTGTTTTTGCTCTTCTTCAGTGCTAGTGGAGTTAGACAACTCATTTAGTAATTGAACAATGTCGTAATTTTCAACTTTTACTGAATCTGAAACAGAAGTTACTTTGCCATAACATTCATCCTTCAGACTATTGCCATCAGCATTAGAGGCGCAAGCTCTCGCCCCCCCTCAGTAACTATTACCCCTGTTTTGAGGAATATGTTAGCCCTCTGTTTCGGAGATAGCTTTGTCAAGTTAACAGAGCTACTTCGACGCCTGCTTTTCTGACAAATAATACATTTCACAGAGGAAGACTGTGCTGCAGGAATGTCAAGTTTGATTTTCTTTTCTGGAGGTGCTTTTTGGTCCATGTTAGATGTTGAAAAAGTACCAGCTTCATCAATGTGTTTTTGCTCATCTTCAGTGCTAGTGGGGTTAGACAAGGTGGCGACTTGAGTCCCATAACATTTTTTACATAGGAGATCCCCTTCATTATAACCTTCCTTTTCAGCCTTGATGACATTCCAGAAATGTCATGTTCAGTTAGTTTTCTGAGTCGAGCCCATCGACCATATTTGACTTTACAGCCTTTGCATACTTTGCCTTTAGACTTTTCCTTCCCCATGACCAAAGTCTAATTCCTGTAAAACAACTAGTCTCTTATTTTATATACACCAATTACCTTTCCTAGGTTTAAATTCAATGAAAACAACAGTATATAAAATGTATCAAACAAAGTGAATGCAACAAAACAAGGTAAACTTCCTTGCTTAAAATTGAAAAGGTGCTATCAAAATCAACAAGTGTAGAAATGATGAAAAATACAAAGCAGTAAATCCCCTGATTGCCTACCAGGGTTAATATATCAAAATGTGACTGTTGCCACTGTTGTGCATTAGAATGTACCAGAGAATATACAAAATATTAAAAAAAAAACTGCTGATATTTATTCACACTCGAGTTTAATTCATCAGAGGGATTTTATTCACACTCAAGATTAATTCATCGGGGACATTTGTCAATATAAACTTAGAGTATTCTGTTTTCTCCCAAATTCAAGATTTGATCAGATGACTTTTTATGTCACATAAAAATGACTTCATAATATCTCATTTGCTTCTCAAGTTTATATGAGTACATCCCTTGTGTTTTGATATATATACCGTAGGGGATTTACTGCTTTGCATTTTTCATCATTTCTTCACTTGTTGATTTTGATACCAACTTTTCATTTTAAGTAAGGAAGTTTACCTTGTTTTGTTGCATTCACTTTGTTTTATACATTTTATATATTGTTGTTTAATTGAATTTAAACCTAGGAAAGGTAATTGTTGTATATAAAGTAAGAGACTAGTTGTTTTACAGGAATTCGACTTTGGTCATGGGGAAGAAAAAGTCTAGAGGCAAAGTATGCAAATAAAAATCAAAAATGGGTTCCTTTAAGAGCAATGAAAACATTCGTAAGAAAGAGGATGGGTCATACTACGTAGTTTCGGCTAATAAAGCCTCATCAGTGGCCCTGTAATGATCCGGCAAAGAAAGCCAGAGAAAACATACTGCAATTTTGCGAATTTCGAATAGGCAGTCGATTCAAAGACTAATATAAATCAAAATGAGGTCCAAATAATTAAAAACATGTATAGAATATGAGTCTAAGCCAATAATTTATTTCTGATTTCTCGGAATATTCACGCTGATCTCAAAGGACCAAAAGCAAAATATAAACTGCACTATGGTTGATGTACGGGGAGACGTTTTACCGCCGCCACACGGCACAACACCAGCTGCAGTGAAGGCAAATAAACATCAAAAATGGGTTCCTTTTAGAGCAATGAAAACATTCGTAAGAATGAGGATGGGTCATACTACGTAGTTTCGGCTAATAAAGCCTCATCAGTGGCCCTGTAATGATCCGGCAAAGAAAGCCAGAGAAAACATACTGCAATTTTGCGAATTTCGAATAGGCAGTCGATTCAAAGACTGATATAAATCAAAATGAGGTCCAAATAATTAAAAACATGTCTAGAATATGAGTCTAAACCAATAACTTATTTCTGATTTCTCAGTATATTCACGCTGATCTCAAAGGACCAAAAGTAAAATATAAACTGCACTATGGTTGATGTACGGGGAGACGTTTTACCGCCGCCACACGGCACAACACCAGCTGCAGTGAAGGCAAATAAAAATCAAAAATGGGTTCCTTTAAGAGCAATGAAAACATTCGTAAGAAAGAGGATGGGTCATACTGCGTAGTTTCGACTATTAAAGCCTCATCAGTGACCCTGTAATGATCCGGCAAAGAAAGCCAGAGAAAACATACTGCAATTTTGCGAATTTCGAATAGGCAGTCGATTCAAAGACTGATATAAATCAAAATGAGGTCCAAATAATTAAAAACATGTCTAGAATATGAGTCTAAACCAATAATTTATTTCTGATTTCTCAGAATATTCACGCTGATCTCAAAGGACCAAAAGTAAAATATAAACTGCACTATGGTTGATGTACGGGGCTGTAAAGTCAAATATGGTCGATGGGCTCGACACAGAAAACTAACTGAACATGACATTTCTGGAATGTCATCAAGGCTGAAAAGGAAGGTTAATGAAGGGGATCACCTTTGCAAAAAATGTTATGGGACTCAAGTCGCCACCTTGTCTAACCCCACTAGCACTGAAGATGAGCAAAAACACATTGGTGAAGCTGGTACTTCTTCAACATCTAACATGGACCAAAAATCACCTCCAGAAAAGAAAATCAAACTTGACATTCCTGCAGCACAGTCTTCCATCGTGAAATGTATTATTTGTCAGAAAAGCAGGCGTCGAAGTAGCTCTGTCAACTTGACAAAGCTATCTCCGAAACAGAGGGCTAACATATTCATCAAAACAGGGGTAATAGTTACTGAGTGGGCGAGAGCTTGCTCCTCTCATGTTGATGGCAATAGTCTGAAGGATGAATGTTATGGCAAAGTAACTTCTGTTTCAGATTCAGTAAAAGTTGAAAATTACGACATTGTTCAATTACTAAATGAGTTGCGCGAAACGGCAAACAGGAAATCTAATGCACTGGATTTTGACAACGCTGATGAAATGACAGTTGAAGACTATGTCAGACTGATAGGCATAACAAAAGATCAGTTCAATGATGTACATGAATCGCTCTACTCGTTGCGTTCTACATCAACAAGGAGCACTCGTACAGCCCTTGCCATGTTGCTTGTAAAACTTAGGACTGGTCTGTCCCTGGCTGTTCTTTCAACATTGTTTGGTGTGAAGAAAACTACTTGCAGTAAGGCAATCCATTCAGCCAGGGTACTTCTAATGTCCAATTTCGTTCCAAAATATCTTGGCCTGTCACATATAGAACGAAATAAAATAATTGAAGATCACACTACAGAATTTGCAAGGGTTCGGTTTGCTAATTCACAGAACGATGTTGCTATTGCTGTTGCTGATGGTACCTGTGTGTACATAGAGAAAAGCGGTGACTATTCATTCCAAAGGCGTTCTTATTCTGTCCATAAAGGTCGCCCATTGCTTAAACCGATGATGCTTGTAGCAACTGACGGCTACATACTTACAGTGCTTGGACCTTCCCAGACTGATGGTAAAAACTCAGATGCCAAGATAACAGAGCATATGCTGAAGAGCAACAGTGAGGATATTAGAAATTGGTTCAATGAAGGGGATGTCCTCATTGTTGATAGGGGGTTTAGGGATGTAACATACTTAATTAATGATTGTGGGATCAATATTGAAATGCCCCATTTCTTGAAGAAAAAAGTCAAACAGCATAGCACTGAGGAAGCAAATGAATCCAGACTTGTCACCAAAGTGAGATGGGTTGTTGAGTCAGCAAATTGGCGTATAAAGCAATGGAAAGCTTTAAGTAATGTGCTTCCCAACTCTCAAATCCCGTTTACTGGCGATTATGTGCGAATTGTTTGCCCCCTTTGCAACGCTTTCAGGCCACCCTTGGTGACTAGTTTGGAATCAGATGCTGTCATGGCCAAACAAAATGATGGCCTTAGCAAAGTCACCGAATAAACTTCAACAAAAGTTGACTGACAATAAGTGGGACAAACGGCGCACAATTTGGAAAAGTATGGATGCATCTGAAATGCCAGACTTCCCCGAACTGAACGAAGCAGAATTAAGAGACCTGACAATGGGAGTGTATCAGATTCGCCAGGCCAAATCCTACACGAAAGAACACCAAACAGATGACGGCAAATATGAAATCCTTATAAACAAAGAGCAAGAAGGTGTCCTCAAGTCCCTAATACGTTCAAGGCATACCAGTAGCAAGACCTATAATTTATGGATTGAATACAGCACAGGCTTATCACCTATCGTCGGTTGGTTTTGCACATGCAAATCAGGGGCTAGAGCAGTGGGCTGCTGTGCCAATATTGCATCAGTCTTATGGTATTTGGGTTTTGAGCGACACCAGCCAGCAACAAAAGGGCCTAAGATACATAATAAATACATGGATTTTCTTACAGATGCCGCAGCTGAAGTTTGGGATACCAACATCGACTCGTCAGAAGAAAGTGATACGGAATGAGATGAGCAAATGTGTGTCAATTATATCCAAATCTTAAAACCTCTAAAAGTAATTTTGACCCTGAGACCAATTTAGTCTCTGCTATAATAGTACAACACTTTTACATGATAAATACATTAGAATTTAACTCCTGTAAGCATTTCTCGCCAGTAAACTTATAGCAAAAAGGCAAAACAATGTTTTGATAATTTCATCGCATTTTACTGCAATTTTCTCTTTTCAAGGGCACATAACTCATGTCACAGACTATTTATAAAAAAATCCTTACAATTCTGCAATGGCCAAACATTGATAAGTATTTTCTAGAAATGAGGTAAGAATGTGTTGCTTAATAGAGAAATGTTCAACTTTTTGGCAAAGTTGGTAGATGAAAAATTAATGAAAATCCGCAAAGTGCAAATAAATTATTATATTTTAGCAAAGTTCAATAAAATATACAATCTACCTATTTCACATTAATATGTACCCACAGTCTTTGCATTACATGGCAAAAAGTTTTGTCAGTGTGCTATCTGAATATAGTCAATTGCTGATTAATTGTCCTTAGTAGAACTGATACGGAATTACCCCACCCACTTTTGATAAGCCCTTATCACAAAACTAGAGTTCTGTTTGATTCAAACTTACCAGGGATGAATGTCCCCTCTGTGTGGCTATATTTTCCCAAAATATTATTGAAAAATTTAGGTACCAGGAAAACCCCCTTATGGAGACTAGTCCTTTGCGTAGTAAGTATAAAGAATGTGCAAAAATCTAAACAGGTCATTGAAAAAAAAAATACGTGAATAAATAAATAAATGAATAAATAAATAAATGAATAAATAAATAAGATGCAGATTAGACACCGCATTCTTAGGTTGATTTACATTCCAAGGAGATGCCCAGGCGAAGATGTGTTGATTTTACAGTCGACTGAAAATGACCCGCTTTGGGATGACACGCGTGTGTAGACGATATAGCTTTTTCTGAATAAGCTCCAAATCTAATCGCAAAATGCCGTTATTAAATATTATCTTGAAATATTATAATTGCTATCAAAATGCAAAATGTTGTAAACACAATGCGTATGATACGCTTTTTCTTAATAGTAACAGAAAAGGCAGATGTTAGCAGTTAAAGTAGGGTACTGTCGTTGTTTTCCACAGTTTTGTATGATTCAAGTAAGGATTAAGGGTTATTTATTTGAAAATTAAAATGCCGGCAGCTAATTAAATTAAAGTTCCACTTATTTGAAATCGTTTTAAAGGAATTTAAACAGACAATTATATTAAAGCGGAACATGCTTGTCAAATTGTAAAATTAAAAAGTTATATTTGTTTAAAATTTGTTGTCCATTAAAGCGCCTGCAATTCTGTACAGGTTAGCCGAGAATGTCAGCGCACTGTAAAAGGCTAAATCCTTTGCGCCAAAGGTATAAATGTCAATAATAGTTGCGGATGGGCCCCTTGTTTGATTCCTGGCAGCAGCGATAAAATTTCAGTGTCAGATCTTGCTCCATTGGAATCGTTTGCAGGGATGAGTGCCACCAAAGTGTCCCGCCCTTAACGACAGGCTGTGCAAGGACTGTCGCCCCTTGTGCTGGTTGAAGAGCCCTAGCCTTTCATCTCGCAAACCTGCTGTGAATGTGCTGTACATCTGCGAGGACCGGCCTTGGTAGATCAGTCGGATGCGTGTCTGACTGGTGATCAGGAGAACACGAGTTCAATACCTGCTGGATTTTGCAACATTCTTCCATGGCGTTTGATCAAGCAATCTTTTCTCTGGTCATATACTCCCTTCCGCTGAGTCAAGAAGGACGCTGTCAGTTTCTTGGCAGAAGGGTGTGCACTGTACTGGTTAACTGTTTACGTATAAGCCTGCCCAGGAAAAGTGTGCATAGGTAAATTGACTGGCTCAAAAGGACCTAAATAGTGTTGACAGGACCGTTAAACGTCCATCCTGGGGTAATGGCCAAGTATGGCCGACTCAGAATATGAAGATAGAATACAAAAAAAAAAAACACCTACGAGGATGCATGGATGCCATTTGACAAGTCATCAGTAATAATCCTGACTCTGAGGAAGGGTCAAATGTGACTCATCGCAATATTCTGTAGAAAGAAATACACTAAGAGCACAGTTTTCCGCCATTATTAAAGAAGGGATGGGGGACTTTCGGGTCTTCCTGTTCACTGTTTGTTTTTGTTTGATTTGAGGTTTAACGTCCCCGTCAACACTGTAAAGGTCATGTTGGAGACGTTGCTTCCAATTTTGTGGGACTTTTACCCGACATTGAGATGAAATGACGTCTCAAGCCCTGTCGCCCAACGAAACCATTAGGCTCAGTCCAACTGAAAAAGGGGTCTACTCTAAAAGGAAAGAATACCCACTCTACTTTAGGGGCAAATTCTTTCCTTTAAATCATTCTTTCGGATGAGTCTTTAAACCGAGGTCCTGTCTCCGTATGACCTTAGCTGTTGGTGGGACGTAAATGTCAAACACTCACTCTTTCCTTTAAAAGTTGACCCCTATTGACATGGGAGACACAAATACTTTTGTATGAGTTGCCCCCCCCCCCCCTCGAAGGTGTACCCATTCCCCCCAAGAAATGAAATTGTTACTATTTACCGGGGATGTGCTTTGTATCTAATGCATTTGTATTTTTGCTCTAGACACCTGAAGTATTATAGTCGTTAAACATAATCTTACACTCGTGGTCATTTCAAATAAAATTTATGAAACTGGCTCAGTTCATATATTTCTTCTGAAATGACAACTTATGTAAGATTCTCTGTCTGTTCACCAGGAATGCAGTGTGTACATGTATCTGATGTATTTGTATTTTTGCTGTAATTACCAGAACTATTTGTTCAAAACTAATAACTTCGTTAGTTTACATAAAACTCTGATCATATAATTTGGCAAATATATTTATATTTTTGCTGAAAAATTTGATGGGTGGAGTAAGTTAATTGTATCGATTCCTGATCTTTGTTTTACTTCTACTTTGTAATGCAAAAGCTGCTCAATTGTTTTCATCAAAAAAAACACTTAAGTAGTTATTAGACCTGCTAGAACAGTTAAAAATTTTACTATTAACGAGCTTTTTAAGCTAACAAGGCTTTGAACAGGTAGTCCCTGAAGTATATTTGCATGGTAAATGTTAGCGAGTTATGTCTTATAACTGATTAGGTCGTAGAAATTATTCGCCTCGGTCAAGGTTGGCATTATTCCGGCAAATATGAGTATTCTCCATGCCACTGGTATTTACCGGTTAATAACGGCAAATACTGGAAAATGCCGGTAAATACTGGAAAACTGAATTTACCACCTTGAAAAACAAAACCATATACTCTGCAGGTATATATTGGTAATTTCAATTATAGAGGTTAGTTGACTTAATATTACATTTTACTGATATAGTTTAACTCTGGTTTTATTTAATTTCTTACTATCTAATTTAATTAAAAGCATTATGCAATTTAAGAAAAAGGCCTATTTTGTGTCTGCCACACCGCTCATCTGTTTGTTTTTACCTTGACTAATTGTTTAAAGTCTAATAAAACATGACACCCTTTAGTCCATCCTTGTCGCTGGCTATCCTATACTCTCTTGAATAAGCAATGTCTTGCGAGCTGTTGTTTAAGTGATAAAGTCCATATGATCTTGCTATTTACTGTTAAGCTAAAGTTATTGATAATAGTAAAATGCTGTTAATATCCTAAAATTTGAAAATAGAGGATCTTACACGAGTGTCCATGTATAATTGAATTTATTAAAATGTCACTATTCCGTCATAAGTAAACGCGACGTCGTTAAGGACGTCGTACATGTAACGTTACGGCCCGTATCTAACTAATTTGCATATTTAATCCACAAGTGGATTATGGAATTTTTTGCATGGCGTTATTGCACTCTCAGACTCTAGGTCACATGATAAACATGGCTATTCCATAGACACACCCAAACACTACGTCATCACTCAATAATACTATTTGCCGGGACTTACATGTGGTGGGCAAAAACGTCTTAGGCCGTTTGTCGCCACTGCAAATGCGATATTGCTTTGTATTTTGTTTGGAATCGAAACGACAAAATTGACCTTTAAACGTTTAAAATAGACATGTCTTAGCTAGTAATTATTGGTTTCTAGAATATTTGAGGTTGTTTTGATGATAATTACTTGTTAACCTAAGGCAGGTAACGAGGCGGGATGGTCTTAATTATTTCAAACAAAAATGCGCAAAACGAATGACTAAAATGCGGAAGATGCAGGAAAGAAGTCTAGAATATATTTATCTACTCATTTGAAATGTAATTCTATCGATTTTCTGTAACAGTCTACCAAAAATATGCCTGCAATATTAAACCAATTTACAATGTGTTTATGTGGAACCAGCGGCTTTTTGTCAACCACGAAAGATCGCTATGAAAAGGAAAAGTAGTTTTGCGCATGCGTAGTGACAAGTAAACAAGGTCACGTGTCAAAACATTGGATCCGTCTATACAAAGTGTGTTCAAAAGAAATAGATGGATTGGCTAACAGTGCACAGCCTGATCTTCTATGGCCCCCGCCCATAGGGGCTTGAAGAAATATATGGGCTGCACGATGCTTCCACGCAGAGCTGAATCCGGCCCGCACACTAGTACTGGTAAACCACTTAGAGGATCTAAGCCTGTCCAGGAACCGCGGTGCGAGGCGGACCGTCCATGCTAATAAACCCTATTGGTTTCATCGGGCGACAGGGCTTGAGATGTCATTTCATCTCAATGTCGGGTAAAAGTCCCACAAAATTGGAAGCAACGTCTCCAAAATGACCTTTACAGTGTTGACGGGGACGTTAAACCTCAAATCAAACAAACAAAACAGCCTGATCTTGATTTGATAAGCTATGTTAGTACAAATACTCAGTGTATTTATAGAAGCCTCCGTGGTGTAGTGGTTATGCTACTCGCCTTATAAACAGGGGTCGCAGGATCGATCCCAGGCTTCTGCAGACTTTCGGATGGTCTTTAAACCGATGTCCCGTCTCCGTATGACCTTAGCTGTTGCTTGAGACGTTTTGTCAGTAACTTTCTTATTATGCCCCTGCATCATATGATGCCGGGGGCATATAGTTTTTCCGCTTTCCGTACGTGCGAACATATGTACGTCCGTCTGTACGTGTGTGTGTACGTTTAGAGTACGTATTGGCCTGAAGGTCAAGGTCAATGTGGCTATTTTTAGAAAAACTTTGTCATCGCTCTAGCGCTTACATTTCTTCACCGATTTCAATATAACTTCCCACAAATGTTCCTTATGGCAATATCTCTAGCGAGTTCCACTTTCAATGTCAATGTCCCTGTTGCTATTTTTAAAAAAACTTTGTCATCGCTCTTGCGCTTACATTTCATCACCGATTTCAATATAACTTCACACAAATGTTCCTTATGACAATATCTCGAGCCATTTCGACTTTCAAGGTCAAGGTCACTGTGGCTATTTTTAGAAAAAAAAACTGTCATCCCTCTAGCGCCTGCATTTCTTTACTGGTGTCAAAAAACTTCACACAAATGTTCCTTATGACAATACCTCGAACGAGTTTGAATTTCAAGGTCAAGGTCACTGTTGCTATTTTTAGAAAAACTTTGTCATTGCTCTAGCGCTTACATTTTTCACCAATTTCATTATTACTTCACACAAATGTACCTGATGACAATATCTCGAGCGAGTTCCACTTTCAAGGTCAAGGTCACTGTGGCTATTTTTAGAAAATCTTTGTTTTCGCTCTAGCGCCTACATTAAATGATGGATTTAAATATAACTTCACACAAATGTTCCTTATGATAATATGTCGAGCGATTTCGACTTTCAAGGTCAATATCAGTGCGGCTATTTTGAGAAAAACTTTATCATCGCTCTAGCGCTTACATTTCTTCACTGATCTCAATATAACTTCACACAAATGTTCCTTATGACAATACCTCGAGCGAGTTCGACTTTCAAGGTCAAGGTCACTTTGGCTATTTTTAGAAAAAAAAAATGTCATTGCTCTAGCGCTTACATTTTTTCACCAATTTCAATATAACTTCTCACAAATGTTCCTGATTACAATATCTCGAGCTATTTCGACTTTCAAGGTCAAGGTCACTGTGGCTATTTTTAGAAAAACTTTGTCATCGCTCTAGCGCCTACATATATTGATGGATTTTAATAGAACTTCACACAAATGTTTCTTATGATAATATCTCGAGTTGCTTTGACTTTCAAAGTCATGACCTCAAAGTCAAGGTCACTATGGCTATTTTTAGAAAAACTTTGTCATCGCTCTACAGATTTTAATATAACTTATGATAATATCTTGAGCAAGATCTTCTTTCGCGGTCATGGCCTCAAGTCAAGGTCACTATGGCAATTTTTAGAGAAAGATTGTCATCACTCTAGAACCTACATTTATTGATGGATTTTTAAACAAACTTTACACAAAAGTTGCATATCATAATATCTCAAGCAAGTTGGACTTTTGCCATTTCAGTGTTTTCCACACACGAAGTTGTCTTGTGCAAGGGAATTTGTATCGCATGCGATGTCTTGTTAGATATTTTATGAGTTTATATTTTCCTAATCGTATGATGGATTAAGTTTATATTTGGTATGATGATTGGTCCAATACCCCCACCCATGCACGTGCCCTAAAGGTCAAGGTAACAGACAAAGAAATTTTTTATCTCAAGTTTATTAAGAGCTCATACTCACCAAACCATATAGATTTGCTTCATATTTCGTATGATGATAGTTACAGGTCCAAAGTTGTATATACCCCCACCCCTGACCTCAAAGTCAGGGTCACAGACTTAGTCTTATTATGCTTTTAAAGTTTTAGGGCTCCTATTTATAGATTGGCTTCATATTTGGAATGATGACAGATACAGGTCCCAAGTCTCATTCACCCATACCAACGACCCTGCCCATGACCTGAAGATCAAGGTCCCACACTTAGAAAATTTTGTTGCAACATGTATTTTCGGGGTGAGGCGGGGCCCTTGGCGGGGGGCATTTATGTCGTCTAGACACATTTCTAGTTTTTAGATAGAATTTGAAATTACTTGGCAGACATGTAAACCATCATGAGACGATGTGTTGCCCTCATGATTCAGGTGGGTACCTCAAAGGTCAAGGTCATAAATAGAGGTCAAAAGTTAAAAAAGGGGCCTTTTTACATATTTGGTCAATAACTTTCTTTTTTTTTTTTTTTTTTGATGGATTTTGAAATTGCTTGGCAGAAATGTTAACCACCATGAGACGATGTGTTGCGCCCATGACCCAATTTGGTAACTCAAAGGTCAGGGTCATACATACAGGTTTAAGGTAAAAAGGGGCATTTTTGTCGCACCTGCTTTAGAAGAGAGACATTGGCGTGCAAGTTTCGGTTCGTTTGTCCGTCCGTCCGGTTGTCTGTCCGTCTGTCTTTCCGTCAACATTTTACACTGGGTGTCTTGTCATCGCAACTCCTCCTACAGTTTCATACCGATTATTTTGAAACTTTGTGTATGTTTTGCCATGGTATGAGGATGCGTATGTGGTTTTGACTTTATCGTCGGATCATTTTTTGTCACTTTTTCCACATTGTGAACTTAGTCATTTTTAACCTTCAATTGATATATGATAGGTACCTCTTGTCATCGCAACTGCTCTTGCAGTTTTATACCGATCATTTTGAAATTTTGCGTGTGCTTTCGCCATGGTATGCGGATGTGCATGTGGTTTTGACATAATTCTCAGAATATGGTTTTTAGCTCACCCGTCACGTAGTGACAAGGTGAGCTTTTGTGATCACTTTTTGTCCGTCGTCCGTCGTGCGTCCGTCCGTGCGTCCGTAAACAATTTCAAATAAGTATATCTCTAATATCCCATGGTCAATCTTTATCAAATTTCATGAGAAGCATCACCAGGTAGGGGGAAAGGCTGCATAAGGTTTTTGGGCTGATCTGATTGGAATTGTGGTTGTCATGGCAACATATAGCTCCCATTGACTTTCAATGGGAAAAAAAATATCTTCTTCTCTGAAACCACAGGGCCCAGAGCTTAGATATTTAGCATGTATTAACGGCCACTGGTCACCAACATAATTCCTGCCAATCATGCTCCTGGGGTTCAAATTGGCCACGCCTCGGGGCCTCTTCGCTCCCATAGACTCATAATGGAACAAAAAGCTTCAAAAATCTTCTTCTCTGAAACCACAGGGCCCAGAGCTAAGATATTTAGCATGTAGCAATGGCAAGTGGTCACCTGCATAATTCCTGCCAATCATGCCCCTGGAGCCCAAATTAGCCACACCCCGGGGCCCCTTAGCTTCCATAGACTTATAATGGAAAAAAGACTAAAAAATCTTCTTCTCTAAAACCACAGGACCCAGAGCTTAGATATTTAGCATGTAGCAATGGCCAGTGGTCACCTACATAATTCCTGCCAATCATGCCCCTGGGGTCCAAATTGGCCACGCCCCGGGGCCCCTTCGCTCCCATAGACTCATAATGGAACAAAAAGCTTCAAAAATCTTCTTATCTGAAACCACAGGGTCCAGAGCTTAGATATTTAGCATGTAGCAATGGCCAGTGGTCACCTACATAAATCCTGCCAATCATGCCCCTGGGGTCCAAATTGGCCACGCCCCGGGGCCCCTTCGCTCCCATAGACTCATAATGGAACAAAAAGCTTCAAAAATCTTCTTCTCTGAAACCACAGGGCCCAGAGCTTAGATGTTTAGCATGTAGCAATGGCAAGTGGTCACCTACAAAATTCCTGCCAATCATGCCCCTGGGGCCCAAATTGGCCACACCCCGGGGCCCCTTAGCTTCCATAGACTCATAATGGAAAAAAGCTTCAAAAATCTTCTTCTCTGAAACCACAGGGTCCAGAGCTTAGATATTTAGCATGTAGCAATGGCCAGTGGTCACCTGCATAATTCCTGCCAATCATGCCCCTGGGTCCAAATTGGCCACGTCCTGGGGCCCCTTTGCTCCCATAGACTCATAATGGAACAAAAAGCTTCAAGAATCTTCTCGGAAACCACAGGGCCCAGAGCTTAGATATTTAGCATGTAGCAATGGCAAGTGGTCACCTACATAATTCCTGCCAATCATGCCCCTGGGGTCCTAACGGGCCACGCCCCGGGGCCCTTTAGCTCCTATAGACTCATAATGGAAAAAAGCTTCAAAAATCTTCTTCTCTGAAACCACAGGGCCCAGAGCTGAGAAGCATCATCAGGTAGGGGGAAAGGCTGCATAAGGTTTTTGGGCTGATCAGATTGGAATTGTGGTTGCCATGGCAACATATAGCTCCCATAGACTTACAATGGGAAAAAATTAAAATATCTTCTTCTCTGAAACCACAGGGCCCAGAGCTTAGATATTTAGCATGTATTAACGGCCAGTGGTCACCAACATAATTCCTGCCAATCATGCTCCTGGGGTCCAAATTGGCCACGCCCCGGAGCCCCTTAGCTTCCATAGACTCATAATGGAACAAAAAGCTTCAAAAATCTTCTTCACGGAAACCACAGGGCCCAGAGCTAAGATATTTAGCATGTAGCAATGGCAAGTGGTCACCTACATAATTCCTGCCAATCATGCCCCTGGGGCCCAAATTAGCCACACCCCGGGGCCCCTTAGCTTCCATAGACTCAGAATTGAAAAAAGCTTCAAAAATCTTCTACTCTGAAACCACATGGTCCAGAGCTTAGATATTTAGCATGTAGCAATGGCCAGTGGTCACCTACATAATTCCTGCCAATCATGCCCCTGGGGTCCAAATTGGCCACGCCCCGGGGGCCCTTCGCTCCCATAGACTCATAATGGAACAAAAAGCTTCAAAAATCTTCTTCTCGGAAACCACAGGGCCCAGAGCTTAGATATTTAGCATGTAGCAATGGCAGGTGCTCACCTACATAATTCCTGCCAATCATGCCCCTGGGGCCCAAATTGGCCACACCCCGGGGCCCCTTAGTTTCCATTGACTCATAATGGAAAAAAGCTTCAAAAATCTTCTTCTCTGAAACCACAGGGTCCAGAGCTTAGATATTTAGCATGTAGCAATGGCCAGTTGTCACCTGCATAATTCATGCCAATCATGCCCCTGGGGTCCAAATTGGCCACGCCCCGGGGCCCCTTCGCTCCCATAGACTCATAATGGAACAAAAAGCTTCAAAAATCTTCTTCTCGGAAACCACAGGGCCCAGAGCTTAGATATTTAGCATGTAGCAATGGCAAGTGGTCACCTAAATAATTCCTGCCAATCATGCCCCTGGGGTCCAAACGGCCACGCCCCGGGGCCCTTTAGCTCCTATAGACTCATTATGGAAAAAAGCTTCAAAAATCTTCTTCTCTGAAACCAAAGGGCCCAGAGCTGAGATATTTGGCATGTAGCAACGGCAAGTGGTCACCTACATAATTCCTGCCAGTCAAGCTCCTGGGGCCCAAATTGGCCACACCCCGGGGCCCCTTAGCTCCCATAGACTCATAATGGAAAAAAAGCTTCAAAAATTTTCTTCTCTGAAACCACGGGGTCCAGAGCTTAGATATTTAGCATGTAGGAATGGCTTGTGGTCACCTTCATAATTCCTGCCAATCATGCCCCTGGGTTCCAAATGGGGGATGCTCCGGGGCCCCTTCGCTCCCATAGACTCATAATGGAACAAAAAGCTTCAAAAATCTTCTTCTCGGAAACCACAAGGCCCAGAGCTAAGTAGATATTTAGCATGTAGCAACGGCAAGTGGTCACCTACATAATTCCTGCCAATCATGCCCCTGGTGTCAAAACGGGCCACGCCCCGGTGCCCTTTAGCTCCTATAGACTCATAATGGAAAAAGCTTCAAAAATCTTCTTCTCTAAAACCACAGGGCCCCAAGCTGAGATATTGGCATGTAGCCATGGCAAGTGGTAACCTACATAATTCCAGCCAATCATGCCCCTGGGGTCCAAATGGGCCTCACCCCGGGGCCCCTTAGCTCCCATAGACTCATAATGGAAAAAAAGCTTCAAAAACCTTCTTCTCTGAAACCACAGGGCACAGAGCTTAGATATTTAGCATGTAGCAGCCGCCAGTGGTCATCTACATAATTCCTGCCAATCATGCCCCTGGGTTCCAAATGAGCGTCGTCCCGGGGCCCCTTCGCTCCCACAGACTCATAATGGAACAAAAAGCTTCAAAAATCTTCTTCTCGGAAACCACAGTGCCCAGAGCTAAGATATTTAGCATGTAGCAACGGCAAGTGGTCACCTACATAATTCCTGCCAATCATGCGCCTGGTGTCCAAACGGGCCACACCCCGGGGCCCTTTGGCTCCTATAGACTTATAATGGAATAAAGCTTCAAAAATCTTCTTCTCTGAAACCACAGGGCCCAGAGCTGAGGTATTTGCCATGTAGCAATGGCAAGTGATCACCTACATAAATCCTGCCATTCATGTCCCTTGGGTCCAAATGGGCCACACCCCGGGGCCCCTTAGCTCCCATAGACTCATAATGGAAAAAAAAAATCAAAAATCTTCTTCTCTGAAACCACAGGGCCCAGAGTTTAGATATTTAGCATGTAGCAAGGGCAATTGGTCACCTACATAATTCCTGCCAATCATGTCCCTGGGTTCCAAATTGGCCACGCGCCCGGGCCCCTTTGCTCCCATAGACTCATTATGGAACAAAAAGCTTAAAAAAATCTTCTTCTCTGAAACCACAGCGCCCAGAGCTTAGATATTACGCACATAGCAACGGCAAGTGGTCACCTACAAAATTCCTGCCAACCATGCCCCTGGGATCCAAAAGGGCCACGCCCCGGGGCCCCTTAGCTCCTATAGACTCATAATGAAAAAAAAGCTTTAAAAACCTTCTTCTCTTAAACCACAGTGCCCAGAGCTTAGATATTTAGCATGTAGCAATGGCAAGTGGTCACCTACATAAATCCTGCCAATCATGCCCGTGGGGTCCAAATTGGCCACGCCCCGGGCCCCCTTAGCTCCCATAGACTCATAATGGAAAAAAGCTTCAAAAACCTTCTTCTCTGAAACCACAGGGCCCAGAGCTTAGATATTTAGCATGTAGCAATGACAAGTGGTCACCTACATAATTCCTGCCAATCATGCCCCTGGGGTCCAAATGGGCCACACCCTGGGACCCCCTTAGCTCCCATAGACTTCAAAAATCTTCTTCTCTGAAACCACAGCGCCCAGAGCTTAGATATTTAGCATGTAGCAAATTCAAGTGGTCACCTTCATATTTCCTGCTAATCATGCCCCTGTGTTCCAAATGGGCCACGCCCTGGGGCCCCTTAGCTCCCATAGACTCATAATGGAAAAAAGCTTCAAAAATTTTCTTCTCAGAAACTGTGAAGCACATAACTTAGATATTTAGTATCTAGCAACATAAAATAGCCAGGTACATAAATCCTGCTAACCCTGCCCCTGGGGTCAAAATTGGCCTCGCCCCAGCTCATCACCTCCAATAGACGTATAATGGAAAAAAAACTTAAAATTCTTCTCCTTTGAAACCATAAGGCCCAGAGCTTAGATTTTTAGTATGTAGCAACTTCAAGTGGCCACCTACATGAATCCTGCCAGTTATGCCCCTTGGATCCAAATTGGCCCCACCCCAGGGCTCTTTAGCTTCCATAGACTTACAATTGGAGAAACTTCAAAAATCTTCTTCTCTGAAACCACAGGGCCCTTATAATGAAAAAAAAAATTCAAATGGGAAAAACAATCTTCAAAAATCTTCTTCTCTGAAACCATAAGTCCCAGAGCTTAGGTATTTAGCATGTAGCAATGTTGAGTGGTCGCCTACATGAATCCTGCCAATCATGCCCCTGGGGTCCAAATCCTGTGGCCCCTAAACTCCAACAAACTTATAATGGAAAAAGCTTTAAACATCTTCTTTGAAACCATGAAGTACAGACCTTAGATATAGCAACACAAAATGGTCGCCTACATAAATCCTGCCAACCATGCCCTTCGGGTCAAAATTGCTCAAGCCCCAGGGCTCATTAGCTCCTATAGACTTATACTTGAAAAACATAAAAATATCATTTTTCTCCAAAACCATTAGGCATAGATTTTGTTTGATGTGTGGTTTTACATCCCCGTCACGTTGTATAGGTCATTTTGGAGATGTATCTTCCAATTTTATGGGACTTTTACCAGACATTGAGATGAAATTACATCTCAAGCCCTGTGGCCCAATGAAACCAGTAGGGTTTATAAGCATGGACACCGCTTTGCCTGAGCTTAGATATTTAGTATGTAGCAATGTCAAGTGGTCTCCTACACTAATGATTTTCTGGTACACAGGTGAGCGATATAGGGCCATTGGGCCCTCTTGTTCACTTTTTGTACATTATGAACATAGCCATTTTAAGCTTCATTTGATATACGATAGGTACCTCTTGTCATCGCAACTCCTCCTGCAGTTTCATACCGATTATTTTTTAAACTTTGTGTGTGTTTTTGCCATGGTATGCGGATGCGCATGAGGTTTGGACTTTATCTTCGGATAAATTTTGTCACTTTTCCACATTGTGAACTTAATCATTTTTAACCTTCAATTGATATTTGATAGGTCAGGCTTGGGGTAATCATAATCTGTAATCGTAATCAGCTGTAATCGATTACATATTTTCAAGTAATCTGATGTAATCAGTAATCAGACATTTTTCTGATTACAAGTAGTTTAATTTAATCAATTACTTCCATATTTTGGCCTGTAATCATGATTATTTTCTGATTACAATTTGATTACATTTCTGTTAATATAGATGTATAACTTGTGAATTTGTGCAAAAATATCAGGATTCTGGACATCAGGCCAATTCTTTACATACTTTTGCTAGCATGTATACTCTGACATCATAATATCAGTAATTCATAATAAACTGCAATTAAACATTTCAAATTGTTACATTTCATAAAAGTTAATGTATGTGCTGAATGTTTTTCAAATCATTTTATAAAGACTGCACAAGTGCAAATAAAGTTGATCATATAGTTGTCTCACTTTAAAGTGTGTAAGGTAGGGATAGAACAGAGAATGGGGTAAAGCTGTGCAGTGCAGTCATAGTATTTTTATCAACTACTACAATGATCCTAAGGTATTGGACAGACAGGCCTGGTCAAACAGTGCATACTCAGATAAGACTGTCAAGAAGAGCATTCTGATCAGGTTAAATGCTGTTTGCCTTTTAATTCGTTTTTTTATGCATTTCTCTTTAGAAAAGGTATCCTTTTGTAAATTTCTAGGTGATTATAACAAACTTTTCAGATGTCTATTTTTATATATATTTTACAGTTTCTTTTTACAGGTAAATTGTACAATGTATGAGCATCTATAATTTTCTATTGTTCTGTTGAGTAACCATCTACTTTCGGGTGTGAAAAAATACGTAACTGTTGACAGTCACTCTTTGTTTGTCATGTAACTGTGAAAAACAATATCAACTCAAATTTTGTCTATAGGTTCCTGTTGATAAATTTAGTTTTAATCACATATTGACCATTGAGACTGATTTACAAACTGAAATCCTAACACTTCACACAGTTCATCTGAAATTATTAATTGCATTTTATTAGTTGTACCCCAAAGTATGTAGACACTGATCAAACTGCTCCTACATGAAGACAGCCCGATCTGGGTCTACACTTTTTGTCCAGCCTGTCTGTCTGTGTAGACTGAAAGATGCAACTTTTGAAAAGCTGATGATGTTACATGTAGTGTAATTCGGATAGTTTATTTTTGCTTCGGTTATGAGAACTTGAGCTTTGTTCACAATGGATGTATTTACTATATCAACTCAAAAGTACTGGTAGAACTTGACAAAAGCTAAAAGAGAGCTTACATAAATTTAGTTCTGAATTATAAGTTTGTTTGAGATTGTGCTTCATTTTAAACATGTAGATTAAATGAACATCTATTAATTATTATAATTAGTATTTGTTTAACGTGAGTTAAAGTGTCATACCTGTAGTACGTCTAGATAATACATTGCAAAAGTAACTGTAATTTAATCAATTACATTCATATGATGTTGTAATTGTAATTTAATCAATTACATTTTTAGGGCAAAGTAATTGTAATTTAATCAATTACTTTCAGATGTAATTGGCCCCAAGCCTGTGATAGGTACCTCTTGTCATCGCAACTCCTCTTGCAGTTTTATATCGATCATTTTGAATCTTTGCGTGTGCTTTCGCCATGGTATGAGGATGTGCATGTGGTTTCGATATAATTGTCAGAATATTTTTTTCACTTTCTGCACATTATGAACTTAGCCATTTTTAAGCTTCATTTGATATAGTATAGGTACCTCTTGTCATCGCAACTCCTCCTACAGTTTAATACCGATTATGTTGAAACTTTGCGTGTGTTTTTGTCATGGTATAAGGATGCGCCTGTGGTTTGGACTTTATCTTCGGATAAATTTTTGTCACTTTTTTCACATTGTGAACTTATGATAGGTACCTCTTGTCTTTGGAACTCCTCTTGCAGTTTTATACCGATCATTTTGAAACTTTGCGTGTGCTTTCGCCATGGTATGAGGTTGTGCATATGGTTTCGACTTAATTCTCAGAATTTTCATTTTTCACTTTTCGCACATTGTGAACTTAGCCATTTTTAAGCTTCAGTTGATAAACGATAGGTACCTCTTGTCATCGCTACTCCTCTTACAGTTTTATATTGATCATTTTGAAACTTTGTTTGTGTTTTTGCTATGGTATGAGGCTGTTCATGTGGTTTGAACTTTATGTTGGGATCACATTTTATCTCTTTTTCCACATTGTGAACTTCTGAGAATTAAGTCGAAACCATATGCAGTTTATATTTTACTTTTGGTCCTTTGAAATCAGCGAGAATATTCTGAGAAATCAGAAATAAATCATTGGTTTAGACTCATATTCTAGACAGGCTTTTAATTAAATGGACCCCGTTTTGATTTATATCAGTCTTTGAATCGACTGCCTATTCGAAATTCGCAAAATTGCAGTATGTTTCCTCTGGCTTTCTTTGCCGGATCATTACAGGGTCACTGATGAGGCTTTATTAACCGAAACTACGTAGTATGACTCATTTCTTTGTTATGAATGTTTTCATTGCTCTTAAAGGAACTCATTTTGATTTTTATTTGCCTTCACTGCAGCTGGTGTTGTGCCGTGTGGCGGCCGTAAAACGTCTCCCCGTACATAAACCATAGTGCAGTTTATATTTTACTTTTGGTCCTTTGAGATCAGCGAGAATATTCTGAGAAATCAGAAATAAATTATTGGTTCAGACTCATATTCTAGACAGGCTTTTAATTATTTGGACCCCATTTTGATTTATATCAGTCTTTGAATCGACTGCCTATTCGAAATTCGCAAAATTGCAGTATGTTTCCTCTGGCTTTCTTTGCCGGATAATTACAGGGTCACTGATGAGGCTTTACTAGCCGAAACTACGTAGTATGACTCATTTTCTTTCTTATGAATGTTTTCATTGCTCTTAACCCTTTACCACTCAGATACGTGTTTTTACGTGTCTGCACCCCCCCCCCCCCCCTATTTTAAGCCCCAGAAGCACCTAAAATCTGCATTTCTACCCCTGGATAGTTATGTTTGCTTAAGGATTCGTTGGGCAAAAAAAGTGACCTGTTATTTCGCGCGCCTCCCCACTAAAACTATTATAGGGGGGATTGAAGGGGGACGACGCATCCCGAAAAATTTGGGTTGTATGGCCCAACAGGCCGCTAAAATTTATATCTAAGGGTGTCTGGGGTCAAAAATGCCTGGCAATTGATGCTGATAAAACATGCTGCAAACAGTGAAAATTGCCAGTGCCAAACACCTTAATTGTTGCCTTGACAGCTGTGTGAAGATTAAAATGTGGTCAAAAATTCATGTGAAAACACTTTTTGGCACATTTGAGATGCCCCCTCTTTACCATGACAACAATGATCAAGTCATGGAAGGTTGCATTTGAAAGGCTACTGCCCAATGAACATTCATATTGAGTTTGGTGTAAAACAGACCATCCATTATGAAACAATGGCTAGTTGAAGTTGCTGTCAGGTGCAACACTGTGAAAATCAGCGAAATTCACAAAATCCCTGAGTGGTAAAGGGTTAATGAAGAAAATCCCAACTGACCAAAATAATGTTTTTTCATCATTTTTTTGCAAGAAACAATATTTCAGATATAATTAATGCATTTTAGACTAAAATTCAGTATGTGCCCAGATTTCAGTTAACCCTTTACCACTCAGATACGTGTTTTTACGTGTCTGCGACCCCCCCCCCCCCTCACCCCCCTATTTTAAGCCCCAGAAGCACCTAAAATCTGTATTTCTACCCTTGGATAGTTATGTTTGCTCCCCCCCCCCAATTTTAAGCCCCAGAAGCACATAAAATCTGCATTTCTACCCCTGGATAGTTATGTTTGCTTTAGGATTTGTTGGGCAAAAAAGTGACCTTTTTTTTCGCGCGCCTCCCCACTAAAAATATTCTAGGGGGATTGAAGGGGGGCTACGCCCCCCTCAAATCCCGAAAAATTTTGGGTGTATGGCCCAACAGGCCGCTAAAATTTATATCTGAGGGTGTCTGGGGTCAAAAATGCCTGAAAATTGATGCTGATAAAACATGCTGCAAACAGTGAAAATGGCCAGTGCCAAACACCTTAATTGTTGCCTTGACAGCTGTGTGAAGATTAAAATGTGGTCAAAAATTCATGTGAAAACACACTTTTTGACACATTTGAGATGCCCCCTCTTTACCATGACAACAATGATCAAGTCATGAAAGGTTGCATTTGAAAGGCTACTGCCCAATGAACATTCATATTGAGTTTGGTGTAAAACAGACCATCCATTATGAAACAATGGCTAGTTGAAGTTGCTGTCAGGTGCAACACTGTGAAAATCAGCGAAATTCACAAAATCCCTGAGTGGTAAAGGGTTAATGAAGAAAATCCCAACTGACCAAAATAATGTTTTTTCATCATTTGTTTGCAAGAAACAATATTTCAGATATAATTAATGCATTTTAGACTAAAATTCAGTATGTTCCCAGATTTCAGTTAATGAAGAATATCCCAACTGACCAAAATAATGTTTTTTCATCATTTTTTTGCAAGAAGCAATATTTCAGATATAATTAATGCATTTTAGACTAAAATTCAGTATGTTCCCAGATTTCAGTTAATGAAGAATATCCCAACTGACCAAAATAATGTTTTTTCATCATTTTTTTGCAAGAAGCAATATTTCAGATATAAGTAATGCATTTTAGACTGAAATTCAGTATGTTCCCAGATTTCAGTTAACCCTTTACCACTCAGATACGTGTTTTTACGTGTCTGCGACCCCACCCCCCTATTTTAAGCCCCAGAAGCACCTAAAATCTGTATTTCTACCCTTGGATAGTTATGTTTGCTTTAGGATTTGTTGGGCAAAAAAGTGACCTGTTTTTTCGCGCGCCTCCCCACTAAAAATATTCTAGGGGGGATTGAAGGGGGGCAACGCCCCCCTCACATCCCGAAAAATTTTGGGTGTATGGCCCAACAGGCCGCTAAAATTTATATCTGAGGGTGTCTGGGGTCAAAAATGCCTGAAAATTGATGCTGATAAAACATGCTGCAAACAGTGAAAATGGCCAGTGCTAAACACCTTAATTGTTGCCTTGACAGCTGTGTGAAGATTAAAATGTGGAAAAAAATCATGTGAAAACACACTTTTTGGCACATTTGAGATGCCCCCTCTTTACCATGACAACAATGATCAAGTCATGAAAGGTTGCATTTGAAAGGCTACTGCCCAATGAAC
The DNA here is from genome assembly GCA_963580285.1 of Lucinisca nassula. NCBI lineage: Eukaryota > Metazoa > Mollusca > Bivalvia > Lucinida > Lucinidae > Lucinisca > Lucinisca nassula. The sequence goes on along the minus strand of OY757015.1, from coordinate 32,534,951 downwards.
ATTCATATTGAGTTTGGTGTAAAACAGACCATCCATTATGAAACAATGGCTAGTTGAAGTTGCTGTCAGGTGCAACACTGTGAAAATCAGCGAAATTCGCAAAATCCCTGAGTGGTAAAGTGTTAAAGGAACTCATTTTTGATTTTTATTTGCCTTCACTGCAGCTAGTGTTGTGCCGTGTGGCGGCCGTAAAACGTCTCCTCGTACATCAACCATAGTGCAGTTTATATTTTACTTTTGGTCCTTTGAGATCAGCGAGAATATTCTGAGAAATCAGAAATAAATCATTGGTTTAGACTCATATTCTAGACAGGCTTTTAATTATCTGGACCCCATTTTGATTTATATCAGTCTTTGAATCGACTGCCTATTCGAAATTCGCAAAATTGCAGTATGTTTCCTCTGGCTTTCTTTGCCGGATCATTACAGGGTCACTGATGAGGCTTTATTAGCCGAAACTACGTAGTATGACTCATTTTCTTTGTTATGAATGTTTTCATTGCTCTTAAAGGAACTCATTTTTGATTTTTATTAGTCAGTTTTTTACCTCACATATATAGGCTATGGATTCTTCACAAAGCCCTATATTCATTTCTTCTGCCTTAAATAAACTTTTTGTGTTTGTGGGGCGGATGGGGAGCAGGTGCGACATCAACTTCACCGAAGTTGAATCTCTGGTTTTATTTATATTCGTTCAATAACTTTCTTATTTTGAGATGGATTTTGAAATTGCTTGGCAGAAATGTTAACCACCATGAGACGATGTGCAGCGTGCATGACCCAGGTTGGTACATCAAAGGTTAAGGTCATACTTAGAGGTCAAAGGTAAAAATGGGGGCCTTCTTTCGTGTTTGATCAATAACTTTCTTATTTGTAGATGGATTTTGAAATTTTGTAGCAGAAACGTTAACCACAATGAGACGACGTGTCTCTTTCATGACCCAATTTGGTACCCCAAAGGTCAAGGTCATACTAAGAGGCTAAAGGTAAAAAGGGGCTTTTTTAGTGTTCAGTCAATTACTTTCTTATTACTGGATAGATTGTGAAATTACTTGGCAGAACTGTTAACCATCATGTGACGATATGTTGCGCGCTAGACCAAGGTCGGTAGCTCCAAGGTTAAGGTCATACTAAGAGGTCAAAGGTCAAAAAAGTTGTTTTTTTTTTGGTGTACATTCAATAAGTTGTTTATTTATGGATGAACTTTTTAAAGTAACGATGCTGAAATGTTCACCTTCATTAGATGATGAGTCGTCTGCTAAAAGCAAGGTCCATACCTCCAATCTCAAGGCCGTACCTAGAGGTCAAATGTCAAAAAGTGGCCTTCTGTGTACAGTCAATAACTTTCTTATTCTTTGATGGATTATGAAATTACTTGGCAGAAATGTTAACCATCTTGAGACGATGTGTTTTATCTCAAGGTCAAGGTCATACTTAGAGGTCAATGGTAAAAAAGTTTGTTTTTTTTTGTTTACGGTCAGTAACTGTCTTATTTCTCCATGAACGTTTTAAAGTAACTTTGCAGAAATGTTCATCTTCATTAGATGATGTGTTGCAAACAAGACCCAGGTCAATACCTCCAATGTCAAGGTCTTACTTAGAGGTCAAAAGGGGGCGGCATCTCTGTTTTTGTAGAAAAACTAATTCTAGTTCATGATTATAATTAGCGTGTTTTTTTTTGTGTGTTTTTTTCCTAGTGCCGCGAGATCCATGTTTACGTTTTCGGCATTTCAAAAAAGAGAACATATCAAAATCTGGCATTTTAAGAATATACCCCTCATTATAATTGATGTCATTCAATAACCAGAGTGAAAGGTAACAATTAACAAGTCAACCATTTAAATACACTTTCGTGTATTTGAATGATTTTAAATCTAGCTGTAGATTTTATATCGTATTTTTCACTGCTTGCATTGAAACGGTCCGTTCATTTAAAGTGACGGTACAGAAAAGTGTCAATTTTCTAGCGCTGTCTAATTCTACGATAATTTTCATTAAATCTAGTTTTCCCACCCCGCCCATCGGAGCTTGTAGAAAAAAATGGGCTGCACGATGCTTCCACGGAACACAAGAGTACTGGTAAAACCGTTTAGAGGATCTAAGCCTGCCCCGGCAAAAAATTGTGAGTCGGACTGTCCATGCTTATAAACCCTATTGGTTTAATTTGGGCGACAGGGCTTGAGATGTCATTTCATCTCAATATCGGGTAATAGTCCCACAAAATTGGAAGCAACGTCTCCAAAATGACCTATACAGTGTTGACGGGGACGTTAAACCTCAAACAAAATCTAGTTTTCAACAAACGATAGTCTTCATAACGTACATTTCCACAATTTGCATTGCGTCAGTTCATATTGTATATCCAATATAGCCAGTGGTTAAATCCGGTGATATACTGAGTGATAAATCACTAGGCGGAAAAGCGTGAATAGAAGAACTGCCCATTGATAATGTTTTGAAACTTCATCGATCTTTTCATTGACGTTGGACGGAGTAATGTCTTTTTCGCGCATAAAGTAGTTATAAAAACAGGTAACTGCATGTTGGCGGGATTTCATCAAACAATAGCGGAATGTTGAGAGGATATGAAAGAAACAACAGCATTTAGTCGACTTTCAGTGTGTTAGATTCGAAATAGATCAAGTCTACTGCGTGATTTGTTGAGTAATTTATCACAGTTTGCCGGTCAGTTGTAAGTAGATAAAATTACTCGCGCTACGCACTTGTGTTTTGATCTACCATACAACCGACCTCCAAACAGTGATATATTACTCAACAAGTCACTGCTAGTGCTGATATATTTCTTAATAAAATTCGTTGGCTTTAAGTTCAGTGTTAAAAAGTTAACTGCCGTTTACAGATTGATGAAGAACCGGTTGACGCAGTGTATAAATGCATACAACACCTTCACTTCTTAACATTACACTTAGAAATACTTCATCAATTCTCCCCTACATTCATTGCATGGTAACATCTTGGTCTGATAAAGATATGCTAGCTCGGACAAGTGAGCGTTATCAGCTCAACCTGACATTGCACTTGTATGAACTGATATACTTGAAAATTGGCAAAAGTGTAAGAGTTTTCAGGGGCTCGCGATTCTACAAGCTTTCTCGAAACCTTGCCTGATAAACTTGATAACAAATGACATGAACCTGCATGGTATTCTCTGTTGAAACAATGCACCTCTTTTGAACGGCATGGTATTTTCGATTTAAGAGGAATTAATACACCTTCAGGGGAGGCAACTCCTGCAAAAGTATTTATGCCTCCCATGTCAATAGGGCTCAACCCTTAAAGGAAAGAATTTGCTCCTGAGGAGTAAATTCTTTCCTTTGAGAGTAGATCCCTTTTTCAGTGGGACAGGGCATACAGAAAAGGGAACATGAAGTCCCGAAAGTTGTCTCTCTTTACAAAATGCTGGAAAAATCTGCCAGGTGTTCGCATTCCCCTTAAGGGGATAGTCAAATTCTAAGATTATTGCGAAACATTCGTATTACCTGCTACACCGAAAGTTTATGGAAGTAGCAGAAATCAAATTTAAAGTTCTAACCAATACCGATGGTTTCGCGGGTACTTAATAATTATTGATTTAATGAGGAAGCTGTACAGAAGAAGCGAAATGTAGCCAAAGAGAAGATATTGTAATTTTAAATGACTTATTTTTTATATTAAAGATGTTACGTAGTGGGGTACCGTAGACCTATGTCGTATAGTGTTCTTGTTTTAGTACTTCGCTTTTTACAACACAACAAAATAAAGTCTTTTCAAAGTTTCTAAGTTTTAATTTTCATTTCACTACATTTCCGCGACAGCCCAAAAGTTGTATCAGATTAATTTCAATCTGATACTTTCAAATATGAGATCTATTATATCCAGCGTGGATCTCTCTACATCTTTTAAACCCAAATTCAGATCTCACCAACGTGTTCAAAACTGGACCTTATATATGTTCTCTGAGCATTTCTGACATTTTACAATTCACGTTTACACCCTTATTATTTGTGCAAACGTCAATCATAATGCATATTTTCAGGACGCTACCACGCAATTATTTAAAGGTTATTGTTTTCCTAAATTCCTTCAAAAGCTTACTGCACCTGTTTAGTTGACATAACATTAAAACATACACCCCAATGACTGACATAAACCATAATATGTACTCGGGTGATAGGCATATGTATATACAAATACCCCTTTTTGAGTGGCGTATCCGTATACATTTTAGAATTATGTAAGTTTTGTTTACTGCACCTGCATGTCTCTAGAAACTGATAAACACCAGGTGGTTACTGCGTAATCACATATTTTATATGTCAAATGACGATTTGAACTCAGTCCAGTTGATTTGAATCGGTTCCAATATAAACAAGACATGTAAATCAAGTTTAGAAAGTACAATGCATCATTTTATAGCCTGTTAGCAAAAACCAATATTTTATAGAAAGACAGATTCACAATTAAGCTTCAACAGTTTAGATAGTAAAATATCTGTTAATATGACATGCCTTTACGACCCACCAACACTATAGATCATACAAGGCTAGTTTCTTAAAGCCCTTCAACATTATATGTCATACATGTTATACATGTTATATGCTCAGAGAACGACTATGTTATATACCTCCCCTTTTTATAATAAATTAATTTTCTTACACAAGAAAACTAATTTATAATCGTAACATCCTATCTAAGATAATTTGTGTCCAGTTGATCACGTTAGTAAACAAATTAAGTATTTGCATTACACTCAACAAGCTTCTAATATATGTCACACTCAAACAATAATATAATCTTATAGCAATACAACAAGTGTGACCAGGATATTAACCCTGAAGCTTGATATATTAATTCACACTTAGATCAACACCCTTTTCTAAGTGTGAACAGGATATTTCTCTAGATGTGACTAGGATTATCAAACATATGCAAACGCATATGCACATCATAAAATGTCACTAAATAAAGTTATTCTGTGTAAACATACTGTTACTAAGTTTCCATGTCTCCTCTCTAAAGTTAACACTCTAGTCTATGAGTCATCTGAAAACACGCATCTAAAAACACACACACACAAGAATAACACGACACTATAAAATTAATCACATTAATAAGAATAAAGTTTTTCGTCCATTTAAACATCTTCCCTCGGCGGCGTTGGCGTTGGTATAGGATATATAGGTACCCTATATTTTGGAATTAGAATCTTGTCGTCCTCCGATGATGGCTTCGTGTGAGCATTTATCACCATATGCACTGGGTATGGTTGCTTCTGCTCCTCCTCCCGTTCACCATAATATGACTGCATGACTGTAACATCCGACTGTAAAGAAATTATGTTTAAATGTTCAAACCCTACTCTTATTAAAATCTTCATCTATGCGCACCTTAAGGGTAACACAAAGGACTTTACACAACTTAAAAGTCAATAAAATGTCAATCTTCGACAATGCATGACCTTAAGGGTCATACAAAGTACATAAATACATGTCCACATAACAGTATCTCTTACTGTTAAAATAACCATGATTATTTCAAGTGACCTGGATTCACTAACAAACTAACAACTATAACGACGAGGATCCACTATATACACGTACAGATCACTGCCACTTATGACAATTCTGTAGTCACATCCTTGGATACAGGCCAAGCGAGTGATGCATCCGTCCGCTTGAAGGGTTTCTGACCTTCAGAACTGTAATCGACGTTCCTTTTCTCTAGCATAGCGGACATCTCTACCTCTTCACAACCACCATGTGAAGGAGAACATTTTACATTTATATTCTCAAGGTCATGCATATTAGCCTGCCGTTTACCAATTGTTTGGCCCAAATTACAAGTACTTTTATGTCTGACTATACATACTATACTAAATATTATAAATGACAACGCAGTTACAATTACAAAAGCATATGTCTAATGGTTTGTACCTTTCTTATCATCTACCTGTACCGTTTTATATGCTCTTGTTTCGCGTAGAAAACTTTGCAATGGAATCTCTTTCAAGCCTCTCAAATGCGATGGAATATTAACTGGCTTTAATTTGTCAAGTTCAGCTTTGGAATTGTTCCCAATGAAAAACTGTGAAATATTATGCAGTGACAACAAAGCTTGTAAAGGATCTAACCTTTCAAAGGCAGTTTGTTTATCAAAATATTCAGGCAGCTGTAAGTATTTATTATAGGCTCTGCAAGTGTTATTTAACTTTAAAATGTCAAATGGAGATTTAATTTTAATGCCACTGATTCTATGTTTATTTAACTGACAGTTAACTGTAAACATTAATGGTTTATCAGTCACAATTATCCACACACCTGCAAACAAGTATTTTGTGGTTGGCAAAACCTTATCTAAAAAAATGACTTGTTTACATAACCTTTTAATGTCATGCTTGTTCTGTGTAAATAATGCCATAACACAAAACTTATTAATGTTTGTTTGGTAGTACGCAGTCTCTGGATTACAATACTGCAAATGGTAGGTATTACACAAGAGTTCTCTCTTTCCCTTCTGTACCTTTTAACTAACTTTGCTAACGGAAGATTCTCATCCGAGTCAGAGTCAGAATCAGAAGATGCCTGAGGTGGTAAAGCATAAGCTGCATCTCTCAACCTACGGCTGTTTTCATCCTTGGAAATTTGCCAATCATCAATATTTGCCAATCTTAACATTTCTGCATGAACTTTGCTAGTAGAACCGTCTAACTGATTCTTAATTACATAAGTTACAGGACCTTTCTTTTCTAAAATCCTATAATATGGCCTCCACTTAAGATCTAGCTTTCCTTTTCTTTGATTGTTTCTATAATAAACTGGATCACCAACTTCATAAGTTACAGCTTTACTTTTCTTATCTGCATATTTAGCTTGTCTTTTCTTAGCCTTTTGTATGTTATTTCTTACAGTCACAAATAATTTGTGCTGTTCCTGAAAAGCAATTTGATGTGATTCCTCACCCAAATATTTTCTCCTGGGTTTCATGATATTATCTATAGGTAAGACAACATCTCTGTTTTAAAGCAGATAGAAGGGAGAAAACTTTGAAGATTCACTTACATTGAATCGTATTGCTGCCAAAGCTTGATTAAGAAACAAATCCCAAGTTTTTTGATTATCTGCAACTCTTTTCGACAATACATCATGCAAAGTTCTATGAAATCTTTCTACCTTCGCATTACTTTGTGGGTGATATACACTTGTCAAAATATGATCTATCTTAAGATTCTCTAAAGTTTCCTTGACAATTTTGTTGACATTTTCTGTCCCGTTATCTGACACGAATTGTAACATACTACCAAATATAGGGAATATTTCTTCAATCAACAACTGAGCTACTGTATCAGCAGTTTTGTCTGGTACTGCAAAAGCTTCTGGCCAACCAGAATACCAGTCTACAAAAGCAATAATATACTTGTTACCTGATAAAGTTGTTGGATATGGTCCAGAAAGATCTAGGCTAACTTTTGCCATAGGATATGGGGGAATATCCGTTTCTTGTAAAGGTTGACTGATTTTCTGTAAAGATCTTGTCTGACAAATTGTACACTCAGCTACATACTTATTCAGCTCTTTGAATAAGTATGGCCAATAATATTTTCTACGAACGGAATCAAAAGTTTTCTGTACACCCATATGCCCATTCTGATCATGCTACTGTTGTATGATAAACACTCTGAGATGTTTGGGAACAAATAATCTCAAATATGGATCATCATCTACATTGGATATATAATAAACTAGATCATCTATCACAAGATAGTGTTTCTGAACATCTTTGCTCTCATTACCATTCAAAATCATTGACCTGATTTTTGAAATGTCATCATCCCTACTCTGTTCAACAATTATATCAAAACCACCTTTGGTAAACTCCAACAAATCACACTTCTCTAACCACTCATCGTTTGGCAATTTACAGCTAGCAAAAGCTCTGGGATCAAATTGATTTGAATCTAAAACATTGACCTCATCTAAGTTTTCATTAACATCAATGACATTTTGATATACATTGTCTTTTTGTGCATTGACATTGTCTGGATGTCTCGAAAGTAGGTCAGCACAAGTGTTTGTAGTACCACTAATGTATTCAATAGTGCAGTTATATCCTGCCATACTCAAAGCCCAAAGTTGTATCTTCTTGTTCAGCATAGGAGATTCAAGAAGATATTTCAATGGTTTGTGATCCGTTTTAATAACAAACTGAGCATTGTGCAAGTAATAATCTAATTTCTGAAGTGAGAAATGAATAGCATAAGCCTCTTTTTCAACCACTGACCATTTACACAGAGATTTACTAAGTTTAAGAGACAAATAATATATTGGTTTCTCTTCACCCTCATATTCTTGTGTAAGGCATGCCGCTATACAAGTATCACTAGCATCTGTATAAAGAGTGAAAGGTTTGTTTGAATCTGGATATGCTAAAAGTGGAACAGAAGTCAAGCTTTCTTTCAAATATTCAAAAGCTTTCTGATGTGTCTCAGACCATTTGTAATGTGCATACTTCCTAGTTAAAGCTATTATTGGTTCAGCTATCTGAGAGAAGTTTGGTATGAACCTCCTGTAATATGAACACATCCCAATAAAAGATCTGACTTCTCTAACACAAGTTGGAACTGGTAAAGATCGAATTGCTTCAACCTTCTTTTCATCTGGTTGAATTCCTTTTTCACTAATTACGAAACCAAGATAATTTGTTTCTAATTTAAGAAAACTACATTTCTTAAGTTTCAGCTTCAAACTATGCTGTCTAAGCTTGCCAAAAATAATACCCAAATGTTTCAAGTGTTCTTCCAAAGTTGCACTGAAAACTAAGATATCATCTAAGTATGCTGTTGCAAAGTGATTACACTCCTGTAACACAATAGACATGAGTTCCTGGAAGACAGCTGGAGCGTTAGAAAGGCCAAAGGGCATTACATTGAATTCAAATAACCCTTTGTGACATGCAAAAGCTGTTTTCTCTTTATCTTTCTCATCCATGGCAACCTGCCAATAACCACTCTTAAGATCTAAGGAACTGAAGTATTTTGCTTTACCCAACAATGCTAAAATGTCATCTATTAAAGGTAAAGGATATGAGTTTTTCTTTGAGATTTGATTAAGCTTTCTAAAGTCTACACAAAATCTTTTACTACCATCCTTTTTGTCGACAATAACACAAGGAAATGACCAAGGGGATCGAGAACTTCTGATAACATCATCATCTAACATTTCTTCAATAGCTTTTTCAATAACTTCCCTATTCTTAATTGGCGTTCTATATGGTCTCATTTTAATAGGCTCTTGATTTCCTGTATCTATTTGCATCTTAACTGTATCAGTTTGACCTAATTCTGAATCTTTGTTTGCAAATAAGTCTTGATTTCTTAAGACTAACTTTTCTATATGTGTTCTGTATTCTTTAGGTACATCTAAGTCCTTAAGATTTATTTTAGTATCTGCATTTTTATTTTGACATACTGAATCTACATGTATCATGTTTTCACTTTGAATGTCTGAAATGTTTGCCAAAAGACCATGCCTATAAATTTTAATAATTTTTTTTGTATTGTTTACAATTAATAAAGGTAAAGATCTATCTCTAGCTAAAGTTGAGATAGTATTAATAATTTGTAAACCTGGTTGATTAACTAAAAATCCCTTGTCAATTTGTTTTACCTCATATGACTCACCAACAGGTAAGTCTGGGTTTTCTCTGACCTTGCCATAACAAATCATAGCAGTTTGTGGTTTAATTACGCATGTTCTTTTCATCCTAACTGTTGTTGCAATGTGTATGTCTTCCTCTAAGTTTACATAATGTTTACCGTTTATCCTTATACATTTTAGGTTAAAATAAATCCTAACATTATTTTGTTTAAGCCAGTCCAAACCCAATATCAAGTTTCTATTCAAATCTCTAATGACATAGAAATCTTGGGACATTTCGGTACCACCGATGCAGAATTGCACAGTAATGCATCCATCGCATTGCAGCTCAGAGCCGTTTGCTGATTGTAAGCTCACTCGTTTGCTCTGCAATTTTGGCTTGTTTTTAAGCTGATCATATATTCTGCGATGCATTAATGAACACTCCGTTCCCGTGTCCACAAGAGTTCTAAACTTTTGCCTTCCTATCTTTACAAGACAAGAATTTGGACTACCTGAAACACTAACCTTATAAATTTTCTGAGGTTTAGTATCATGTATGTTATTTTTGTTACTCTTTACAACGACCTCCTCATGTAAAGAGAGACCTAGTTTTCCTGATGGCCTGGGGGTTTACTTGTTTGAAACCTACTTCTTCCATGCCCCATAGGTCTTCTATTTTTCTCTTCTTTCTTGCAGTCCCTACTTATGTGGCCTTCTTCACCACAAGACCAACATTTAATTGGTCTGTTTTGAGTACTATTTACCCTTCTGTTATTATTGTACGGATAACGGCGACCTCGTGAAAGGTCAACCTCCATAGGTGTTGTTTTTGTGTTGGACCCTTGCCAATTATGATGTGACATTGACACTCTTGTCCTTAAGTTTTGTTCATTTGTGGCAATAGCCACAGCTCCCTGCAAAGTGTCGGGCTCATCCCTTAATATTTTCATCTTCAGTTGGTCATTTGTAAGACCATCTACGAATATATCTATTAGCTGCCTTTCAATAGCATTGCCTCCCTGGTTATCGTAGGCAATTTCAGCTAATGAAAGTATTCTCTCGGCATAAACCTGTATGTTTTCACCAGGCTTCTGCCTCACGGATCTCAACATGGACAGAGCAGTTTGAGAGTCTGTCACATCCGAAAATCTCACAGCTAGTTGCTGTTTAAGCTGAACCCAATTATTATCTGGGTTAGCTTGCATATAACGGTGAATGAAGCCACTCACCGCTCCACTTGCCGACTGATAAGCAATTAGCTTTTTCCGTCCGTCAGGCACATTTACTAAGGTCGCATACTTTTCCGTCAGGCACATTTACTAAGGTCGCATACTTTTCTATTGACCTTATCCACTCTCTATAATTTTTAGGATTTCCGTCAAATTTAAAGACTGTGTTTGAGATTCCCTGCGCAGTCAAAGCATTTGAAACACTATTGAGTTCTAAAGTTAAATTATTAAAAACTTGAGCAATATCTGGTGCTTGACCTTGCCCTTCCGCCATTTTTAAAGTTAATTAAATAAACTAAAATAATTTTCTAAAATAATTTTTACATATTTAACATGGCTAATACAAGGCAGACTACTTTTTGATCATTGGTAAACTTTCAGCATACACACATGAATAGAAAATGTAACAAGTAAAATGTCCTACCTGTGGTCCTTGTTGACTTTCCATCCTCGTGGTCCTGTGTTTAATCCTAGTTCAATCCTGGGAACTTTAGCACCAAATTAGATACCACATTGTTACGTAGTGGGGTACCGTAGACCTATGTCGTATAGTGTTCTTGTTTTAGTACTTCGCCTTTTACAACACAACAAAATAAAGTCCTTTCAAAGTTTCTAAGTTTTAATTTTCATTTCACTACATTTCCGCGACAGCCCAAAAGTTGTATCAGATTAATTTCAATCTGATACTTTCAAATATGAGATCTATTATATCCAGCGTGGATCTCTCTACATCTTTTAAACCCAAATTCAGATCTCACCAACGTGTTCAAAACTGGACCTTATATATGTTCTCTGAGCATTTCTGACATTTTACAATTCCCGTTTACACTCTTATTATTTGTGCAAACGTCAATCATAATGCATATTTTCAGGACGCTACCACGCAATTATTTAAAGGTTATTGTTTTCCTAAATTCCTTCAAAAGCTTACTGCACCTGTTTAGTTGACATAACATTAAAACATACACCCCAATGACTGACATAAACCATAATATGTACTCGGGTGATAGGCATATGTATATACAAATACCCCTTTTTGAGTGGCGTATCCGTATACATTTTAGAATTATGTAAGTTTTGTTTACTGCACCTGCATGTCTCTAGAAACTGATAAACACCAGGTGGTTACTGCGTAATCACATATTTTATATGTCAAATGACGATTTGAACTCAGTCCAGTTGATTTGAATCGGTTCCAATATAAACAAGACATGTAAATCAAGTTTAGAAAGTACAATGCATCATTTTATAGCCTGTTAGCAAAAACCAATATTTTATAGAAAGACAGCATCACGATAACATGCCCGTTTTTTAAAGACCCCCTTACACCCCAAATCAGTCATTGGAGCCTGGGGTTTAAGGGGGTCTTTGGCGGAAGGAAATAGTCCGCCTCATATTTGATTAAAACCTTCTTAAAATCGATATTTTCGGTGTGAAAAATACATTTTCTATAGGAAATGATAATTTTGTGTGAAAAGCATTAACTAGCACCAAAAAATGATATCATTAATAAATAAACTGTATATTTTAAACGGTGATACGGTTTTTGACCTTATAACATGTCTACGCGGTCTCCGATCGAGTCGATTCACCAACCAATAAAAAGTGTATACCTTCCCAACAAAAAATAGTTCTGTCATTAAATAGGAAATATTATAATTGATAAATTTTAAATTGTAATAATCTTTTGTAACTTAACACATAAAAGAAAAGGAATATATTTTAATATTATTTTCAGACACAAATATATGTTTCTTTCATATAAGTGTCCGTCAACCCTGGTCGGCGCAATAATTTCGTAATACGGTCCGGAGATAGCGTGGGTAGCCATTTTCAATCGGGTTCTGCAACGGTACACATGGTGTCTTTGTTTTAATTTAATTTTTTGTCCACTGAAGAGAAATAATGTTTAGCGTGAACGATTTCGTCGAGGCCGTAGATGAGTGTGGGCATTGGACTGCAGCTCAAGTCATAGAAACAGCGATGTCGGTTTTTCTAGTGTCGTTCGTGGGCTGGAGCAAGCGCTTCAACCGGTGGGTGGGGTATGACGAAATTCGTCAGCCCACTGTAGCCAGCGAGGAAAATTGTAGAGGTAAGTTGTATATTTATTCTTACGCATATAAACTAGATAAAATATATTTTTTTCAGATTATTTGTCAACGTGAGCTTTCTACTGACTATCGGGAATGATTCTGGTGTACACATTTCTTTTCCATTAATTATACGATATACAGCGCATCTGCCTAGAATGTCCTGCGGCGTATTCATAATGCAGTATATGAAGATAGATACACCCGAAATGTACACCTGCAAATAACCGAACGCGGTATAAGTAAAATAAGAAGGGGACCCTGTGCAGAGATAGTCAATTATAATTAGTCATCCCCTGTGCAGGTCAAAGCCCTCTTACTGCATCTGCATGACAAGGCTTTCATCCTGCAAACCTGATTCTCGTCGGAAATTCCTCCTTGGAGGTTAAAAGGTACCTGCAAATAGTGTACGTGATGCTCACCTGCGAGTAATGCCTAATGGTCAAATGCGACCTGATCGCAGTATGAGTAGAATCTTAGATATACTGCGATCAGGTAGATAGATACAGACCAAGATTTCAGAGTGTATGTGGGAAAAAGGCTCCTGGAGGCTCATGTCCTACATGAGCTGTCAAGTATCTTCGCTTGAAAAGATTTGTTTACTCCCAAGGATTGTGTTTAAAATAGCTGAACAGGGATACAGACTAACAGTCACCCAAGACGCCTAAGTTTCGAATAAAATGCCTATTAACTTACTGTAAAATTTGGATTTAAGGCAATCTGGACCCTAAAGCAAAATGCTTAGTCTGTGTCCCTGCTGATAACCGGAAACGGTGCAGACCTATCTATCTACCTACTGATACTATCTACCTACTGCGCCGGTCACATTTGACCATTACCGCAGGTGTATGTAATGGTGAGTCAGCATTCTATAGCCCTCGTCTGTGTCTACACGGTTTGTTCAGACCTGGCTGTTCTAATCATACGATAATGTATAAGGTATGGTAAGAGTCAACACCATCGCCCCGCCAAGAGGGCCTTGAAAATATAGATGGGCTGTATGATGCCTCGATGCAGAGCTGAGATCTACCCGCACATAAGTACTGGTTAACCGCTTAGAGGATCTAAGCCGGTTTGTCAGTGCTTATAAACCCTATTGGTAAGGCTGACACGATCAATCGATCATTACATTCCGCAAAAATGATTATCATTTCTGATATGCTTTTAATCGATTACTTGATAGGTACAATTTACTACCCAAAGTTATGCCTAAAATAGCTGGATGAGTGGCAAACAGTGCAGACCCTGATGAGACGCTGCATTTTGTGGCATCTCATCTGGGTCTACACTGTTTGCTCAGGCCTGTCTGTTCAAATACACCGGTACATATGGTAAAGTGCAACATAACATAAAGAGTCATGCTCAGATAGAAAGCCAGACAGGTAAAATTAAGACAAATACCTTAGCGGTTACTAATCGATTATCGATCCCAATGACAGGACTGATAATGGGTTATCTTTTCAGCTCCGATTAGCCAGCCCTACCTATTATTTTCATTGGGCGGCAGGGCTTGAGATGTCATTTCATCTCCATGTCAGGTAAAAGTCCCATAAAATTGGAAGCAATGTCTCCAACATGACCTTTCCAGTATTGACGAGGACGCTAAACCTCAAATCAGACTAACAAAAGATTCAACGCAGAGAGGTAATGTTATTCGATTACTAACCGATTATTGATCACTGCGACAGGACTAGTTATTTCATTTCAGCTCTTCAAAACTGTTGTGTGCTCTGATCTCAATTTTTTATTTCTGCATGAAAACATGTGTTGTGGGTACTCATTAAAGTTCCTCACAGGGGGGGTTTTAATGAGTATCCATATATATATGTTTTCATGCAGATATAAGAAAAAAACAGCTGTGGATATCCCCCCTTATCTGTGCCTATATGCACCATCCAACTTCAAATGGTAACTGGTCAACTCGTATCCCCATCCCCAAAGGGGCTGGGGTACTATATATAATTTTGGTGGGGTGGGGGTCGAACACTAATGGTCTCTGCTCGTAACTAGCCCAATGAATTCGGACAAGAAGAGCATCACAGATTTTTTATCCCCCCCCCCCCCCCCCCCACGGTCGGGTTGCCTACCAAGTCAAACAGTAGAATACAGCGGTGCCCAGAGACATATCTTGGGTTCACCGGAGGCCAGAAAGAAGTACTTGGGTCATTTTATTGTGACATGGTTTTCACGGCGCTGGGATTTGTGGTTGCGCCCCACCAACCTGCTCTAGTTGTTATAGTTATTATTCACCTTAAACCCCGTTTGGTGTCAGAAACCCATAAAGGGGTTCCTTGTCAAACAAAGCAGGTCCAGATCAGACGCTGCAGAACGCTGATCAGGAACCCTTCAAATTGCTTTGTTCTTTAACGTCTTCCCTACTCTCACATGCTTTTAAACCCAGAACATCCCAACACTTTTTCTTCTACCATGCTTTCTTTTTAGCCTCGGGCAGAATGTAGATGGATAGAATCATTGGGTTGCGTCATGCTTTTAGGCAGGACTGAAACTGACCACCCTGAGTACTGGTAAACCGCTTCATAAAGCCACCGTGGTAAGTCCAGTGCATGTTTGAGCCCTATTGGATTCATTTGGCGACAGCACTTAATACAGGGCTTATCTCCATGTAGGGTAACTATCATGCAAAATTGGAAACGACATTCAAAAATGACAGTGTTGACAGGGACATTAAGCCTCCTATCGAACAAACCTCTACCTTGTTTGGGTTGAAGTTTGGAGGTCAAGTATCAATTTGCTCATTGCATGTGGGAATCCCCTAAAGGGGAGCTTAGCAAATCATGGCAACCCCGGTCATATGACGCTAGATGTGATGGCTGCTCAAGACCTGCACAGTTTGGTAACTGAATTTTTGTCAAAAATTGTATACAATATAAGAAAAAGGCCTGCCACCTTTCATATATGACAAATGGACTTTTCCTGCATATATCAATGAAAGAATCCACTAGTACAACCTGGGTTAAGCCACACTTGCCCCGCCCACCAGTTTGGGAAATGGACTGGCTGCATGATGCTTCAGTGTGGAGCTGGACAGGGTCACGCATGACATCTGGTGTGCAGCTTATGGCTAAGCCTTCCAGGCACATGGGTGTTAGTCTGACCAGTGACCATCCATGCCTGTTATAAACCCCATTTTTTTATTGGGCGGCAGGAATTGATATGTCATTTCATCTCAATGTTGGGTAAAAGTCTCATTGAATTGGTAGCAACAGCTCCGAATTAGCCTTAATAGTTTTGATGCGGATGTTAAAGCTCAATCTTTGAGTGTCCCCCAGACATAGAAATTGGCAGGGTGCTGGTTCAGAAAAAGGGCACATTAAACTAGGGCTGGTGGGGCTAATCTATTTATTGATCGATAGAATATCATTACTGATTTGCTTGTAGTCGACTTCAATTTACAACCCAAAGTTGAACGTGAAATAGCTGGATCAGTGACACACAGTGCAGACTCTGATGAGGCGCTGTTAAGGCTGCCACGAGTAATCGTATGATCGATTAATCGATTGATAAATTCCACAAAAATGATTATCATTTCTGATTTGCTTTTAATCGCTTACTTGTTGGGTATAATTTACTGCCCGAAGTTATGCCTAAAATAGCTGGATGAGTGGCAAACAGTGCAGACCCTGATGACGCCTCATTATGCGGCATCTCAACTCGGTCTACACTGTTTGCTCGGGCCTGTCTGTTCAAATATACATATGGTAAGAGTCATACTCAGACAGAAAGCCAGACAGGTTAAATAATGACAAAAATCTTAGCGATTGCTAATCGATTATCGATCACAATGACAGGACTTATAATCGATTACCTTTTCAGCTCTGATTAGCCAGCCCTAGACGCTGTATTCTGCAGCACCTCATCTTGGTCTTCACAGTTTGTTCAAATAAACTTGTGATATAGCACATCACGTCTAAAAAAATGACCTTTTCAGTGCTGACGGGGACGTTAAACACCAAAACAAAATAAAGCACATCATTTGATAAGTCATGCTCAGACATAAAGCCAAACCGGTAGATCTTCAGTGATTACAGATCAATTTGATCATTATGTCAGGACTGCTGACTTGCCTACCCTTACGATTTGGTCGTAAGGCCTACTATTTTCATGTCCAAATTACAATCTTACGACCCCGGGCAAATTCCGTACGATTTTCGGTGTCAAACGATCTGTAAATCAGCGAGATTATTTCGGTTTGGTTCGGGTAAGCATGCGTTTGTACCGGAACAAGACAATAGCAGCAACTGTTGTTGTTCCTGGCTTACTCTCGTTTGGAAATTAAATTAAATTTCATTGGCTAATGATAGCGAAGTAATCCAATCACAGTTCATTTGAAAAATTTGTTTCGGTATGAGCAACAAGATGGATGCCTTTACAAAGGAAAGAACATGGGGGAAATAAGAAAAGCTGAATTGTGCGAACCAAAAAAAGAAACACGTAGCAATTTGTTTATTTTTGCCTGGCATCGGATACCTTAAAACCCTCACGAATATAATTTTAATCTTATGATTTTTATGGGATCTTACTCTTTTCTGTCTCAAATGTTAGGCAAGTCTTGGACTGATAATCAATTGCAACTGGTTGCTGACAACCTGTTGTCACTAGCCTGTGAGGCTACTGACTACCGGTTGTCAATTGTCTGGGGGGTTACTGACAACCAGTTTGATATAAAACTTGTTTACAATGATTGTTTTTTTTTTTTTTTTGACATGTGAAAATGGAATTTTCCAGAACTTTATATTTGCTATCCTTTCACAAATTGGAGTCTATACTACTAGCATTCAAACCATAAATTACATGAATTTGCCAGTAACCATAAAAACCAACAGTCAATCAGACTACCAGTAAATTTGTAGCTATCATGTTTTTTCCAAGTTTGAGCCTGGAAAAAATATCTAACAAAATAATTAAATGAAAGACTGTTTGCCAGTGGCAAACGTTTGTTCCTATTTACTTTGACTTTTAACCCGACATTGAGTTAAAATAACATTTCAGACCCAGCCGCCCAATGGAACTCACACCACTTTAACTGTTCAGGCTTATACCTTCAAGTTTTAAGAGGTTTACCAGTACGCATGTGCAGTTAGTTTCAGATCTATGTGGAAGCATCATGCAACCCAATCTCTTGACGGGCCTGATTTATTTTTTATGCCCCCCGGAATCTAAGAGATTCCGGGGCATATACCGGTAGTTTTTGGTCTGTCTGTTTGTTCCTTTTGTCTGTTTGTCTACAAAAACCTTAACATTGGGCATAACTTTTGAATGGTAATAGATAGAGCTTTCATATTTCACATGTGTATACCTTATCACAAGACCTTTCCAGTGGTACCATAATTTTTGATCTCGTGACCTTGAACTTGACCTTTGACCTATTTTTCAAATTTTAACATTGGCAACATTGGGCATAACTTGTGAATGGCGCTGTCCGGGGGCATCAGTGTTTCCCAAACACATCTTATTTTTTATTTTTTTTAAATTTATTTTTATGCTCTCTGGGATGTTGCACTGATGACAGTTGGCTTACACTTCAGAAACTGTTAAGATCACCACAGCTAACCCTTTACTTTACATAGCGATTATAGCAGTTGTCTGTTTTGACATCTCTAGTAGCTTTAAAAGTCATTTTTGCAGTGTGGACCCAGATCTCGGGGTTATCACTTGGATTTTTAAAAGGCGACGGCTAGTGACAACCGGTTGTCACCAGCCTGGAAGACTACAGACAACCGGTTGTCACTAGCCTGTGAGGCTGCTGACAACCAGCTGTCACTAGCCTGTGAGGCTGCTGACAATCAGCTGAATAAAACAGGAATCGAATGGCTTTTTGCTATTATTCTTTCCTGATTTGATTGATATATAACCTTTTATTTTCTATAAACATTTTAAGTGGGGTTGTGGGTTATTATTCAGTACTGCTATATACTGTTGGTTGTATACTGATGTTCTTAGAAAAAATATAAGGTGATTGTTCAGTACTATAAACCTGCTGATATTTGGTCATTAAACCACATAGATGTTAATAAAACAAAAGTTGAGAAATTATTAAAAGATATCTACAGTCGAACTTCGATGGCTCGAACATCTTTGGGACCATAAAAATTTGTTCGAGACAGGGGATGTTCGAGCCACTGAGATTACTTCCAGGAGGCATAACGAGATACTTTTGGACATATTTTCGGTGTTCTGTAATGAACATGTATGCAGTGTGTACTCATTAGAAACGCCATATCATGTTCCTCTAATAATAAGACACATTCAGTGTCATCAACCTGGTATGTCTCATCCCCTCCAGTTTAGTATTGATTGATTTGAGGTTTTAAGGTTCCGGTCAACACTGTATAGGTCATTGTGGAGATGTTGCTTCCAATTATATGGGACTTTTCCCTGACATTGAGAGGAAATTACATCTCTCAAGGCCTGTTGCCTAATTATGAAGCATGCCTCGCCCCGCCATGATGCTTCCATGCAGAGCTGAATCCGACCCCACACAAATACTGGTAAACCGCTTAGATGATCTAAGCCTGCCCAGGCAAAGTGGTGCTAAATGGACCTGTCCATGCTTATTAACCCTATTTGTTTCAAAGTGACAGGGCTTGGGATATCATTTCATCTCAATGTCGGGTAAAAGTCCCACAGGATTGGAAGCACTGTCTCACAAATGGCCTTTACAGTGTTGAAAGGGATGTAAAACCTCAAAACAAAACAATCACCCCGCCAGTTCACATAAAGCTAAATATCTTAGAAAATGTTCAGATCCCCATGCCTGGTATGTAAATATTATTTCTCATCCGGTGGTGACTACCGGTTGTGATCAGCCAGTTCCATATTTTTGACAACTGGCTGCCCACAACCAGTTGTCACCAGCCTATCAGATTGCCGACATCTAAAACAAAGCTATTGTGTTTAACCTCAAGTCAAAAAGGCAAACAATTATGATAATGATTCCAATAATTATCCCTTGATTGTACGGTACTTTTTGTTCACCCACAGACGGGCCACAGTAGCACATTGTATGTGGGAAGCCCCTAAAGTGGTACCTTGGCAAATAGTGCAGGCCCAGATCAGATTCTGTAGAATATGGCGTCTGCCGTCTGATCAAGGCCTGCTCTGTTTGCTAACAGTTTCCTGTCAAAATAGGATGTAAGAGCAAAAAAATTGGCTTGACATCTGGTCTTGTTCACCATATAGCAATGGAAGAGTCTACTTGCATACAATGGGTTAATATCTCTTTTTATTCTAAGAAATGTTGGTCTTAACTGAAATTCACATAACAGTTTACAGCTTTGTCAATGTTTCTTTCTCATGTATTTCAGGTGGAAGGCCGAAGAGAAGGAAGAATACTAATGTGCAGGCTGAGATTAGTCGGCTGGTGCAGGGTGACAAATTACAGTATTGTGAGGATAGCATTGTAAAAGAAGCAAAGGTACAAATTCATTAGATATTGTGTAGGGATGCAAGGACTGTTCAGTGTTCGCTTCTAACGATAGAAACCCTCTGTGAGAGGAAGGGTTTGTGGGGGTTATAACGTCAACGCTAATTAGGTTATTATTTAGGGATGGGTATTGTCAGACTTCGTATCACAATATATTGCCATGCCGTGACTGTGTATCGTGATACATATTAAGATATATTGTGTAGCAGTCTGAAACACACTGGTAATTGGAAAACCCCACTACATATGGGAAAAAGAAGGGAGTTCTCATGTATTGATTTAACCGGTTTCTGCTCATGCACTAACGAAACAAAGGTGAATTTTGAATGTTAAAATCTTGTTTTTTCCAAATAATTTAATTAATCTGGTTCAAATTTGGTATGTTGATAGTTTTTTTGTCCAAAGATTTAATCAGCAATATCCCCATCTATGGGTACGACACTTTTGCAGTAGAGCTGTGCTGTCCGGCGGCAGCTGTTGTTGCCACATGGATTTTCAGTGTTGGCGGGGCATCTGTGTCGTCTGGACATATTTCTAGTTGGGAACTTGAGATGAAAAGACATCTCAAGCCCTACTGCCCATAGAAACCACTACGGTTAAAGAAGCCTTTTTATGGACAGGCTTGGGCTAAGGTGGTATACCAGTATTCAAAAGTGGCTTTCATTGAGATAATCATACAGCCAAATATTTTTCCCTATTACTAGTGGGAACAAGTCTGGGTCAGTCAGTTCATTGGTAAATGGCAGGACCTGACAAATCAAAGTTTCAACCACTTGCCTGTCAGTCCACAGCATCTTGAAAATGGCTCACAATTAGAATATGCCCTATAATATATTCTATACATTTTCTGGGCAAGTGAAAAAACCAAACTCTTGCCCGGCCAATATTTGGACTTTTTCCCGGGCATCTGGGCTTATCAAGCCCTGAGATTGTACCAAATCTGTCTGCAATAAGTATTAGTGGATTTGTTGAGCAGGAAGCTATTTTTGGAACTAATTTGGCATTTGCCTTGGTAACTAGGTTAAGACCACTACAATCTTATGAAGGTTGTTAGTTTTGTTTCATATGAGGTTTATCGCCCCCACCCATCAGTGCTTAAAGAAATAGATGGACTGCATGATGCTTCCATGCAGAGCTGAAACCGACCAAACAGGAGTACTGGTAAACCGGTTAGAGGATCCAAGGCTGCCCAGGCAAAGTGATACAAATCAGACTGTCGATGCTTATAAACCCTATTGGTTTCATTGGGCGACAGGGCTTGAGATGTCATTGCATTTGATGTCTGGTAAAAGTCCCACAAAGTTTGAAGCAATGTCTCCAAAATGACTTTCAGCGTTGATGAAACCTCTAATCAAACCAACAAACAAACATATGAGGTTTATCGTTGCCTTCTCTTCTATTTTTAGCTCACCAGAGCCGAAGGCTCCGGTGGAGCTTATAGGGTAGGCAGTTGTCCGTCGTCGTCTGGCGTCAACACTTTCAAACTACATCTCCTCTGAAGCCACTGGGCCGATTGGGCCACACCCATTTCTGACTGTGAACCAATTAGATTACTTGATGTAATTTATTCCTGCAAATTCATAAATTGAATGTCAAAAGTGTAGATCCTCATCAGATGGCTTCTTCAGATAGGGGTTGTAGTGAACAGCAAGATAAAGGTTAATTAGGCAGGAACTACATTTGTGTGGAGGATTCCATCCATCCTGAGGCATAGATCTACCAAAACCGATGGCTATTATGTTTCTGGAAAACCACTCAATATATGGTGGATGAGAATGGACATCGAGAGATGACTACAGTCTGTGAATTCACAGACTAAAAAATACATTTTAGGCTTACTGTTCATTTTACTGGTTGTCATGGAAACCAAAATGCTAAGATGCATTAAGTCCAGGGATTTTCCTAGTGCAACTTTGGGCCGGTAATCGGTCCCTATTTTTCCCAATTTTGAGACAGATATTCCCAAATTGTATGACAAATTTCCCAATTTCTGATGTGCTACATTGTGAAAAAAATTTCATGAAAATTAAATGAAAATTGACAAAGTCACGGCTGGTTTAAATTCCCAACTATAAATTTAGCGAGCTGTTTTTTCCAAACCTGGCGGCCCCTGGGCCCTGATTCGGAAGGGTAGGAAAACCCTGATCAAGTGACACCAACCTGGGGGGTCCCCCGGGATATGCCGGGGACATGCCCCATACCCTCGACTTCATAAAATGCCATTTATCTCAGAAACCATTGAGATCCCCACCCCTAAACCATATATACTCTTGTTCCTTATGATAAGATGGACTCGGTGACACCAACCTGGGGGTCCCCCGGGATGTGCCGGGGCCATGTCCCACCCCCTCCACTTTATAAAAGGCCCAATATCCCAGTAACCTTACAGATCCCCACCCCTGAACCATATATATTCTCGTTCCTTATAAGACACATTCAGTGACACGAACTTTGGGGGTCCCCCGGGTTGCGCGGGGACCATGTCCAACCCCATCCACTTTATAAAATAAATATTCCAGAAACCTTACAGATCCCCACTCCTAAACCATATTATATTTAGGCTGCGTCTCCTGACAACCGGTTGTCAGGAGCATTTTTGCTATGTAAAATGCTCCTGACAACCGGTTGTCAGGAGCATTTTGCTATCCAAAATGCTCCTGACAACCAGCAATATTTTTCCAATAAAAACCTGCTATATTAGCATTATTTTGTTTACTTAACACAGTATATTTAGTTTCTTGATGATACATGTTTAATATTTTTTGTCTTCTCTGGTATTTTAACATAACTACTGGATTGAAAATTAAAGAGAAAAAACATATGGTACTTGCAGAATTTAATGTTTTATTTAATACTGAAAATAAATACCAACTAAATATAGCGCCAATTTCACTTGAGTGCTATGGAAAAAACATGTCATCAATTCCCTTTTAGAGAATATATATGGTTAAGGGGTGGGGATCTGAACGGTTTCTGGGATATATTGCTTTTAATGAAGTTAAGGGGTGGGGCATGGCCCCAAGGGCAGCATGCTGATGTCACTGATTGGGTCTTATAATTAAGAACAAGAATATATATGGTTTAGGGTCGGGGCTCTAAACAGTTTCTCAGGTATATGGTCTTTGGTCAAGTTGAGAGGTGCCGCATGGCCAGGGCACACCCTGGGTGACCCCTAGATTGGTGTTACTGAATGTGTCTTATCATAAAGAACAAGAATAAATATGGTTTAGGGGTGGGGATCTGTAAGGTTTCTAGTTTGAGGTTTAACATCCCCATCAACACTGTAAAGGTCATTTTGGAGACGTTGCTTCCAATTTTGTGGGTACCCGACACTGAGATGAAATGACATCTCAAGCCCTGTCACCCAATGAAACCAATAGGGTTTATAAGCCTGGACGGTCCGCCTCGCACCGCGGTTCCTGGACAGGCTTAGATCCTCTAAGAGGTTTACCAGTACTAGTGTGCAGGCAGGATTCAGCTCTGCTATGGGCGGGGGCCGGTAAGGTTTCTGGAATATTGGGCCTTTTATGAAGTGTAGGGGGGTGGGCATGGCCACGGCACATCCTGGGGGATCCCCAGGTTGGTGTTACTGAATGCCACTTATCATAAGGGACAAGAATATATTTGGTTTAGGGGTGGTGATCTGTAAGGTTTTTGGGATATTCGGCCTTTTATAAAGTGGATGGGGGTGTGGCATGGCCCTGGTACATCCTGGGGGACCCCCAGGTTGGTGTCACTGTGCGCTTCTCATTATCAATATATATGATTAAGGGATGGGGATCTGAATGGTTTCTGAGATAAATGACATTTTATGAAGTGGAGGGGGTGAGACATGGCCCCGGCACAACCTAGGGGACGCCCAAGTTGACATAAAAGCATATGGCTGAGAAAAGTTTACTCAAGGAAAATTTCTATGAAAGTTTGGCAAAATATTAGAGAAGATTTGACAGTAAATGTCATTTTTCCATTTTCCTCATTATAAGTCTATGGAAAATCTAAGTTGCCATAGCAATTTAAATGGCTGAACTTCATAAAAAAAAATCTGTAAAATATTGCTGGTTGTCAGGAGCATTTTTGATAGCAAAAATGCTCCTGACAACCGGTTGTCAGGAGCATTTTATGTAGCAAAAATGCTCCTGACAACCGGTTGTCAGGAGACACTTCCTTATATTTATTCTTGTTCCTTATGATAAGATGCAAACAGTGACACCAGCAGATTTCTTTATCAATCTCCATGAAAGAATGATCACCAGCCAGACGGCATCCGACTGAGCTACCGAGCCCGGAAAGATTTGATTAGATTTTGGTGAACTTTACCTAATTTTCAAGGGCACGGGCCTCCAAAAACTAATTTTTGGCTTGTCTGCACCCTATATACCATGCATGGATGAAATATTGTCAAAATTGATTGGTTATATTCTTGCCACGTATAAGATTTGATTAGATTTTGGCGACTTTGATCTTACTTAGAAGCATGCAGGGCCCCAGAAACTGTCTATTTTGGCTTGTCTGCACCCTGTCTCATTAAAGTATTTACTAAATGTGGCCAAACTTGGTACAATATAGGCAGCCTGACACTGGTTGCTGTCGGACACCCGGTTATCACCAGCCTGTAAGGCTGCTGTCAACCGGTTGTTTGGCCTGTGAGGCTGCTGATAAAAATCTTGTTTGGGTAATGATTAGTATTTAAACACATCTTATTAGTGTTCTATGATGGGTTATATAATTGCAGGTTTTGAGGGTAGACAAATTCAAGTCATTGATTACGATACAGACTGAGAATGGCCAGAAAGACATTAGCCCAGATTCCCTATATTTAGGACAAGGTAAGTGTATTGATTCATTGAATTCAGGTTTTATGTCCCTCTCAACCCAATTTAGGTTATTTTGGAATCCTTGCTTTCAATTTTGTGGTACCTTTTACCTGATGTTCAAGGTAAAATGATATCTCGAGCCCTGCTGCCCACTTACATCAAAAGGGCTTCTTTGCATGGTGGTCCGAATCTCACTACTTTGCCTGGACTGGCTAATTATCCATCGCAGTGCGGAATATTTTCCTTTGGGATCTTCAAGTTCATTTAGAAGAGTTCTGTTTAAGTCGGTGATATAGGGCATGACACCTGCTCCACATTTCAGTACTGGTCATGAACAGACCCAATAAATCGTGTCTGCTATATTCGTATATTTGGTGTATTCTTTGCTTCCAAACGATCTAACTTATTAGAATTTATTTGTTCGTAGCACTTAACCAGTACTCATGTGCGGTCTGTTTCAGCTTAGCATGGAGGTATAGGAGTCGCTGATAAGATTGACTTGGCGCAGCTATTCATGTATTGTCAATATATGTCAAATTCGCTGGGTCCACCAGAAGATTCGGTAGGGTGCCTTTCGCATGCTTTCTACAAGTGGGCGAAATGGTCATAATATACGCCACAGCTATGCTTGTGCTACAGTTGAATTCACACAATCGGGTGACTTGGTTTACCTTTTTGTTAATGGAATATTCCTTAGTCAGGTGCAAATATAGTTCTGCCTAGTCAATTTTATCTGCGACTTCTATACCATGCAGTCAAATCTATTGCTCCAATGCCTTATTGTCAGGAGCCCAGTTAGTGTGCTTTAGAAGTGTTCTGGGTTTGATGTCGGCCTAAAGTTCTGAAGCACAATAGCTCTTATTTCTGTTGTTCATGTGACTATCACTGAAATGCTCTTGCTGCTTACGCCATATTGTTTAGAGGTTATGTTAAACCAAATAATAATACACCCAGACCTCGTTATAGCACATTTCGTTACAGCACAAATTCGGATATTACACGGTTTTGGTTTAGACACCATATTTTCCCCAACCAACATAAATATTATCCAAGAATTCTATCAGGTTTTAAGCATAACAACTTTATTTTCCTCCCTCTTAAACTTGGTAATATGGTCGCTAACAAGGTCTATACCGGTACTTTTTAGTTCGCCTGTACGAAGTACTTGGAGAGCTATTGTTGTCACCTCGGTTGGCATGTGCGTTCCTTTCACACTGCGTTAAAGTTTTACAAATGCTTATATCTCAACATTCACTCATCACAAAGCACTCATATTTGGAACTTTAGTACCTGGGAGGGTCTTCTGATGTTCAATGAGAACATTTACAACTTGGATACCTGGGAGTGTCTGCTGAGATTCTAAGACAACACACCCAGGGTTCGTGCCTGGGAGTGTAGATTGGGTGGGACTGGGGGTCAAAATCAAGGACAGTTTTGTAATTTGTTGTATACCTTAACTTATGCTTACAAGTTATAGACACCAGTGTTGCGCCGAGAGGGGGCCATGGGGCCATTTGCCTACCTAAAGTCATTGATGGCCCTTTCAAGATTAAACATGGGGCCCGGATGACCCTCAGAAATCAACAACGTTGCTTATATTTTATTTACTGAAGCCCCTTTAAAATATAAAATGACCCTTTGGAAAATGTCATAAGGGCCATTGGTGTCCCCCAAGCAATCGAGCCTAGGCACAACACTGGACACATTTGGTTATAAAACAGCCAACCTAGTGAAATTGGGTCAAGTCAGAGCATTTTCTGCCTGTTCAGCAGGGCGGAAATTCGGCCCTATTCCCATGGCCAAATAGTCTCAAGTGGTCCAAATTTCCCCATATTTTTCCGCAAAAAATTAAGATAATAAAAGCCAAAAAAAAAGGAAACTTAACATCAGAGATTACCACTGGATAGTCAAGATGAAAATTCACAACAGTGAAGCTATTTCACTATTCATAAGACTCATGAGCAAAACTTCATCATGCTGGCATTTCTCTGATAGATCGTGCCCCCAATTTTGGTGTGTTGGTATTTTTTTCCCATATTTGCCCAGGGGCCTTTTCCCAAAATACCTGGATAAAGCCCTGCAAGTGTTAAAGGGTGAAGGTCATGGTGACCTACATGTCACGGTCCAGTGATTTTGGCTTATATCTTGAAGACTTTTTGTTGGAGAAATGTCATACCTAGGATATAAGTTCCATGTGACCCCATGATTGACCTCAAAATATATCTAGGTCACTGTGACCTATATTTCATGGTTCAGTGCTTTTGCCTATTATCTCGAATACAATTTGATGGAGAAATGTCATACCTGGATTATTAGTTCCATGTGACCCGAAAATT
The DNA here is from genome assembly GCA_963580285.1 of Lucinisca nassula. Classification (NCBI taxonomy): domain Eukaryota; kingdom Metazoa; phylum Mollusca; class Bivalvia; order Lucinida; family Lucinidae; genus Lucinisca; species Lucinisca nassula. The sequence continues at coordinate 32,507,403 of OY757015.1, read as the reverse complement.
GACCAAAAAATATATCTAGGTCACTGTGCCCTATATTTCATGGTTCAGTGCTTTTGCCTATTATCTCGAATACAATTTGATGGAGAAATGTCATACCTGGCTTTATTAGTTCCATGTGACTCGATAATTGACCGCAAAATATGTCTAGGTCTGTGTGACCAATATTTCATGGTTCATTAATTTTGCCTATTATCTCGAATACTATTTGATGTCGAAATGTCATACCTGGGTTACCAGTGTCATGTGACCCCATGATTCATGATGATTGACCTCAAAATATAGCTAGGTCATTGTGACCTATAGTTGATGGTTCAGTGATTTTGCCTATTATTAGCTCCACTGGCCGAAGGCCCTGTGTCCGTCGTGCTTCCGTGCGTTAACTTTTTCTTTAAACATCTTCTCCTCCTAAACTACTGGGCCAATTGTAACCAAACTTCACAGGAATGTTCCTTACATAGTCCTCTTCTAAATTCCTTCAAAGAATTTTGTTATACCCAGAACTCTGGTTGCCATGGCAACAAAACCAAAAAAAATTAAAAATCTTTAAAAATCTTCTCCTCCAAAACCACCTGTTGGATTTCATTTTTATTTTGCATGAATGTTCCTTGGGTGGACCCCTTTCAGATTCCATGAAGAAATTTTGATCCGACAAAAAACATGGCCGCCATGGGCGGGGCTTATTTTCCCTATTTAACATATAGTGTAATGCTAAAACATCTTCTCCTCCTAAACTACTGGGCCAATTGTAACCAAACTTCACAGGAATGTTCCTTACTTAGTCCTCTTCTAAATTCCTTCAAAGAATTTTGTTACACCCAGAACTCTGGTTGCCATGACAACAAAACCACACAAAAAATTAAAAATCTTTAAACATCTCCTCCAAACCCACCTGTTGGATTTCATTATCCCCTCGCACAACATAGTTGTGAGGGGGGTTAATGCATTTGTCCCGTACGTACGTACATAAGTACGTACTTTTGTCATCGCTCTAGCGCCACATACGTACATACTTTTGTCATCGCTCTGGCGCCACGTACGTACGTACTTTTGTCATCCCTCTAGCCCCTACATTTCTTGACTGATTTTAATATAACTTCACACAAACGTTCCTTACGACAATATCTGGAGCAAGGTCATGACCTCAAGGTCAAGGTCACTATGGCTATTTTTTGAAAAACTTTGTCATGGCTCTAGCGCCTACATTTCTCCCCCAATTTCAATATAACTTCAAACAAATGATCCTTATAAAAATATCTCGAGCGAGTTGGACTTTCAAGGTCATGACCTCAAGGTCAAGGTCACTGTGGCTATTTTTAGAAAAACATTGTCATCGCTCTAGCGCTTACATTTCTTCACCAATTTCAATATAACTTCACACAAATGATCCTTATAAAAATATCTTGAGCGAGTTCCACATTCGAGGTCATGGCTTCAAGGTCAAGGTCACAGTGGCTATTTTTAGAAAAACTTTGTCATCGCTCTAGCTCCTACATTTCTTCACTGATTTCAATATAACTTCACACAAATGTTCCTTATGACAATATCTTGAGCGAGTTGGACTTTCAAGGTCATGACCTCAAGGTAAAGGTCACTGTGGCTGTTTTTAGAAAAACATTTTCATCGCTCTAGCGCCTACATTTCTTCACCAATTTCAATATAACTTCACACAAATGTTCCTTATAAAAATATCTCCAGCGAGTTTGTGTTTCCAACTCATGGCCTCAAGGTCAGGGTCACTGTGGCTATTTTTAGAAAAAACATTTGTCATCGCTCCATCGCCTATATTTCTTCACTGATTTCAATATAACTTCACACAAATGTTCCTTATGACAATATCTCAAGCGGGTTCGACTATCAATGTCAAGGCCTCAAGGTCAAGGTCACTGTGGCTATTTTTTAGAAAAACTTTGTCATCGCTCAAGTGTTTACATTTCTTCACCAATTTCAATATAACTTCATACAAATGTTCCTTATGACAATATCTCTAGCGAGTTCCACTTTCAAGGTCAAGGTCACTGTGTCTATTTTTAGAAAAACTTCATCATCCCTCTAGCGCTTACATTTCTTCATCGATTTCAATATAACTTCACATAAATGTTCCTTATGACAATATATCTCACCATTTCGACTTTCAAGGTCAAGGTCACTATGGCTATCTTTAGAAAACTTTGTTATCGCTCTAGCGCCTACATTTCTTCACTGATTTCAATATAACTTCACACAAATGTTGCTTATGACAATACCTCGAACGAGGTCCGTACCTCCAAGGTCAAGGTCATACTTGGAGGTCAAAGGTCAAAAAAAGGGTCCGAAACTTAAACGCAGTCTTTCTTATTTCTGAATGGATTTTGAAATTACTTTGTTGAAATGTTAACCATCATCAGTCGATGTGTCACATGCAAAATCCAGGTCCGTACCTCCAAGGTCAAGGTCATACTTGGAGGTCAAAGGTCAAAAAATGGGTCCGAAACTTAAACGCAGCCAATAACTTACTTATTTTTGGATGGATTTTGAAATAATTTTAAAGAAATGTTAACCATCATGAGACAATGTGTCACGTGTAAACCCAGATCCATACCTCCAAGGTCATACTTGGAGGTTAAATGGCATAAAAAAGGTCCAAAACTTAAACACTGTCAATAACTATCTATGGATGAATACGAACAAAGACATACTTTCGGGCGGGGGCATCCGTGTCCTTTGGACGCATTTCTAGTTGAAAAAATATTGCTGGTTGCCAGGAGCATTTTTGACAGCAAAAATGCTCCTGACAACCGGTACCGGTTGTCGGGAGCATTTTACATAGCAAAAATGCTCCTGACAACCGGTTGTCAGGAGACACAGCCTATAATTTATACACCATGTGATTCTGAAATGTAATATCTTGCATATATGTTCCATGTGACCTGATCATTAGCCTCAAAATGTATCTAGGTGAGTGTGACCTATATTTCACGGTTAAGTAATGTTACCTTATATCTTGAAGGCGAGAAACAGGCGAGCTAAGTGATGTGACAGCTCTTGTTGATATTTATTGCAGGCCTCCAAACATGTCATCAATATTAGCAAAGTTGAATATACAGTATATAAACTTGTTTTAATAACTTGACACGCATGATAAACATGAACTTCCATCAGCATTCATATTTTACAAGTTGGATACCTGGGCGTGTCTTCTGAGATTCCATGACAACAAACCCCTGGGTTCATGCCAAGGAGGACGCATGGGGTTGGGCTAGGGGTCAAAATCTAGGACACCTTTGTAATATGTTATATATGTTTCCAATATGCAAACAAGTTATAAACACAATTGATTATATATCAGCCAAACATGTGACATTGGTTCAAGTGTAAAAGGGTGAAGGTCATAGTGACCTACATGTCCTGGTCCAGTGATTTTGCCTTATATCGTGAAGACTTTGTTGGATAAATGTCATACCTGGGATATTAGTACCATGTGACGCCATGATTGACCTCGAAATATATCTAGGTTACTGTGACCTATATTTCAGGGTCCAGTGATTTTGCCTTATATCTTGAAGACTATTTGTTGGAGAAATGTCATACCTTGGATATTAGTGCCATGTGTCCCCATGATTGACCTCAATATATATCTAGGTCACTGTGACCTATATTTCATGGTTCAGTAACTTTGCCTATTATCTTGAATGCTATTCGAAGCAGAAATGTCATACCTGGATTATTAGATCCATGTGACCCGATAATTGACCACCAAATATATATCTAAGTCACTGTGACCTATATTGTCTTGGAAGTGTTTGACGTCAGTTGCAATATTTTATCTTTGTAGAGACCTTGGAAACATCCACCCAGGAAAAAAGAAAGAAGCCCCCAACCACCAGATCAGGCAATAAGGCAACCAGTAACATTCAACAGTCTGCGTCAACACAGACAGAGACAGACATGGAGCCTGTTACCTCACAGACCAATACAGATGAAGTGTTCGTAAAAATGAATGACAATGGTGTTTTTATTGAAGGGGGTGAAGTTTTCAAGATCGAAAGTACCGATGTGTCTGTTGGTGTGACCCAAGTCCTGGCAAATGGAACTGCCACTGGGAGCTTAGTAGTTGGGAGCACCATGATGGAAGATGTTTCCATCACGGCCCCAATTAATAAACTTCAAGTTGTTGTTCCTTCCTTGAGTAGGCGGGCCACCACCGATTTGAAACGGAACTCACTGTTTGCAAAGAGGGAAAAATTGGTTTCGGCTCCGTTTCCCCTGAGGATGTCAGTTCGGAGATCACTTCTAGGGAAACTTCTGAGAAAGGAAATTCAGTCAGCCCTCAGACTGACTTCCTTCAAGAAGAGCTTTTCCCTAGGAGTGATTGCTCCAGAATTTGATTTTGAAGTATTCAGCTTTCAACCTGACTTGAAAGTTGAATACTCAATCTCAATGGGAAACCTGTGTCATCTGGACAGCCTTTTGGGAAAGTTTTGGGACATACAGAAGCCAGATGGCAACTGTAATTATGTTACAAAGCTGATCCTTAAGGTTAAAGACCTGCAGCTCTGTGGGAAAGTTTGTTTTGCAAGATGCAGACAGGCACTCCCGTCAGACTACAGGTCTTATTTGTCCAGGTGTGATGTGGGTCATGATGCTGGACAGTCTGATGAGGACCACTAGGTTTTTTTTAGCATAGATGCGTTACAATGTACACACATGGAGTATCATGTATATGTATATCGATTAAATTGTGGGGTTAAGAAAATATTTGAGGGTCACTGATGAAGCCTCATTGGCCGAAACTAGCTAGTCAGGCCCATTACAACTTGAACACGCCATACTCTTAAGTTATATTGTGTATTCTTTGCTTTTGCTTCCAAAGGATAATCCTTTTATATAAGTTTGTTAGCTCACCATCACCTGAAGGTTCAGTGGTGTGTTTATAGGTTGGCAACACCCTCTTCAGACTCTTGTATGTTTGTTGTCTGTCAACATTTTAAAACAACTATGAAACCACTGGGGCTATTGAAGTCAAATTTCATGTGGAGCATCCCTTGGATAGCGGAACAGATGTAAGCACTTTTTGACACCATTAGGTCCTATTTTTCGCTGAAGGTTACATATATGTGTATAATATTAAAACGGAAAATATAACCATCACCTGTTAAGTTTTGGGTGGATATCTCGGTCATGTAAATGGGTCTATAGCATTTTTACTCCATGTGTGTGTGCTGTTTTTATTGTTTATTTTGGGTATAACTTCACTGTAGATGGGAAGAATCTTTTAAGGAGTATGCTTTTTTTCAACAGAAGAGAAATGACTTCGGAACATTTTTTTTTTTATTTTTGGCAAAGTAGTCTATTTAGGTACTTTAAACAAGCATAAGCCTTAGTGAGATGCAGAAAGTCCAGCAACATAGGTCCAATTTTTTCCCTTTGCATGGGTAGGCCCAGGCTACACGAAACAACTTTGCAAATGTTTGATTTGAGGTTTAATGTCCCCGTCAACACTGTAAAGGTCATATTGGAGACTTGGATCCAATTTTGTGGGACTATTACCTGACGTTGAGATGAAATGAAACCAATAGGGTGTATAAGCATGGACGGTCCGGCTCGCACAGCTTTGCCTGGGCAGGCTAAGATCCTCTAAGCGGTTTACCAGCACTCGTGTGCGGGTTGGAAATAGGTCTGCGTGGAAGCATTGTGCAGCCCATGTATTTCTTCAAGCCCTGATGGGCGGGGGCCGAAACAACATTCATGTACCGTATTCCTCCCATTTAGCGCCCCTGCTCCAATAAGTGCCCCCTCACTGTTTTTCCAAGAAAGAGAAAAAAAATATTATGGCTTACCTAAAGTAACATCACAAAAACACTCATATATAATTTTGACCTCCCTG